>JBBCBC010000020.1:18432163-18868860 GCA_037126765.1 Stenogyne calaminthoides
GGAAATGAACCCGAACTACAAATATCCCCATCTCACCCCAATCTCCAAACAAGATACCGTAACCTCGAGAGATTCCATAAGCTTGTGGTCCATCTCTCATAATCCTTCACTACTGTAACCGCCATTTTCCACCGTCTGTAAAAGCCCCATCATAAGGATAATGAAGTAACAAATCAAGGAGTATCCGGCTGACCTCGAGGCTCCTAATTGGATCAACATCCGCATCCAAAGATCGTGATAGAAGAGATTGTGTTCGAGGATACAGATTGAAAAAGCATCGAGGAGTTTTATCCGCGAAAAATCTCGATTTGATTTCTTTGTAGACTCGAGACGAAGCGCCAACAATGCCGATCGAGCAATAATACCGTTGAATTGGCCGGAGATGATATCGATGGTTGATTCATGAAAGGTTCGGATTAATGAACAGGAGGAAACCTGCTCGAACCTCCTACAGATCTTGAGGGAGTCAGCCATGAACCAAGAACGGGTGGCCGCAGATGAGATCAGATTTCGCAAGCAAGCCTAACATCCATCAACGCATATAAGCCGAGTCTGGAGCAATTCTACATCTTTTATACCGAGAAGATCTCGTGATGGGGTCAAGGATGCTATTGAAGACAAATTCACAGCCTCTCACAAAAGAGATCCGGCGAAGCGGGTTTGTTAAGAGCAAACAAAACCGGGCCGACAGAAAAGGAGTCTCTCACAGCTTGGGATGCGATAATGCCATCCTTATGGCGTGATGCAACTAGTAAATCCTTCCGTCGGTAGCTCACTCTCCACTTCCCATAAACTCAAAGTTCGCATGTGATATGCTCAATGAGACACGTTGCAAAAGTACCGAAAATGTCCTGGCATCCCGAGAAGACATCGACAACCATGGATACGGGTCGAAGCACTTTTGCTTCATGTAACGAAAGCAAGAAAGGACATCGAATTTGTTTCCTCAGACGCTTTTTTAACTCGCGACCTTTCCGCCATCGTCAGATCACTCCTCTTGCTTTATGAGGAACTCACAGGGATCACATCATAGCTTTATCGCTCGAATCGTAGGAATACCCCAACCTCTTGATGAAACCAAAAGGGGAAGGACAAGAGAAAGAAGAAAATGCATACGCTTGGTAACTATTGCATCTTTTCCTTAAACCATCAGATCTCGACGCTACCACTCCATCTAATGATCTTGTTGGCCGAATCAAAAGAAACAAAGTGAGCAACACAAAGAAAGAGATCACCGAAAGGTAAGATCGTCAGATGTTATTTCAGAGTCGATAAGATTGAAGACTTCTCCTCGTCTGTGATGTAAAAAGAATGGAAACTGGAGATCGCGCAAGAGTCTTGAACTCGCTAAGAAATTGTGCGTAATAACATCTAACTAGATGAACCTCGAGCTGGCATCAAGAGAAAAGAAAGTAAAAGGCAAGACGGTAAAGCCATCGGGCCAGTTCAGAGACAAGGGAAATTATTCTTCACTGTGCCGATGTCTCCCGAACAAATTCAAGAGCAAAACCGCATGCAGAATAGAGTCAGCCATCAACAGCGTGGTTAGCGGTGAGGCTATGGGACTAAACATCGTGACATACATCCGGGTCAAGAGAAAAATCAAGCCGCAGCAGGAGGAGATTGCTTCGGGAAGAGGAAAAGCTCTTTCAAGACCAACAAGACATCCTTCGGTAGCCTAAGCTAGATCTCGCTCTGCACGGGGAACAGACGTAGTAGAATAGTTGTGTGACATATACATCCCCGGAGATGACCTCGATCACACTGCATAAAATGATGATGAATTTTGAATCCGGTTAGAAACAAAGTAATTCGTGACTTCTACCAGCTGGTGATGAAGTAAAAGCGATCAAGTGTCACCGACACCGAAGCTCCTCCCTCCCTTTCAACAACCCTTCCACCTTTTCACAGCCCGCATAACAAGCATGTCACAAATTCAAGGATGCCTACCATGGATTTCAATACGACAAATGAGTGGATTCATACAAGAGAAGATCCGACAAGCTGATGCAAAGGATGTACAAGATGTTTGGTATCCCAAAGAACTTCAAATGTTCAAGTACACCCAGAAGACAACTCTGGAACCGATGATAGGTATGTTTCTTTTATGTATTCTCAGAACGCATTAACACCTATCTCTAAATATTCGTATCTCCTGATTTATGACAACAACCTCATTGTCTTCTCAAGTATGTACTGCTTTCTTATGCATGATCTTGATTTTCAGTACTATGTTATCTCTGCTTTTCGATATAGTTTTGCCCAAAAGGGAAAAATTGGTTGGAAATTTTGTATTTAGTTTTCATAGTTCCAAAATAGGTTGCATAGACTCAAATGACTGAAGAATAATTAAGGACTTTAGAATCAGATTAAGATGACCACCGAAGCGGCAGATAAATACAAAGATAGGTCACATATTGAGGGGGAACTCAATATGAAGAGTCGTTTAAAGTATCACATCGTATAAGGTCGATGATCAAGACTAAGACGAGTCAAGACAGTTTTATCAGAAGATAGAAGACATCGAGACTCGAGAACTCCTCAAGACTCGATAACTGGCACGAAGAGAATCAAGATCCTCGAGACTCGTAAGAAATCAAGAATATAATATGGATTCTCAAATTGACGCGACTAATGAGAGGGAAGACAACAAAGCTCGAAAAATGCAAAAAGCTACGTAATAGTATGGATTTGAATGTGACTCCATCCAACGGTAACATTCAACCACACTATAAATACAAGTTCTTCCTCTGCCCTAAAATGTGAAGCAAAGTAAATGCGGCAAACACCATCGGGTTACGTAGCCAAATCATTCCAACATTTCCACCATAGAACACAGAGCAAGAAATACACGATATATTCAAGAGTTGTTCTAATTCTAGTTCTAAGCACAAATGTAATATCCTGAAAGCGAGAGAGATTTTCCCATCCCAAAGATCGAGGCTAACAAATGTAAGGGAAAAAATCTCAACTAAGTTGAAACCAAACAAATCTTTACCCAAACTCAAAGCTAGGCGAAAGCGAGCCTCAAGAAGATTTCAGACTAGTGGATTCTAGTTCGATCGGGATCTATGAGGTGAACTCTAAGAACATCTAGCAATCAAAGGAGGGTAGGCAATCCTGAGGGAGATAAGTCCCGCTTTGAGCGAATCCAGGTAAACATCATAGGGTGTCGGACTAACACGTTAAACTGTTCACTGTTAAGTCGTTAAGTTGGTGCCCTTTGTTATAGGAAGTGATGTAGGAGTTGGACTCAACCACTATAAATCTGTGGGTGTTCTTATCGCTTTATAGTCATACTTAATATATGCATTCGATTATAAAGAAAAACACACATCACATGGTTTAAAACGCAAAAATTTAGAATCACCGTTCTCAATTCTCGCTTTTTATAAGTGCATTACATAGTATCTTCCCAGCATATGGGGTTTTCCCAAATCGACCATTCAAGAACAATAACGTGTAAAGGTACCAAATATTATTTCTATGGCAAGAGACGAAAACTCCCCCGTGCCATTGGCCCCCTCACGGCCTGATTAGAATCGAAGGATGTGCCCAAGTGGCGACACTTGTCAGGGAGAGAGCCACGATTCAATCCTCAGACAAACCCCCAATATTTCAATGGAGAATTTATCCCAATACCCAGGTTCGAACTGCATTTCGGGGATTTTCTCCTCGCAAACAATAAGCTTTTACTATCCTCGGCTATGCCTTAGGGGCAAGGTACCAAATTATGTGCTGACAATTGATTCGGAGTAAAAGATGAATCGTTATGATTCTCTTTCAACTCAATAAAGGTCATCCTCGCATTCATCATCAAATTAAAGAGAATTCTTCATCATTTATAAGATTTACAAAGAAATAATTAATTAAAAAAATATTTCATAGCTCAATAGAATTACCGCTGATGTTGCACGGATGTTGTTCTATATGTTGGGCAACATTCTCGCACAACATCATAAATTTGTCCTTTCTCCTAACACCGACTTTTGTTTAATAGATGGCTTTTTTATATTTATCAGCAGGTTGATGACAGATTCTTATTGTTTTGGCAAGGCTGCATTGTGGATAAGTGAGAATAGGAAAGATCATGGGTGGTTTCACCCAAGATACTTTGAGAATAGTGGAGAATGTTCGAGCTGTCCAAAGCCTAGTGGATAGGACAATGTAGTTACTCCGTCAAGCTATAAATACCGCGTTAGTGGAGCATTCAAGTTTTGAGGAAAAGTGAAATACAATTGCTCTCTCCAAACTTTGGGAGAGACATCAAGACACAACCCAAATTACAACCTAGAGTGTTTTTGTATCTTGCAAAGGTGAGGGTCGATGTTATTCTGTTTTGCAATCGCCCAGGAATTCAATCTCTCCCATCAGATGATTTTATCTTATTAGATCAAGTTTTAAGTTGATAAGATCACCAGCTACTTGATTGAATATCGGCTAAAGGGTTTTTCACTACACCTTAGATCTTGTAAAGAGGTTCTTGTGTATCTCACTACTTTATAATAATGTTTTTAACTATGAGGTTCGATAGTAAATTAAGACTATACAAAATTTTGAAATTTTGCATCGTTTTGTAATACTTCCGTTGTCATATGTTGTTTTTACTTGTTGACAATATTTTCAACAACACTCTCTCTAAAATGCGACACACCGCCGGGTTAGCGCCAGAGCCATAAACTTGATACACTATAAGTTAAAGGTCCTTGTTTTTAAAGTGTGTTTTTTGATCAGGATTATCCGTTGACTCCTTCTTTAAAACCTCCAATTTTGGATGGATCCAACTATCCCCCTCGAAATCTAAAATCATGCATATTAAGTCTATGGATGAGAGCATGGCGAGTGTGTTATCGGTTGGAATCCACCAAAGACAATTGATGATAAAGATGGTGAATCTCGAAAAAAGAAGATTGATTGGTCGATAATGAATGCACATCTACCAATTTGTCTCCCCATAGCATTTACATAATCATACATCTTTTTCATGTGATTTTACAAGATTGATTATGAGTGTAGACCTTGGATGAATCGGAAGACTTGACATTTTTTATGATTGATTTGTCTTTTTTTTAATCGATTGGTGGTTACGTTAGGAGTGTCCCGGTTACGGTTTAATGGATGATAGATTATTGCTATATCAAAAGATTCATATCTCTTTTTAATGATGGTTTACGTAGTTTACCCTTAGCATGTGTGATGCAGGAGCTTCTCACTACTACTCATTGGCGATATATTTCATGCATTGCGTGCATTTTATATTATTTGCGCGTTAATATAATTTATGTGATATTTTTATTCTACATTAATTATCTTGCGTTTAAATTGTTTTAAAGATTGAATTATTTGTTACATTCATACGCGAGTAGTGGTGAGAAAACTCTAACATAATTTATTGAGGTTTAGTGATATTTGAGTGCATATTACTAATTGTTTGATTGTCGTATAAATTAAATGTAAACAATATGATGATTAATTAATAATATAATTAATAGACAAGAAAGTAAAATAAATGCATGAATATATTATATATGCTAATATATTGAATGTATATGACGTACCCTATGTATGCTAAATATTATGTGTAGTATCTAATAAGAATTTTAATAATAATAATAATAATAATAATAATAATAATGTGATAGCAAGTAGAAATGATTATTAAAATAAAATTAAGTATTAGCTTCTAAGTTAAGGAATTGGGTAGGTGACTCTTCGGTATCTATGAAACTATATCTAGGTCCTTCTTATTGTAGAGAAGTAGGGAATGCTCAAAGGAAGAAAATTTGGGATCGCGAGGGTTAGCCGAGAAAGGTAGACGAAAAAAGATGAAAAGGTTTTTAAAAAAAAAGAAAAAAAAGAAGGACATATAGAAGAGGAGGAAGTTTACAGGCATGCATATATACATACATGCCATTCGTAATGATTGTTTTTGGCAAGCTTATGTATACTCTTATTTGGTATTAATGATTATAGTAACTTATAGTTCTAAGCATAGTAGTAGAGTAGTAACTTTATTTAGTGTAAATAATATGCAATCAGGATTAATAAGCTAAATTGTGGTGTTAGGTCCTATTATTTGTTGGCTATTCAAAAAGCCTCAGTTTGATAAGTAAACTTCATAGCTTCTTTCGAACTTAGCCATAATAGGCACAAATAGAAATCTATTATTCATGAAAGAAGGATTATAGTTGGAAGTGAGAACTATAGGATTATTTTTTCAAGTAATTAATTGTGGATAGAATAATAATAATTTCGATGGTCGTTTGTGTTTGTGATAGATATAAGAACAAATAAAAGGTAGACTACTGTTAAATTTAATTTATTAATCATTTAGACTTATATTTATAGTTGTTTTATTAAATTTGATAGAGGGAAGACTTATATAAAACGATTTAGGTGTTCGAGGTATCCCGATATTTTCTTGATTCGAGGTAAGTAAAATTCATTTGCAAATACAATGCATAAACATAGTATTATTTGATTATTTGGTGTATAATTGGTAATATGTGAATTTTTATATGAATTGTGGGATGGCCCGATATTTAGTGACAATTTAAAGGGCTTGTGTAGCTCAAAAGTTATTATATGAATCGAACTTTTGAGTTATTTGGTAAGTGAATCTTGTGAGATATCTTGTGTTGCATTACATTGCATCATGCATACTATGCATTATCATGAGATGATATTTCGAGCAGATGATGTGTGTTGTTGGTTACTTTATACATCGAAACACAAGGCGTGACGTCGAGAAGAACCCTTATCGAGTATTTGTGATATGTTGTGGGTGTTCAAGGGGGACTTTGCCGGACAGGGGTCGAAGCTTGGTGAAGGACCTCGGCGGGTCACAGAGGGTGGATCTCGTTTTGCACCATTATGATTTAGCGTGGTGGGATGACTTCTTCTGACATAGGGCGATAAAAGTAGGAGAACCTCATGGGCCACAAGAGGATGGGCCTCATCCCCGATTATACTTATGTGATATTTATATTAGCCATTTGATTATGTGTATGTGATGAGCCTCGGTCCGATGTATAACAATGTGCGAGGGCCTTAATGAGTGTTTCATAATTAAAAATTGGCGATTCAAATGAGAGTGCATGGGAGGATTTCTAAAAGGAATTACATTTCATGCATAATTTCTACTTAATGAAGTTTTATCTTACATAATTTATGGATTGTAGTAATCGGATGTGATGTGATGTGACGGATTCATCGACAAGATGTGGGAGCATTTGGGTGTTTTGAGTTCTTGTGTACATAGATGACAACCTCGCAAAGATACCGCGCTTAATTTTTTGCAAATTTGCATATTGTGCATCTTGACGAAACCTTCCTAGATTCACTTTTAGATTGTGAACGGTGTTGGACATAAGAGGATCCGTATGGGCCATCAGCCTGAATACTTCTTATCGCTTGGCTTCCTAAAGTAGCTTGTTATTACTTCAACATTTTTAGAAGCTTTTCCAAAACCTCTACTTTTTCTTTGTCCTCACTTTGTTTTAGACTCTCATGCAGATCGGAAGATTCATCAAACTTAGCTTGAAGGATTTTGAGATCATCAACTTATTTGTTTGTTGATAGCTTGTCGCTTCTTAACTAGTTTACCCGGTCAAGAGTCACTTTTGAACTCAATTCTTGGTCATCTTCAATAGCCTCAACCGGCTCAGCCCGCCAGCCTTTACTTACAACATTATCGCAAAATTTTAATGTTCTCGACTTAAAGCTTATGGATTCTCGCTTCCACTATAGTATAAGTGTCTACTTTGCATTAGAGAGATCATCAAGCGATTGCTCATTGTAGAGTTAAAATGTCAATCTCCCAAAGCCGGTGCTTAGCACAACAAAGGAAAAAACAGAAACACAGAAGGTTTGGTTACCTCTACTTTGATCAAAGATCATGGCATTGAGACATATGTCGCCATCGATGAGAACATCGATAAATCAAAAGTCAGTTTCGACATCATCATTAGTGGTCATCGTGTAAGTCTTCTCTCTGAGATGAATAACCAGACTCATAATTGCAAAGCGATAAGAGTCATCTATCGAGCATGTATGAGAAAACCATGGCACCTTCTGCGTATCTTGATACTTCTATTAAAACTATCTTCTTTTCTTTTGAGTCGTCGAGCAACTGTGACCGAGTGACTGGTTCTGACGAGTTAAGAAACATGCCCGAGTTTAGAGGAATTTCTTCGCCGTGAATCATTTCTTCCTTAGGATCTGTCGGGGTGACTTCCCAGATTTCGCTGAATCATAACTCTTCATTCATCCGTTGTCTCTTCTATCATCAAAAGCGATCATCTCTCTTCTTATCTTTCCATGCGGTCTCTCTATGATCATCTCTTCATCATCGAATCGATTCCTTTCTTGATCTCTCAAGAGATCTTCTATCTCTTCCCCTACTATTCGATAGTGTTTATAAAATTTCCAATACTTTCCCGGTTGAACATTTAGATCGTTCAAGTTCTTCAATAAGCAATCTGTTGATCAGGCACTCTGGCGATATTTTCAATTGGTCTGGGCTTGACTTTAATCGCTTAAATGCCTTTGAATGCAAATCGCTTTGATGTGCGAGTGTAGCTTCAAGAGGATTATTCTTCTTCTTGACCTCTTTCAATCAAAGTCAAATTCATGAGCCTTTAAATTGAGAAAACAAGTTTTGGCTTCATCTTCGTAATATCTTAGCAATCCTTTTATCATCGTTATTTTCATGTCCCATTTTTGGTCGGGGACCTTAAGATCTTGTAGTTGATGTCTTTTGTTATTTCGTCCCATTCACGGTGCTTGTTGACCGACATGGTGATCTTCCATCGAGCCGATGGCGGTTTCATTTGGCAAAGATTCGTTTCAAACTTTACCAGTTAAACATTATTCATTTCACCTAATGTCGATCGTTTCCTTCGCGACATTTAAGCAAGAGTATCCTACATCCTTTCACGTGTTATCTTATCCATCGCCTTCATGATGATATGTCCGCCACAAGATCGGGATTGACAATTTCCTTCCTTGGCATCCATCGATTGAATGAATTCTTTTCTAATTCCGCTCCAATGGATATTCCGGATCACCTCCTTCAAATGGTTGTTGTAATAAATGATAATGGGTCATTGTTCAAGAACTTCCATCATTCTCGCTTATCGTGACCAGATGATTGCCTGCGAGTATGGCCCAGCCAGCATACTTCATCAATGGAGAACTTAGTGATCATGATACATACCAAGTGTTATCCATGTCGAATGTGAGTCTTGAAAACATATGGGTTTTAAAAACCAAGTTTTCAAGATCCGCTCAAGTGATCACAATGGTTCTTCCTCAAGAACCGGGATACTGTAAAGCCGATTGTCCGTAGAGAACACCGCTCCGATACCACTTGTAGGTCCCATCATGGGTTTAGTGAGGAAGTCAGAGGGAAGGGTGAATAGACTTCCTAAACTTTTTTCGTGGGATCGGGTGTGATTAGCAAGTTGCTTTTGATCAGAAGGCAGTGAATCGGTTTTTAGACCGATATCCAACTTATTGACGTCTGAGGCGGGAATCATTAGGGTGTATAACGGTTTAACTGACAAAGGAAGATAAGAAAGCAACCCGCTACTTAGAATATGCATGTAATATATAAACAAGTGTGTGCGGATAGTGTAAAACAAATAAAGCAAGTAAATCACACAAGATTTTTATAGTGGTTCGAACAACTTGTCCCACGCCCACTCTTCCCTATCGCCAGCGCACTAACCGACTTAGTTTAATGTGTTAGTCCAACACAAGACAAACAGAAGTTTCAAGAGTTCTCACTCAACCAATCCTGTAAATCGTAACTAGAAACCCTAGTCCTCTAAATCTTGCTAAACAAACTTAACAACCTAACTTTTGGTTTGGGTATAAGATTTGTTGTGTTCCAACCGAAATCTATCCTAGTATTTGGGTAGCCTAAAGTTAAAAGAAAAAGATTTATGTGCTAAGAACTATGGGATGAACACTTAGAAATATTCTTCAATTTTGTGTTTTTCGTATGAAATTGTGATAACTTGAGCTTGATGATAATTTCCGCCTCTTACTATGAAGGTTGATCCATATTTATAGCCTTGAAATCAAAGAGCCTTTGAGAGCAATTTGAATCTCGTGCTATTTTTAGTAGCTTGGCGCAGATTTGACGTGCTCGCAGGCCATGTCGCTCCATGTATATTTGTCCTTTGTAGCTGTCATCGACACGCCCATATCCTCGCATCGCCGATCCGTGACATATGTGTCGCACCCTTAGTGGCTAAATAAGTACACTTATTTGGCGCCTTGTAAAGCCAATTATGTTGACATTCTTCCGGGTCCGATTACATCGTATGCCTGATAAGATATGCTTATCACTTTTCTTCGACTAAGATTGATCCGATCAATACCTACTAAATCACCGAAGTCTTCCGATATGGTTGTCTTAGCTTCAACCTATCGACTTTTGGAAGATGTCTCCATAGAATAGGTCTTTCCGTCTCGTGCGGCTTCATCGACCAAGGCTCGATCTTTGCTTGCGATCTTTACTCGATCTTCTTAACTTATACATATTGAGTTCCCCTCAATATATGACCTATTCTAATTCATCGTTGTCTAACATGTTCATTGTTTTCCTATCAAAGCATCGCTTGACTAACAAAAGTTCGACCGGGTCCTATTACAACCTGCTTTTGGAACTTCTATCAAAACTATAAATTTTCCAACACATTCCATACAACATCACAAGACAAATTAGTATCCCTACTATCACTTTTTTTTCAAATTCTTTTCATTTCGATCAATTAAATCCATCCAATGTAACATAGATGCTCCGTTAAACAACAAACCTTCCGGAGAAGCCTCGCTTATTCCAATGCGGGAGGATCACTTGATGATCGTCCCCGATGATGGTGGTGATGATGGAGTTGGTCCATCCGCTATGCAGTGAGAATGATGATCAACCGTATGTCACCGATAATCTTACATGTTGTTGAGGATGTTGATGGTGTCAGGCGCACAAGATGATCGAATCTTTGGATGACAAAGAGGTTGATGAGGTTATCCAAGATGTTGTTGATGAAGTCAGAAATAAGGTCGGTAGAGGAAGCACTAATTTTGATGTCATTGATCTTTAAATGATGGTGCAAAAAACCGTATGAAGATGTAGTTATTGATGATGATATAATTCTAATGACACCGATGATGAGTGAAAGAAGACTTTAATAGGAGAGTATGTCTAGAGAGTTGCTATCATTGATCAAATTATATGGTCTTGATAATCGTGAACAAAGTTAAAGATAGGGGAGTTTCTAAAGTATGGAGAACATTTGCGCATTATGGAGATGCAGCCCATTCAAATGGCCCATCTTCCCTTTACTTCATGATAGAAATTCTTTCTCGTGGTTGTAATCTATTTATTTATTGCTCTTTATTTTATAAACTCTGTTGATGGACAACTAGATGATAGGTTTATGTTTCCGCCATTTACCTTTATGTTGATAATATGTAGCCTAAGTACACTGTTGATGTACTTAGTGTTTGTGGGTCGTTCTGCTTGTTTTTTTATAATAATTTGGTTGAATAGTAGTTGTTCTTGAATGTCTATTATTTGTTTTTTCCTCGACACAAGTTCAGATGTTATTTTTAACATCGTGTGTTGTAGTAGAAATGCCAAATTGGGGGAGTTTGTTGATGTTGCACTGGATGTTGCTCCATATGTTGACAACATTCTCGACAACATCATAAATTTGTCATTTTCCAACAACACACTAGCTTTTAATAGATGTGTTTTTTCTATGTTTCACATTGCAAAGTTGAAGACAAACAATTATTGTCGTGCGCTTGCACTGTGGTGGAGTGAGAATAGAAAGATCATGAGTGGTTACACCAAGATCATGGAGATAGTGGAGGAGAGTTTCAAGGCTATCCAAGCATAGTGGATAGGACAATGCATTTGATCTTCAAGTCTATAAATACCCCGTGATTGGTTTATTATTCAAGTTTGATGAAAAGTGAAATACCATTTGCCTTACTCCAAACTTTAGAGAGTGACATCCGAGACACAAACCAAAAAGTACAACCTAGAGTGTTTGTATCTTGTAAGAGTGTGAGGATCGATGTTATTCTATTTGTCTCGGTTGAGGGAATACAATCTCTCCCATCAATATTGATTTTATCGTATTAGATCAAGTTTTAGGTTGAATAAGATCACTAGTTACTTGATTGAATAGATTGCTTTTGGTGTGTGGTTTTTCACTACACCTTTTAGGATCTTGTAAGAGGTTCTTGTGTATCTCACTACTTGTTATAGTGATATTTTTAACCATGAGGTTCGTGATAGTCCTAATTAAGACTATACAAAATTTTGAAATCATTTGCATCTGCTTTTTAATCTTTCCGTGCATATGTTGTTTTTTTTGTTGCATAAACATTTTCAACAACACTCTAAAAATACACGTACACTCACTGTCAGAAAATAATAAAAAAATAGATATACCTAACAAGAATTGAACCTGGGCTGATTCTATGAAAGGAAAAGCAAAATACCAAACGGACACTTGCCCAACTGTTTAGAATGTGGCTGCCTGTGTAGGTGTTCTCGCCAGCACAATTTTTTCTTTTTACCCCAATTTTTAAATAGGTCAAAATTGGATCAAATTAAACAAATTGTGTGCAATTTATGCACACAAATGTTACTCTACATTTATTAATGATTCTCTAAAAATCTCCTATATAATTTTAATGATTATCTGAAAATTTTTCATATATAATTTCAATGATTATAATTAGATTTGAGTAACACCTATAAATCCCGGGTTTATACATGAACTCCATCATTGTTATTTGTAAAAATTATCAACTTATACATAAAAAATTTCACTATTTAAAAGTATAAAAATTTTTTAAACAATGATTGTTTTTTGCATAATGTCGGAATTTTTTTTATGTATAAATGCACTTAACAAAGATAGTTTTATACATTACATCGATATTTTTAAAAAACCCCAGTTCACGATTAACTCGTTCACCCAAATTTTTATCATAAAAATTTAATGAATTCATTTTTCTTTCATTAATATATTTTTGAAGATTGCAATTTATTATTTGTGTCTAAATCATGTGAAATTCTTTAGTAAAGGAAAATTATTCTCATGTAGAATAATTCTAGAAACTTTTAAAAATATATATAGAAGTATTAGGTGTTTAGAGAATTTCTTCTTATCATTAGATCAAAAATATATATTTTTATTGAGGGCATGAAATAGTATAAATAGAAGAAGTATTGTTTTTGTAAGAAAACAAATTAAATAAATATTCATTCTTACAATTTTTTTTTACTCTTTGTTCATTTCTTGAATTATATAATATTGTATTAAAAAATTATTTTCATTAATACTACAATTACTCCCTTCGGATTACGCAATAACGCACTAATTTCCTTTTTTTGGTCCCTGCTCAATAACGCAGATTTTCTAAAAATGACAAAACACTCAAAACCTACACACCACAATATCATTATAATTGACTTAAATAATACAAATAAAGTAAGTTTTCTTAGTTTTTATGTCCCGGATAGAAAAGTAATGCTATCCCGGACGAGGGAGTATAAAAATATGTTAATATCTATGTATGTCAATGATAATTGTTTGAAAACTTAATAGTTTTGCGGAAGAATCACATTTTTTTCACAAAATATATCTTTGAAAAAGATAAAACTAAAATGATTTTTAAACTCATAAACGGTGTATCAACACATGCATATAAATAATAATAGATGACCCAAAGAACTCTAGGGCCCCTCCTGCCCTATCTCAGGCTACCCTGTATCAATAGTTAGATATATTCTTTATATCTCTAGAAATAAGGTTTTGTCATAGTATTTCCTTTACGCATCTGTTTTACCCAAGCTTGCAAGTCGAACAAATGGAATTGTATCTGAAATCTTTAGCAGCTCTTTGTTATCATTTCTTGTCAATTTCCATCCCCAACAAATTGAATTCTTTCTTGAGTTGGAGAAACGGCCACATATCTGGCACAAACTTCCATTTTCAGAGACGGAACCCGACCCATTTTGACATGGTCTAATGATCAAATTTAATTAATTTGTTTATAGAGAAATTAGATGACGGTAATTTTTTTATTAGTTTTTCGACGTCGAAGACGAGCATCCTTCCTAACCATAGGAAAAACCCTACAAAATAATTAAATTTGAGTAAGTTTGCGAAACTTGTTCATAATATAAAAATTTGAACTAGTACACTTATTAATTTACCATTACACTATAAAGTAAGATAATAATATTAAATGTTATTGATATTAGTTTATACTTAATTATTTTAAATGAGGCACACTTGCATTTAGGCATCTTCACGCGATGAGACGGGACATAAATTAGACATTGACCTTTTAACATTTTGGAAGGGGTGGGTGTGATTTGTCTTTAAATTGTAATTCTAGTCTCATATGAGTTTTATCTTTTTAAATAATAATATCAATTTAATAGCATGAATAAATTTTATTGAGAGTGTTAAAATTTTGAGAAGACCGAATATTACAAAGTTAAAACTTGAAACTTGAAAATAAAACCCTCGTAAAGTTGTTTAGTATTTATTAAATTAAATATTTTTATTATTTGGTGAAATCATAATGATAAAGTATTTAGACTTAGAAAAGGAATTGGGCCTGGATTTGAAAAGTTGAATACAACCCAACAAAACTAGTCCAATTAGTATATTACTAATAATATTTACTCATATCCATAATTTATATCAATGTTTTACAACTAACCGGTGATCGAATTAATCGGCCGATGGTTCAATGTCGGGACCGTTCAACCGGTGGTTCAACCGTTGAAATGATTTACTTTTTTTTTTCAATATTTCTTATATTTAGTTAAAAAATAAAATAAATATACACCTATAAAAATTTAAACATATATCTTATAACTTTTCATATCTAAGAAAACACAATTGAGTCATGGTCATAATAAAAAGCAACACAATAATATGAGAGAAATTAACTTAAAAGGAAAAGTGAACCTTATATTTTTATCCCACATCAAGTACATATTAAAAAGAAAATGTAAGAGAAAATAAAATCTCATAATTTTGTCCAACATCGAAAATGTTAAAAGAAAATGTGAGAGAAAAAACAATATAAAAGGGAAAGTGTACTTCACCTCATATATTTGTCCCACATCGAAAGTGTTGGAGGAAAATGTGAGAGAAAGTATTATAAAAGGGGGTGAAGGTGGAACTTGATTCATATATTTATCCTACTTCATACATTTATCCCACATCGAAAGTGTTGGAGAAAAATGTAAGATGAAGTATTATAAAAGGGGTGAATGTGGACCTTGGTTATTTTATCTCCTTTTCATACATTTATCCCACATCGAAAGTGTTGGGAAAAAAATGTGAGGGAAGTATTATAAAAGGGGTGAAGGACCTTGGTTCATATTATTCTCACCTCATACATTTATCCCACATCGAAAGTGTTGGAAGAAAAATGTAAGATGAAGTATTATAAAAGGGGTGAATGTGGACCTTGGTTCATTTTATCTCACCTCATACATTTATCCCACATCGAAAGTGTTGGGAAAAAAAATGAGAGGAAGTATTATAAAAGGGTTATCCCACTCATACATTTATCCCACATCAAAAGTGTTGAGGAAAAATGTGAGAGAAAGAGTTTAAAAATATTAAAAAAAAAGGTGAAAAACCGGTTTTTCCGGGTTAGGGCGTTCGTAGGTTGAACCGATTTTTTCGATTTTGACCGGTTCAACTTTTCAAAAGCGGTTATTAAGGCTTTTTGACCGTTTGCCGCCGATTCTCGCTTCAACCGGGTTGAACCGGCCGGTTCAAACCGATTATGAAATCATTGATTTATATAATGCAAAACCTCTATAAGATGATGTGTTAGTAAAAACCACATTCTTCTATTTCGAATCTCTAATCTAATTCATTTAGGTTCTTGCTTTACTTTTGAAAATAAGAATTAAGTTAGATAAGATAAGGTGGGATGAAAATAGAGGAAGTGATTGAATTTTCTTATTTTATTCATCATCTATTTAAGTGAATGTGATTAAATTTAATCCACCTATTTATTGAAATACCCTCCTCCCATCCTCTTCCTTTCTCCCCCAAAATTTTCTCTCGGACGATAATTCATTTTAGGAGTTCATTTTCTTATAATTCATCCATATATTCAAGGAATTCAATCAAGTTTATAAAATCAATTAAAAGCCCGAAAAATTCAATTCATGTCATCCTCACCCTTTCAATTCTTCATTCAATTCTCGCATTTTTTCAAGAATAGAGGCACAAGCTTTCAAAATGTCCTGCAATATAATTACTCTTTTATTTCTAATAAAAAGCATATTCATCCCAACGAATTTTGCAAAAACCAATTCAATCGAAAAAGACAAAGCTGCGTAATCTGCTTTCAAAAGCACACACACAATTTATTCCATAAACCAATTCATTCAAATTTCTCTTATATCTCATAAACCAATTCACTTTAAAAAATCAATTCACTCCCAAACTATATCAATGCATTCCCAAAAGATCAAGACTAAAATCGCGACTTTTTTTCTCATTCTCGTAAAAATAAGAATACAAAGGGGACGAGCAACGCGCTTAGTAGTTTTGGGAGGAGGAGCGGGACATGGGGAAAAGAGATAAGAATACAATACAAGGGGGGCGACGGGTTTGGGGGAAGAACTATTTGGGGGAAAAGAGGAGGTGTTGTCGATGAGGATTTTATCACCTCGCCCACCGGCCGAAGATGTTGGTCCTTCGCCGATGTTGAAAATTTTGTTCAGATTTTGGAGGAGAAGAATTTTTTTCAAGAATAAGAAGTTTTCCTCCTCCAATCTCACGCAGATTCACGGTTAATTTAGACAATGTTCGCTATATCCCGTGAAAATAACTTATCACATCTCTTTTGGTTGGATTTACCATCAACCATAATTCCAAATTTTAAGTCTTATCCTCGAGCTCCTCGATTAAACATATTTTTGGAAAAATTTATCGAAAAAAATTATGTGAAATGAATGCATGAAGTTTATGTATTTTCTACTATGAAGATGAGAACAAGATTGTATATATAATCTATCTAATGCGAAGATCATTGTAAAACGCTCATAAATTTTAGTTTAAGATTTAGATTGATGTACTTTTTCTTAATGTAAGTTGAAAGTGTGTGTGCATGTATTTTCGAGTATTGTTGAAAATGTTATGCAACATGTAAAAAACAACATATGACAAATCTAAGTATTAAAAACACAAAGGCAAAGGATTTCAAAATTGTGTATAGTCCGAAATCGAGACTATCTGAACCTCATGGTTAAAAAACATCATCATAACAAGTAGTGAGATACACAAGAACCTCTTATAAGATCCTAAAAGGTGTAGTGAAAAACCACACACCAAAAAACAATCTATTCAATCAAGTAACTAGTGATCTTATTCAACCTAAAACTTGATCTAATAAGATAAACACAATAACGATGAAATGTTGGGATACACTAATCAATACAAATAGAATAATATCGACCCCTCACACTCTACTCAAAAGTTGGGTCTTCAGATGCTTCTTTTCTAAAGTTTGGAGTAGAGCAAATGGTATTTCACTTTTCCTCAAACTTGTATCTCGACCAATGCAGGTATTTATAGACTTGAAGATCAACTCAGATTGTCCCTATCCACTAGGTTTGATAGCCTTGAAACCCTCCTCCACTATCTCCATGATCTTGGTGTAACCACCCATGATTTTTTCTATTCTCACTCATCCACAATACAACCGCTTGACAATAAAATCGAATTGTCATCAACATGCAATGTAGGAAACATAGAAAAAACACATCTATTAAAACACAAATAATGTTAGGAGAAAGAACAAATTTATGATGTTGTGTGTAATGTTATCCAACATATGGAACAACATCCGCAACATCAACAAACTCCCCCAATTTGTCCTTTCTACTATAATACACCTGATGTTAAAAACAACATCCGAACTTGTGTCAGGAAAGAAACAAATAATAGTCATTTAGAGAACAACTACTATTCAATCAAATCACAATTTAAAACAAACAAACAAACACAAACACTAAGTACATCAAATAGCGGTACTTAAGGCCAAAGTATCTAACCAACATAAGTAAATGACAGAAACATAAACCCATCATCTAGTTTTCCATTAACAGAGTTTATAAAATAAAGAGCAGTAAATAAATAGAATACAACACAGGAAAGAATTTCTATAGTGAAATAAAGGGAAGGATAGGTCATTTAAATGGCTGCATCTCCATAGTCTGCACTTGCTCCCCCAAACTTCAGAAACTCCCCCTATCTTGAATTTGTTCACCATTTATTAGGACCATATAACTGATCAATGATAGCAATACTCTCTGGAGACGTGCTCTCCCTGTTAGGTGTCTTTCTCAGATCCTTCTCAGAGTCATCAGCTTTCATCATCAACAGTACATCATCACCGGTTCATGTCGCAGACCATCTATTCAAAGATCGCCAAAGATCAACATTGAGTGCTTCCTCTACAGCTTCCTTTACAGCTTCATCAACAACATCTTGGACAACATCATCAACCTCTCTGTCATTAGCAGCATTCTGATCATCATGTGCATTAGCACCATCAACATCCTCAACAACATCTTCAACATTGTCAGTAGCATCTGGTTCATCATCCTTCTCACCTGCATGGCCAGATGGACCAGTTCCATCATCACCACCATCATCGACCATCCCTCAGTGTTCTCCCCATTGAGTAGAAAAAAAAGCCCTGTAAGGTTTGTTGTATAACCTAAAAGAGCATCTATGTTCGTTGGATGGAATTAATCTTATCGTAAATTAATGAATGATTTTGAAAAAAGTGATAGAAGGGAAGGGATATCATCTCTTCTAGTGATGTTATATGGAATGTTGTCAAGGATCAAGCAACATTTTTTCGATTTGTTATGCAGGATCTTTTAAGGGTAGATCAATTGTGTGGTTTTCAAATTTCTTCAAGACATATGAGATTCCAAAACTTGGAACATAACCAATCGATCCTCTTTCCTTTGGCCTCTCAAACTCAAACCATCCAAGAATTGACAGATCAAACTTGATATGGATGATACCACCTTCAAAGATGCTTACCATCAAAAGACATCATGTTGTCAAAAAATGATATGTCCCATATTGGACCTATTCAAGTGTACAATCTGTACAACAAGAATGCCTATTTCTATGTCAACACAAAGGAGTTCTTGGAAGGTAGCTAGTTAGAAACTAGCGAACTTATGCATCATGAGAGTATAATGAGGTCGGTTTAGCGTAAAAATTGTAAAGTCCATTCAAGGGCCTTTACCACCGCGATGACAAACATCACTTTCCCTATTTCCAATTGCAGAATCTTCCTCCTTCTATCTAGTCCCCAGGAAGATATTAATAAGTCTAGGGTTAATGGTAACAACATTGTATCTCGAACCTCACTTTTTCCATAATTTGAAGATCAGATATTCCGGCAATTTTTCTTCAAATTGGCATAAAATTCAGCAACCCAAGTGATATAATAAGGTTTTGCATATTGTAAAGCATGCAATAGAGATCTCTTTCTAGGAATCCTAATGATTGTTTCTTTCAAAATTGGGTATTTTAATGATCCTTTCATCCACTATAAATCTCTTAAGCATGGTTTTAACAACAATGTACTTCCTATCATACTCAACCTTATCATCGTGGTCGAAATCAACCATGAGTACCTTCATCGAATCATATGAGTGGTCAAATTAGAAGCAACTTCATCATTAGCGGTGATCATCCTTTTTAACTATCTTCTACTACTTCAAAGATCATCTTTTCCTCAAGATCCTCTTATCTCCTCAATCCTCCGCTTGAGGATCATCTTTTTTCCTGAATCCTCACTTTGAGGATTATTTTCTTTCTCCTAATCCTCGATGATTCAACAATATTGCAACACAATACCACAAGAGATCATTTCTCCTTTTTGTTCTCCTTTTTTTTTTTACCATCCGCTCCTCCATGGTCAAGTCATCATCAAGTCCTTGGTTCAGAAATGTGGGACTTGTGAATCTCCATCTCCTCATCCTAATCCTCCACCAATGGTATCATCACAGCACCACCATCTGTCCTTTTGGACACTTGCCAGTGTAGTCCACCTTCTACCAAGGTTTCTCTCGTGACATCCTCATCTTTTTCCCATCTACCATGACCTCTTTTGGGTTCCAACCGCTAGTACGCCCTAATGTTCAAGTTTCTCCCACATTCCTTCCTATTAGAAGAATCGATGCGTTTCCATCTCAACATCGGTTGTTTGAGTAGGATTGTCGGGGGTTTGGAGTGTCAAAATTAAGGGTCTTTATAGGAATTTCGGATCGTGTTGATAGCCAAAGGTCTGGTTGAGAGATCAACATAATCGTATTATTGATTAGTTTTGGAACCAAGATAAATATTGGGTAAAACAATAGGTTTTGTTCTCGACTTGTTTCATAAGGAGATCAACTAAGAATTTTGGAGCAAAGATCGGGAACATGAAGTGCGGAGGTTTAGGAATGGATGAAGATGATGATCCACCAATATTTTTGAATCATATTCTCGTTTTTCACGGCCATTTCTCGAAAGAGGTTAAGTGGGTTCAAAAACCTTAGAAGAAGGGTTCGATTGAGGGTTTGAGTGAGGAGGGTTTGCGCATGAGTGTGAATGATCGCAGAAGTCGAAGGGTTATGTTTATCACTCGCTCACCGCCTGTTTCTGATCAACATAACACAAGCATTAAAATAATGTTATATGAAATATAGGAGGGAAATTAAGGCATCCAAATAATTAAAATAAAACAAGTGAAAATCAAACAAACCTCGATTCTATGTACAACAACAATGTTTTCAACTTTGGGTATGACATAATACAAATAAATCGACCTTAAGTAGAAATCAAAGCAAGAAGGTTATTACAAAAACCCACAAAAACCAAAGGGAGGAACAAAGTAACCACCCACTATGTTGCAAGTTGTGATCGTGTGATGTAAGAAAAAAACGCCAAAAATATTTTTCAAAATCAAAAAACCATATCCAAAATTAAATAGACACAAATTAAGTTCAAAATGACTCATTTAATCCACAAAATCGACTTAAGAAGAAATTTAAACAAATCATGTATGATAGATAAAGTTCGAATCACTTAAGGTTTCACAAAATGTTGGCACTATATCTCAACACTTCATTTTGCATGAAATTCATCACCGTTGCATATAATTTTTTCTTTAAAGACATGTTCACATTGATCCACCTTTTCAAGAGAGTGCATACGAGGATCTCATATAATTACTCAACAGATTGTGAACAAACATGGATGTATATTTAATCACCTTTTGAAAAGAGAACATCGTAGTAGTGAACTCGAAGGTCTCATAGTTACTCGATTACACATCTAAGTTGTGCTTTTATTTTTAATGCATTTAAGAGATATATGCCCGAACTCGTATCTAAACCATGATGCAAACAATAAGATCATAACACTATCATTTAAAGTTAAAAATAAGCAAATACAAGAGACAAAACTCATTATCGAACCACAATGTTGTTCCAAATGTTAGAAATATTTGTCACAACATCTAGTGTTTATTTTCGTGATATAGCAAAGACCAATAGATTTTCTCGGAAAAAAAAACTCTCATTATTAAGACTATTGTGAAAAATATCTGCAAGTTGTTTTTCAAAAGAAATGTATTCTAACTTCACAACTTCTTTTTCTACAAGATCTCTTTAAAGTGATGTCTTATACTTATATGCTTAGTCAAAGAATGTTGCATGTGATTCTTGGAAATATTGATAGCACTAATATTATCACACATAAATAAAATACCACTTTCTAACCCATAATCTATTGGGGTTATAATTGAAAAAGTATGCTTTTTACTTTGTATAACCAAACTAAATTTCTTATTTATTTATTCTGAAATAATTATTTATCACTTTTGCACTAAATATGAATGAATGTTATATATATTTATTGCAAACATGTTCGATAAGAAAGTACGATCATGTTGAAGTTAATTTGGTGATACCAAATCACGTAAGATCAAATTAATGTAGTCCTCGTGATTAAGTACAAATTTACAACCCGATGGAAATGAACAATCCATCGTGAAAGGTTGAAGTGTAAGGCTCGGATTGGCTTGTCTTCGACCAAGAGATTACACTAGTGCATCATGATTTGAATAGGACCTACAGGAGGATAAATTCTTGATCTTGAATATACAAGAATTAGACCCAAAGTGGTTCGTTATTTCTTAATCTTCCCTTAAATAGGATCGGTGTGAAATTAATAACTATTGCTTTGACTTATGATGGGAAGAGAATTAATGCGATTCGATACCTTGTATCTTGGGCAATATTATTAATTACACCCATTTATCTAAGATTTAATCACGGAGAATCGTGCAAGCAAGCATGTCTTGCTTTGATTTGTCCCTTGGTGGACTCAGAATCTTTAGCATACCAAATCTTGCAAGTGAAGATTTATTTCCTGTATGGATAATAATGTTGACCTCCTTTACTCCAAGGACAAAGATATTAATTATTATAAAGTTTGTTTAGTGGCTTATTAATTAATGGACTAAGATAATCTTAAACACGGGAAATAATGACCGGAGCCATATTATTGTGAAGTCGAATGTGGGTTAAGATGGATAGTTCAATATTAATTTTATAGTGGAATAAATTAATATTAATGGGCTTGAATAATATTTTGGCAAATATTAAAGTTTCATAGCCCATTGGAGGTCCAATCTTAATTCTCCTAAAGGCCCCTCAAATAGCCTAAATTAAAGTCCAATTAATGAAAAGGAGAAGAAAATATTTTTTATTTTTTGCATGATAATTTTTGAAAAATTGGGGTAGAGAGAGAAAAAAGATTTTTTCTTGATTTTCTTGAAAGATCTTATGGAATAAGTATTCTTGAGATACAAGTTTATCCCATAAATTCAAGAAAAGGAAAAAGATCTTATTTTCTTCATACTTGTATGAAATTTTCAAAATTAAGGAGCAAGAAAGAAGGAGAAGATTTTGTTGGGAGATATTTTGGAAAATATAATATATTGGATATATTCAAGATTGTATCTTGAGGAAGAAGAAGAAAATTTTCCAATGCCCAATCTTAACCAAAATTTTTCGCCTTGTCCTATAAATAGGGATGAATTTTTCATCCCCAATGCAATTCCGTGTGTTGGAAAAATTAGAAATCCACAAAGGTGGCAAATATTTTATTTTCCTATAATTAAAATCGCTCGTTGAGAATCCTTCCAACGGATTACGTTCGTGGACATGGGATATATTTGAGAAGGCACTTTGGGTTGATCCATCGCCTCAACGGTTGTCTCTATGAAGAGGTATGTAATCTCGAAACTCCTAGATTCTCCGATGCTTAGGATTTACGTGGATTACGTGGTATGCATGTTGCTTATTTGCTTGTTTAATTATTATGTTGAATTGATTTAGGATTAATTCATGTTAAGAATCAATTGATTAATTTAAATATGTATTTAAATTCACCTCGAATAGATCCGGCACCCCTTCTTTCCCAACATAATCATCAAACATCTTTTTAAGCCATAGGAGTTGAGTCACGTGACTTCCAACAACAACATATTCAGACTCACCGTTGATTGTGATACACACTGCTTTTCACTATGCCAGAGATAATGTTGTTTCCTATGTAGAAATATCCCCACTAGTACTTTTTTTATCATCACAATCACCTGCACAATCTGCATCACTATAGCCAACTAAAGAGCAATTAATATCCTTTGAGTACCAAATACCTAGATCACTTGTTCCAGCCACATATCTTATAATTCTTTTTGCGGGAATTAAGATGTGATTCCTTAGATTAGCTTGATATTCTAAGACAAAGACACACACATTATACATAATATCAGGGCCTACTAGAAGTTAAGTACAAAGACTATCAATCATTGATCTATACAAAGTAGGATCAACATCTTTTTCAATCAAGTCCTTACTCAACTTTTTGGTTGAACCAATAGGGGTTTCATAGTTTTAACACTTTCAAGACCAAACCTTTTCACCAAATTCTTAGCATATTTGTTTTGAGAAAAGAAAATGCCATCTTTCATTTGTTTGATTTGAAGACCTAAAAAGAAATTTAGTTCTCCAACCATGGACATTTCAAAAGTACATGTCATTTCTTTAACAAAACTATCAAGCATATCATTATAAGTTGAACCAAATACAATATCATCAATATATATTTGAGCAACCATGATATCATTCTTAGAATTTTTAATGAACATGGTTCTATCAACTTTTACCTCTCAAAATCCAAATTCAAGTAAGAAATCAAGAAGTCTATCATACCAAGCTCTAGGTGCTTGTTTAAGACCATACAAAGTTTTCTTTAACTTGTAAATATGATCAGAAAATTTCTAGACTCTTAAAACCTTTGAGGTTGTTCAACATAAGCTTCATCACCAAAATTTCATTCAAGAATATAGCTTTAACATCCATTTGATGCAAGTTAATGTTAATGAAACATGCAATAGGAAGAAGTAATCTAATAGATTCTATTCTAGCAACAGAGCAAATGTTTCATCAAAATCAATTCCTTCAACTGAAAGTATAACCTTGAGCAACCAATCTAAATTTTTATTTCTCACAATATTACCAGATTCATCGGGCTTTATTTCTTGAAAATCCACTTTGTTCCTATGACATTAATATCGATTAGGTCTAGGTACAACTGTCCAAACATCATTTCTTTCAAACTGATTTAGCTCTTCATTCATAACTTTTATCCAGTTTTCATCATTAAGAGCTTCTTTCACATTTTTAGGCTCAATTGTAGAATGATAACACTCAAAAGTTGTCTGATTGCATATAGATGACATGCAAACTGATCTTACAAAGTAATTGGTGTTTCCTTTAGAAAAATAACCCAAGTATATCTAGAAAAATCATCTACAAAAACATAGGAATACATCTTTCCACCTAAGCTTTATGTTTCCATAGGACACATTAGATCCATATGAATCAACTCACAACACCTGTTTGTTGTACGTGCTGACAACATTTGATGTGTTGTCCTTACTTACTTACCTTTCTGGCATGTTCCACATATTTTTCCCTTTTCAAAGTTAAGATCCGGCAAACCAACAACAACACCTAGTTTATGCAATTTTTTAATACTTCTATAATTAACATGACCAAGTTTTTGATGCCATAGAATTATGTCATCTGCTTTAACACTTATACAAGTATGGTTTGAACTAATCAAATAGGAAGTATAAGTAGATCTTTCACCAGTCATTAAGCATTCATCATTTTTGTCAAGCACATAGCATGAATTTTTGTCAAATTTCACATGTAAATCTCATCACATAACTGAATAATACTAATCGATTAGCAAGTAAACCTTTACATGTAACACACATTTGTCAACTTTGGAATCCAGAACATTCAAGGTTCCTTTATCAACCACTTTACCTTTTGAAACACCACCATAGGTAACATGACCTCCATCACAAGATGTATAATTAGACAAATGATTAACTTGTCCAAATCAGTGTCTAGAACACATGCTTTCAAAGATGTATAAACAACATCACACAACATGTTCTTATGAATCCACTTTTTAGTGTTGTTAACCTATTTTATAAGGTGTTCAATTTTATTAGGTAAAACAATTCCAGCTTTTAAATCTCTTCTTAACTTAGAATAGTATGGACTTAATGTGACCTACCTGCATCAAAGAAAAATGGCATATACTCTTCACATAATCCAAAGATATTTCTTTTTGTTTAAGATTTAAACGCTTTTGTCAAACAAGTTCCTTCCTTTACAAAAGAAATAGGTTTACTAGCTTATTGGAGTCTCTTCAAGAGTTTTCTCAAAATTAAGTCCAACATTACTAGATCTTCCAATCAAGAATGCATCATTTAAATCAAGAGTGCTTGCGTAAAAACTTTTTAAAACTTAGAGTAGTACACTTAAGCTCATTTTTTCAAAGAAGAAATTTCCACATCTTTTCTAGTTAAAAGAACTTCAAGCTTTAAAAGATTCTCTTTCAAATATGAATTTTCTAAAGATAATGAACTCAATACCTGTTTTTGAGTTTCTAAATCAGTTTTAAACTTCAGATATTTAGAGTTACATTCAGCAGAATTTGAAGTTTCATCTCCTTCAGAACAATAATCATCGAGATCATCATCAAATGTATCATCATACACTATTCTAGCAGACATAACAGTTAGTTCACATTTACCAGCATCAATTCATCATCGAATCACCACTTAAGGTAGCATTAAAGTTCATATTTTTCCTAAGCATAAGATTAGCACATTCATTAGCATAATGACCATATCCGCAATATGCATCACATTTAACCTTTTTTTACAGACTCGGGATCATATTTGAACTTGTTATCCATAGTAAATTGTCTAGGTTGATTGAAACTATAAGACAGACTTGGAACAACCTTTTTATCAGAGGAAGAAAAATTTCCTGATTAAACTTAACTTTTGATTGAAAATTACCATTAAGCTTTCTGAATTTTCCTTTTAAAAAGTTTTGAATTGCTTAAGATAAGAGCAAATTGTCCGTAAACATTTTCATTACATAAATCAAAACATCATCATCGAATCAACTTTCAAGAATATACTTGGATGTTTACCAACATTATCGTAATGTTAAAGCAAGTACTTTTATTGTCTTTATCTTTCTCATGTTTAACATCATCTTGTTGGGGAACGAGGTGCCCAGATCTATTCGAAAGGCAATTAAATACATATTTAAATTATTTTAATTATTACTAGCATGAATTAATCCTATATTAATTCAAATAACAATTAAAAGCCAACAACGCTATGCGTCTAATTAATTTCACGAAATCCTATATATGCGAATCTAGGAGTTACGAAACATACCCCTCTTGGAGTGACAACCGCTGAGTAGATGGATCAACCCAAACACCTTATCAAATATGTCCCAGTCCTTGCCCATAATCCGTGGAAGGATTCTCACGAACAATTTTAACAAAAGAGAAAAACCTAAAAATATATTGCACCACCTTCGTGGATTTCTAATTTTTTCAAGACTGGAATTGTGTTGGGGATGAAAAATTCATCCCCTATTTATAGATGAGGAGGTGGGCGAAAATTTGAGCCCTAATTAGGATTATGGGAAATTTCTTTGTATCTTCCCAAGATACAATCTTGAATATATCTCATATATTCTATTTCCATAATAATCACAAAAAATATTTTCCAATTCTTATTCTCAAAGATTTTTTCAAAATATCAATGCACAAGAAGACAAGATTTTATTTCTTGAATTTATGGGATAATCTTGTATTGCAAGAATACTTATCTTTTTCCATAAAATCTTTTCAAGAAAATCTTTCCCTCTTCTTGTCCCATAATTTTCGAAAATTTATAGGAAAAATAAGCAATAATATTTTCTTCTCCTTTTCATTAATTGGACTTATATTGGACTATTTGAGGGGCCTTTAGAAGAATTAAGATTGGACCTCCAATGGCTCAATTTCTAATATTGAGCCACAATATTATTCAAATCATTAATATTAATTTATTCCACTATAAAATTAATATTGCACTATCCATCTTAACTCATATTACGATAATATGACTCCCGATTATTATTTTTCATGTTTAAGATTATTTAGTTCATTAATTAATTAAGCCACTGAAAAGCTTTATATTAATTAATATATTTTTCCTTGGTGTAAAAACAGTTTTAACATTATTATCCATATCGAAACTAATTCCACTTGCAAGATTGGTATGATAAAACTTTTGAGCCCACCAAGGGGACAAATCATACAAGATTTTCCCTTGTACACGCTTCGTATTAAATCTTAGCAATTGTACTTTCATTTACAAGGGACTGTTAATGTGATATTCTATGATCGGGTATCACCACATTAACTACAATGTAATATGTATTAACATTGAACGGTTTACAGTAAATAAATAACAGTCATTCATATTTAAAGCAACATCGATAAAACAATTTATATTCAGTAAATAAGAGTACATTAGTATGTTATTACGTAAAATCATACTTTCACATATAACCCCAACACATCTAACATATTTGAGTTAATCTCATAAGTTTTCAAAATACTGATCAACTCATTTGGACTCAATAAATCAGTGTTCTTAGTCTCTTCTATTGCACATATTTTAGCATCAAATCGTTTAGGAACAGTTCTAAGTATCTTATTGACTAACCGAATGTTAGAAATTGGATCACAAAGTGAGTGTGACTCATTAGCAATCTCACTTATCCTTTCATTATATGATGAAATAGTTTCATCATCTTTCATTCTCAAGTTCTCAAAGTTGGTTCCCAACATTCGAAGTCTAGTCCTTCGAACACTTTCAGATCCTTCACAATGTTTCTGCAATATTTCTCATGCATCCCTAGAAGAAACACAGTTAGATATCAGTTTAAACATAGAAACATCAGTAGCAATAAAAATTGCATTAAGGGCTTTAGAATTGAAATTGGCAATGTGCATTCATCATTGACCAATCAATATCCTTTTGACTTGAGATTCACCATCTTTATCATCAAATGTCTTTGGTGAATTCAAACAAGATAACACACTCACGTCATGCTCTCTCATCTATAGACTTAATATACATGATTTTAGGTTTCAATAGGGATATTTGATCCATCCAAAATTGGAAGTTTTAAAAGTCAACAGATAATCCATTGCAAAAACACACTTTAAAATCACAGGACCTTTAATTTAGTGTATCAAGTTTATGGCTCTGGCGCCAACTGAAAGTTTGTGTGCGTGTATTTTCAGAGCGCTGTTGAAATAAAAAAATGTTATGCAACATGTAAAACAACATATGATGCAAATGAAATATTAAAACGTAGTGCAAAGGATTTCAAAATTATGTATAGTCTAAAATCAGACTATACAAACCTCATGGTTAAAAACATCACTATAACAAGCAGTGAGATACACAAGAACCTCTTACAAGATCCTAAAAGGTGTAGTGAAAAACCACACACCAAAAGCAATATATTCAATCAAGTAACTAGTGATCTTATTCAACCTAAAACTGATCTAATAAGATAAACACAATACTGATGGGAAATGTTGGGATACACTCGACCAATACAAATAGAATAACATCGACCCTCACACTCCACTCACAAATTGTTTTTGGATGCTACTCTCAAAGTTTGGAGTAGAGCAAATGGTATTTCACTTTTTCCTCAAACTTGTATCTCGACCAACGGAGGGTATTTATAGACTTGAAGATCAACTGCATTGTCCTATCCACTAGGTTTGGATAGCCTTGAAACACTCCTCCACTATCTCCATAATCTTGGTGTAACCACCCATGATCTTTCTATTCTGTTGGGATAACATATGTCAGGATCTATCGGGATGAACTCATAAACACAAATTAAATTAACAATTATTACTAGCATGAATTAACCTAAGTAAATTCAAATAATAATTAATCCAACAACAACATGCAAATAACATTTCACGTAAAAGATCCTAGCATGTGGAATTTCTAGGAGTTTGCGTAAACGTACCCGTTGGAGAGATGATCCGAGATGACTGAGATCAAGTATCTGGATACCCACCAAAAGTCCTTCTCAAGTATTCCCAAGTCCTCGTTCAATAACCCCGGTGAAAGGTTCTCCAATGAACAATTTATAAACAAAGGAAAAATAAATAATTGTTGCACCACCTCTGTGGATTTCTAATATTTCCAACACATGGAACTGTAGGGGATGAAAAAATTCATCCCCTTATTTATATAGAGGGGTTGGACGAAAAAATTGAGTCAAAATAGGGTTAGGAAAGATATTTTCTTGATCTCCAAGAAATCTTGAATATATCCCATATATTCTTTTTTCCATGTGTATTTTTTCCACAAAAATCTCACACCCTTATTTAGCCTAATATTTTCGAAAATAATAGGGGATATTTCAAGATTGGATATTTCTTGAATTTATGAGATATTCTTGTATTCCTAGAATACATATCTTTTTCCATAAAACATTTCCAAGAAAATCAAGAAAATCCTTCTTCCTATTATTGCTCTATAATTTTCGAAAAATCCCATTAAATAGGCCAAGTGGGAGATTTCTTGAATTTATGGGATAATCTTGTATTCCAAGAATACTTATCTCCTTTCCATAAAATCTTTCAAGAAAATTCTTCTCCCTCTTTTCTTTAATAGTTTCGAAAAAAATTAAGGAAATATAATGCAACAATAATTTATTTTATTTTAAGCACCTTTTATTTATTGGACTTTAATTGGGCTACTTGAGGGGCCTTTAGGAGAATTAAGATGGACCTTCCAATGGGCTACTGAATTCCAATATTGTGCCACAATATAATTAAGCCCATTAATATTAATTAATGCCATTATATAATTAATATTGCACTATCCAACTTAACCCATATTACGGTAATATGGCTCCTGGTTATTATTTCCCGTATTTAAGATTATTTAGTCCATTAATTAATTAAGCCATTGAAAAGCTTTATATTAATTAATATCTTTATCATTGGAGTAAGGACAACCCAGCTTTATTATCCATAACGAAAAATTAATTTCACTTGCAAGATTTGGTATGATAAAGGTTCCGGGTCCACCAAGGGGACCAATCACGCAAGACATTGCAAGCACATGATTCTCTGTATTAATTTAGCAACTGTCCTGCAATTAATATTATTGCCCAAGAGATAGAGTATCGGAGTTGCAATGATTCTCTTCCCATTTATAAGTCAAAGCAATAACTACTAATCACACACAGTTCTTACTAAGTGACAGAGATTAAGAAATCAACAACTACTGAGGTCTAACTCTTCATCCCTTAAGTCAGTGCGAATGAGTTTATCCTCTCTGCAGGTCCACTTCAGCGCATCGAATGCACTAGTGTAACCTCTTGGTCAAGATAAGTCAATCTGAGCCTTACACATCAACTTCTACCAATAGATTGTTTGGATCTATCTAAGTTGTGAAACACGCACTTGTTTACAAGGCACTGTTAACGTGATCTTCTGTGATCTGGTATCACCACGTTAACTACAATGTAACGTGTGCTATTATATGAACGGTTTGCAATAAATATATATAACATTCAATCATATTTAAAGCAACAGTGATAAATAATTTATTTCAGTAAATAAGTGTTTAATACATAGGTTATACAAAGTAAAAGCATACTTTCACGTATAACCCCAACATATTCTCACTCATCCACAATGCAACTGCCTGACAATAAAACCAAATTGTCATCAACCTGCAATGTAGGAAACATAGAAAAACACATCTATTAAAACGAAGTCAGTGTTAGGAGAAAGGACAAATTTTTGATGGTGTGCATAATGTTATCCAACATATGGAACAACATCCATGCAACATCAACATAAGTGATGATGATTCTTAAAACACTGTATTTTAGTGTTAATTTGATAAAATATTTCAATTTTGATTTAATTTTCTTTTGGTTTAATATTTCTCAAATGAAATCCATTACTCTGTTTAGATTATTATTATTTGATACTCTTGCAAATGGAATACTAATACTATATGAAATAATCGTGTTAATTTTATTTGTATATCAATATTCTTACTTTAATTAAATATTATAGGTCCCGAACGGGTTTTCTTGAGGGCAGAAGTCTAGAGGGAGGGGTGAATAGACTTACGAAAACTTTTATTATGAAATTAGGTGTGATAAGAAGGTTACCTCGATCGAGTGCATGTGAAATCAGCTTTTGATCGATATCCAACTTACCGATCGCTTTGAGGGTAGATCGCCCGTGTCTATCGCTTTAACTCGATGTCGCGGAAGCTAAGTTTTGCCCGTGAAAAACCGCTTTGTTAAATCAGAATTCTAAGTTATTTGTTTTGAATCAGATGACAAAGTGTCAAACTGATCAGATCAGTTGCTTTGTGCAAATCTGATCCAGACTCAGAATATGCATGTAATACTGAAACAAGTAGTGTGCAAGATGTAAAAGCGGTAAATCGATAATGCACACCGATTTTATAGTGGTTCGTATAACTTGTCCTACGTCCACTCTTCCCTATCAGCAGGGGCACCAACTTAACAAACTGGACTTAGTTTAATGTGTTATTCCAACACAGTACAACAGATGTTTCAAGAGTTCTCACTCAACCAATCCCAAAAATCAGAAACTAGAAACCCTAGTCTGAAATCTTGTTATACAAACTTAACCTAACTTTTGGTTTGGGTATAAGATTTGTTGTGTTCCAACTGAAAATCTATCATAGTATTTTGGGTAGTCTAAAGATAAATGATAAGATTTCTGTGCTAAGAACTATGGGATGAACAACTAGAAAATATTCTTGATTTTGTGTTCTTCATGTGGAAATTGCGGATAGCTTGAGCTTGATGATAATTTCCGTAACCTTACTATGAAGGTTTGATCCCATATATATAGGCATGAAATCGAACTAGCCGTTGGAGAGCAATTCAAATTTCGGTCTATTTAAGGTAGGATCGTAGGATGGATGTGATGTGCACAGAGACGGCATGGCCAAAAATATGTAAGCTTGTCCTTTTTAGCCATTTGACTGTGATCCGCCGAATCCCGCATTGTCAGCTCCGTACATATGTGTCTCGTTCTCATTGGTTAACAAGTACACTATTCAAGTGTTTGCTTTTACTTAACTAAGGTTAACATTCTTCTTGTCTCGATTTAACTTTCGTATGATCTGGTGAACCATCGCTTTATCACCGATTGAACCGACCGATCGGATAAAACCGATCGATCTACTGATTGAGTCTTCTGATGCAAGTTATATTAGCACAAATTAGCAGACTCTCCTTCATTCTCCTAATGTAGGTCTTCTGGTCTTCTGATCTTGTTCTTCTGGTAGTTATCTAATCTTCAGGTTTTCTGACTTGTCTGATCTTTTGATCTTCTAACTTGTTTGATCTTCTGATCTTCTGACTTGTCTCGATCTTCCGATCTTCCGACATGTCCGATCTTCCGATCTTCTTCAAGACTTAACCTATGCATATTGAGTTCCCCTCAATATGTGACCTATCTATTACATCGATTGTCTATACATCTCAAATGGGTCATCGATCCCTCGATTTCTAAATCATCACCACCAACAGTCCGATTGGTCCTATTACAACTGCTTTTGGAACTTCCATCAAAACTACAAATTTTTCCAACAATTTTCTCCATTTTGATGGAACCAAAACATTTAATCAGAAAAATAGATAACCAATAATGTAAAGAACAAAAACAACAGAAATCGGAAGACAATGAGTCGTTGTCTTAAGATCAGAAAGGTAAATCATTTCATTGATTAGTATTGCGGTTTACAAGTACAGGAAATGATTATCAAAATTACCTAACATCCGATCTAAGACTTCATCTTCCGACTTCTTTAAAAAAAGAAACTTCGAGATCACCGAATAGAAAAAATCTTGTACATTCTTTTGCAACAAGGTTTTCACCTGTTTTTTCAATGATATCTCCTCTTTTGGCAAAATCATTTAACATCTTCTTGAAGACAATTGGGTCGAGAGAGTTGTTAGATCTAAGCGACGGAATCATGGTTTCGAATCTGGGTGCGGAAGGCATCAAAGACATTATCTTGCCTTCGTGCATTAGAACTTTGCAGAATCTTTCGTATTTGGTCTCCAGCCAGTTCAGAAACTCCGCATCGAAAGCGCCTTGATCTGAGTGTTCTGGTATCTTCTACAGAATGTACACATCACTTAACTAGTCGACCTTGATCCTGGTCCATTCTGGAATCAAATCTTGTCGAGCTACCAAAATCCCCTCAACCTCTTCAGGTAAGGCCCATTCTTCCCAAGCCTTCTCTTCAAAGCAAATGCTTTCTTGTTTTGTCTTCGACATACGCTACGCTCAACCACAAGCATCAGCTTAGCTTTCTTCTTGATGGCGACCTCAATGACTCCCTATCTCATTTGTTGTTCTTTTTTTCTACGCTTGTTATCTGTGATTGAGAATGAGTCATAATTAGCTTATGAATTGGCTTCTTAACCTGTTTGGCTCTCTATTATTTTCTCTCTTGACCTCGGGCCTCAAAGTGATTTCTTCTTCCTGTAGCTTCCTTGCCAGTTCAAAACTTTTGGCCAGATCTTCAGGTTCAAATCTTTTCTGAATATTTGAAGAAAAATCCTCAATCTTGTCAACCCTTGTAATCAGTTCACCAAGGGAAGATTTTTGTTCAGCTATGACCCTATCTTGAGTCTCCAACAACCTGCTGTGTTCTTCAATTGTCTGGAACATGTCAGCTAGCTCCGTATCTGGAGCCTCAGCAGTTGTTTCCTCCACAATGGCAAGTGTCAGACCTTGCTGTTTAGCCTATTTTTTTGGTCCTTCTTCCCCCTTTTTGGTTACTTCAAAAAGGTTCGTCAGCCGTACATTCAAGGCTTTGAATTCTCTCATCACCTCGTCTTTCAGTTCTTCGACAACTAAGGGGTTTATCTGAACATTTGAAGTTGTGGGCGTTGGTCCCATAATCCGGTTCATAACAGACTCCAGAGCCTTTTTGGCTTTGCTGATGGAGCCTTCAAATCTCCTCCAGACAGCGTCAAGGCTTGTATCAGTCTTTTCCAAAGAAGAGTAAACACTCTCTAAAAGAATACCAATGTCAGAAAGAATAGACACTTCAGCTGTAAGTTTATCTGATAGTAGATCTATGCGCTTCACCACTCTGTCAGATATTTCGTCGTACATGTGTAGCGACTTCTCAATAGTCATCTTCCTTTCTTCTTCTACCCAAAGCTTGTTGTTCCTCTCGAATGCTTCATCAGGTTAGGTGCCAGATTGTTGAATTGTGATTCAACAGATGCCTTCACCCCATCTTGAATAGTCTTCGAAATAAGATTTAGGGATTCAACAGATAAGGCAGCAACCTGACCAGATGTTGATGCCTCACCAGGTAGGGTCTCATCTCCAAAGACTCCATCGGGTTCATCGGCAAATCTCATACTCCAAGTATTCGTGAGCAAACTCTTCTTCCTCATCAGCAATGCCAAGTTTCTGATGTACCAGCAATCTGATATCTTCATCAGATGCCAACTCCGCAGCGCTAGATACACCAGCATTAGGCTTGGCCCTCTTCTCCAAGTCAACAAAATAATCAGACTCCAAAGCGTCCATCAGAATAAGAAAGTCTTCAATATCCTTGAGTCTGATATCCCTCTAAAAGACAATCTCCTCCATCTTCTTTCTGATACCCGGATGATTGATTAAATCAGGAAAGTTCTTGTCCAGAAAAAGCATTCACCGCCTTCGTGAGGGAAATACACCAGAGAGTGTTCTTATTCATGTGATTCCGTAGTCTTCTTGTTGAATGGATTGTGGGAGACGGAGACAAACATGTCTTCTCTCTCTTCCTCCCAAGATCTCCCCGATCGGAGTTCTTGACCAAAGGAATCTCCTCGATGGCTTTTTCCGGTGCGGGGTGGGGAGTTTGTGTGGTTTCCTCTCCTTGTGGGATTTTCTTCGGTTGAGCTGAATTTGTCCTGGGGGGTAGAGTAGGGGTGATTTCCAGTTGTGGTGATGGGGGATTGGGTGATCTGGGTGAGTGGGTGGATTCGGCTCCTTTAAATAGGGAACTCATGTGAACAGAATCGATGGTTCACGACTCATCCTCGGCCTCTTCCAAATGTTCCTCCTCTTCTCCACCTTCTCCTTCTTCTACAAATGATCCTTCCCAGTTTCTAACTTTGTGCTCGTAACCCACATCAGTCTCTTCACCAACTTCCTCCAAAATCTGTTCCTCAGGCTACTCTCCAGTAGATTCCATAATTTCCACATCACTATCCTCATCTTGCGGCCTCTGGATGGCATTCCTTCTTCTTTGGAAGCATTGTAATGAGCTTCTTTGCCTTTTCTCACTTTCATGGGCTTTATTGCCATCTGTTTTATTTTCACCGCTCTTTTTTGCGAGGTTTAACCTTGTGCCTCTTTGATTGACATATGAAGTTTGTGCCTTGACCTTCTTTGACTTGGGCACATAGGGAGAAGGGTCATCGTCTCTTTGACCTGACAGCTCTTCATCTCTGGAGAGGATAACTTGGACTTTGGCGGAGTAGGCCTTTCTTGTTCTTTCGACCATCGATAGTCGTATCTTGTCGCCAGGATGAGAGAGACTTTGTGGATATTCTTAATCTTCTTGGATAGCACAACGTGATTCTCGCTCATTGATCATGAATTTGTCCGCCTCCTCTAAGAATTGCTGTTGTTGAACAAACCCAAATCCGGTTCATATCTTGTGTCTTCTCAATAATAATACCATCACACATTGCTTATGTTGGGTCAAGGCATTAGAGTGAATGCAATCCCTGCAATTACTTTTGAGACAATCTCAAAAAAGTAATCAGACTTCCTCTTCAAATATGGTGCTTTAACATTAGTGATATTTGAGCTATTTGCGGTCTCGCCCCGTAACTTATTGAAGGTACTCTTTGTTCGGCTATTCCAAATGTGAACTCATCTAGAGCATTCCTGCATGCTGGTAGGGCAAAGATTCTTTGCAGATCAGCACTGGTGACATCTATTCTTGTTCCTCCAACAAAAGAATAGAGCTCTTTGTTATCTGTCTCCTTCAATTTCCTCAAAAACTCCAGGGACTCAATGGCATAGACACTGTCCAAGTGTTTGTAGTAGAATTGTTCTAATCCGCTGGCACGTAGACATTCCAAAATTTCTAGGGATTCTAGATCTGTAGTTGTGGTGAAAATCACATATTTCTCGTCTACATTCTCTTTAATCATCGAGGCATAATCGCAAACTTCAGGGGTTGCTCGTGAAGTTGCCATTTCTGCAAACACATACACAACCTAAATTAGGTTTAAGAACATATGATTCTAAGCAATGTTAAGTGCAGTAGAGCAGTATGTCAAACATTTGCACAAATACTATCCCCAAATATGCATATTGTTCATAGTTTCCAAAGGTCAAGTATAATGCAGATTAAACTCGATTACCATATGAACAAATGAACAGTTCAGTATACATATTCAACCTATAACCCTAATGCATAGTATACAAGAATAATAAATTCAAAGAGTTACCAGAAAAGCGATTTGATGATTTTGAAATAAATTTTAATCGCTGGATGAGTGTTGTGAATTTGGAAAATTTTCTGGATAATTTTGAGTGTTTGAATACGATAATGCAAAAGGTTCTTAGGAAATGGGTTTAGGGTTTTAAATAGGTGGGAGGGAAAATATTTTGCACGAATATTTTTTAGAGTACTTGAGTGTCCGTGTTTTAATCGGACGATCAAGATTAAGCGATTGAGAAGTAATTAAATCGTGCGGTCTAGGATTTAAAACGGCAGACTTTTGGACTTAAAAACTCGCAATAAATACATTTAATACAAAAACCCCATGTCCGCATTTAATGCTTCCAGGCATGACATCACAAAGTAATGGGCACAGTAATAACTAACATAGATTAGCATAAGCTTTTAGAAATATAAATTAGAAAACTTATATGACTGACTGATATTGTAATCGACCGGTTACACGTTGTTACGATCCGCTTGCCTCGACATCGCTGACCTTACCGATTGTAGCCTAATCCTTAGTATTTTTCCCAACAATGTCCCAATTTATCCGATCAAGTTCCTTCGATCTATCGATCGATTGAAGTTCCCCTTCAATCAAGTTATCTCTTTTCTGATCAGTCCCTGATTGATCCTCCCTGATCAGTTGAGGTTCCATTTCTCAACTGATCCTTCTTTTCTGATCAGTTTCTTAACCAACTGGTCTTGGAGACCAGTCCACCAAATATTTCTAGTGCACTTTCTCCTAAGTCCAGAAGTCCTAGCTCACTACATAGTTCTCTGAATCTGACTTCAGCTAGTGGCTTGGTTAAAATTTCAGCTCTTTGTTTGTCAGTATGGATCTTTTCCATTCTGATATTCTTCTTTTCCACATGATCTCTTATTAAATGATGTCTGACGTCCACATGCTTGCATCTTGTATGTAGAACTGGATTCTGAGTGATTGCAATAGCACTATTACTGTCACATAATATGGGCACGCTCAGAGCTACAATGTTATAATCCTCACCGCCGATTAAGCCAGAGCAGCTTGGGAACAACAAATTTCCTCGCGCCATGTATTCTCGCTTCAAGAGGTAGATGTGGCAACAGATGTCCGCTTTGAAAACCAAGAGATCAATTTACTTCCTAAGAACCGACATGTACCGAGGTTGACTTTTCCGCTCATTCTCGCAACATCCATAGTCGTAATCGTAATACCCACTAAGTTTCTAGATTATCATCCGACGGGTAGAATAAACCAAGGTTTATCGTCCCCTTCGTGATACTTAAGATTCCGCTTAGTCGCTTCTCTGTGGGTTTTGCATTGATTTGCTCAAATATGGCACATACACCTACCAAAAAGGTTATGTTTGGTCCGTTGGCAACAGTATAAGAATGATCAAATGAGATCCCTATATTCTTTCTAATTGGTTTTCTGACCATTTTCATCTGGATCCATCTTGAATCCAGTCATCATAGAAATTTTGGCTACCTTACTGTTCAGAATTCCAAACTTAGCCAATAGATTCCTAGTGTACTTTTGTCCGATAGATGAATATCCTTCATGCTTTTGTTTAACTTGAAGACCCGTAAAGTAATTCATCCGTCCCAACATGGACATCTCTGTTGGAATTTAGAGGCACGTAAACACGTAATTGCAGCGGAAATAAACAGTTCACTAACAACGAACATATAATTGCATAATTAAATACGTGTAAACATAAAGATAAGCCTTACAGTAAATCGTACGCATATTTATCTACTATGGTATCCATGTAATCCCCGTTCACAGACTTGCACAGATTTGCCAAAGATTGAATCCCAGATGAATTTGCTAGAAAATTCTAACTCTAGATCTTATGGAGAGAACAATGAATTAATGTTGTTTGTGAATTCCCAAGAGCTCATATATATAGGGAGAGGCCCAGCTTAAATCTTAAGCTAACCTGATTAGGAAATAAAATCCCTAATCTTATAAAATAAATCTCTTAGATTTATTTCCCATATATAAAATTTCTACGGATTTAATTCCCATGTATATCAAATCTCTACGGATTTGATTCCATGTATATTAAATCCTATAATAATATTCCATTTATTATTATTGGGAATCCTATTTAATTAAACAATAATAATGATTAATTCTAAATTAATCTATTATTAATTAATTCTCCATAAATTAAATATTAAATCTAATTTAACATTTAATCAACCAACTATAATCCGTAAAAGGGAACTACTTGTTGTGTAACCTTTAGCCCTCATATATCGAGCGATTAGTTAAACTAACGGTCTTAATTGAACCCTAGACAACAAATCAGACATTCTCAATAAATGAGGTACGTTGCGAGAAACGTGCAACTACCGTAACTGAAACATGGACTATTACGATTTCTTCCTTTCATTCGTGAATACTCGATTAAGTCTTGAACATGATGAAGTGTCTATTCAAATAACTTAATCATATTATCTCTAATCACTAATTGATCATGTATTTCACACTTAGCCACAAAGTCTAAGTTGACGTGCATCGACCGATGACTTTGATCCAATTATGATGAGTAGATGAGTATTCTCTCTAAATCCACATTGAGGAATGAATCCTATTCTTTGCTCAACTACCACGCACATGCACTTCGTGATGAACCCAATCTAAGCCGTATCTACCTATGGAAGGGTGCAAGCGTTGGTCATGGTCAAAGTTCATCACTCCACACATGTCGTGGGCAGATTGACTTCAAGTCAAAGGAGTATCGTGACGCTTCCCACTAACCGAGACACCGTGAGACACATATTGTAGACTTACATCAAACGGTTTCTGACGGGGTATACCAATACCCTCTAAGGTATTTGTGCATCCATCATGAGATACCTAGTATCTCGTAGTAAGTGAGATCTTACTACACTCTCCCTAAGAGTATGATGCAGATAGCACACCAATCTCAATTGCATCATCAATATCCCATTCTTGATGATCCTTGATCGGGGCCATTTGAGAATCTGCCTAAGTCATCCGAGTTCTCACAACCTCAATGACAACAATGACTCATGGGAACACTTGCATGAATAAATGCAAACAATCAAACATAATATTCAAACAAGTGTATTGCCATATATTAATATTGAATGAACTATAATATCAAATCAAACTGAATATCATCGAGTATTATGTCCTTACAATAGATTGTCTCTAGGACACTAACACTAACAATCTCCCACTTGGACTAGAGCCAATCACCTACATGTCTAACCCCTAGACCATCAAATATCTAGTGTGTATATGAACACTCAGTGTTTTGGTGAAAGGATATGCCAAATTAAATATGTGGGAATACATTTTAATTATATTTCTCCTATCGTTATGATCTCCCGGATCAAATGATAAGTCTAAATACATGCTCATTTCTGTTTACTGATCTCGGTTCCTTTACTTGCGCATTCACACCAACGTTGTCTTAATACAACTTTATTAGACAACTGGAACTCGGAACTACCCCTAGTTCTCTTAAGAACTATAAAATCCAGACAACCTCCTTGAGGCTTCGATACAAAGAATGTACTTAACTTCGGTTGATCAATTTTCGGTCGTCTTGCTTGGAACTATTCCAACTGACTGCCTCATTATTGAGAGTGAAAAGTAACCTGACTGTGATTTGTAATCATCACAGTCGGATTGGAAACTTGTGTCAGCATAACCAGTCACTACTAGTTATGACTGTCCACCATAGACAAGGAAACATTCTTTAGTTCGTCTAAGATAATTCAGAATGGTCTCGACAAAGAATCCAAAGGAGACTCACCGGATTCTCATTGGTATCTACCAAAGATGATGTTGATAGCGTCGCCACGCTTTGGCCTAGTATAAGTCGTGGCGCATATGATTGACCCAATTGAATATGCATATGGGACATCTTTTCATATGTGCTTGATATCGGCTTGAACGTAAGAACAATCCTTTCTTTGATAGTTTTTATCCCATGATTTGCCGATAGAGATCCTCTCTTAGAGTTCTCCATCGCAAAACGCTTCAACACCTTGTCTACATAGGTGGACTATGACAGCTCCAACATCCTCTTGGATCTATCCTTGTCGATCTTAATCCCTAAGACATAGCAGGCTTCACCAAGACCCTTCATCATGAAGGTAAAGACCTTCATTAACGGGATATTGATTCAGGACTGCATTAACGGGACATTGTTTCCCAAAATCAATATGTCATTGACATACCCGATTATGAAAACAATATTCTTCCCACCGTTCATTTATAAACGAAGGATCTTTTGAATTAATGATGAAGTCAAAATGACTTGATAGCTTCATCAAATCGGATATTCCAACTCCTAGAAGTTTGCTTCAATCCATAAATGGATATCTTTAGTTTGCATACTAGATTAGAATTTGGCTTAAATGTAAAACCTTCCGGCTGAGTCATAAACACTTTCTTATCAATGTCTCCATTGAGGAAAGCTGTTTTGACGTCTATCTGCCAAATCTCATAATCATAGTGTGCTGCTATTGCAAGTAAAATTCTAATGGACTTGATCCTTGCAACTGATGAGAAGGTCTCGTCATAGTCAATGCCTTTGCGTTGACTATAACCCTTCGCCACCAACCTAGCTTTGTAGGTTTGTACTTTGCCATTTGTATCAGTCTTACACTCGAAGACCTAATCGCAATATATGGGTCTAACCCCTTTAGGCAATTCAACCAAGTCCCAGACTTGATTGGTGTACATCGAGTCCTTATCGATATCTGATATTACTTCAGAATAAGTATTAGGATCGTCTTTATCCGGTATGTCCACATTATCGAGTTCCTCCAAGAGGTAACTGTATCTAATGGGTGGATTACAATTCCTAATTGACTTACAAAGTTGTGGTTGTGCAGTTTGTACATTCTGATCGTGAAAATGTTGTGGTGCATTGATTTCATCAATGTCCGGAGAGTCCTCAAGAGCTATACTTTCAGATGTCTCTTGGGCAGGAGTTTGAACTATGTTGTTCTCATTCAGCCCACTTGGAGGTTCTTGCACAGGCAAACCAACTCCAATTATGCTCCCATTGGCTGAAAGACGATCACCTAGTGAAAGACTCCCATCGTGAAAGTTGTTGAATGCTCCCACTGATTTCTTGTCATGTTGCTTTGACAAGATGTCAGTCTCTTTGTTAATTTGTGGTTCTTGAATTTCTTCAAGTTCTATCAGCTTACGACCTTGTTTCTTAATGACATAGTCTTCTTCAAGGAACTTGGTCTGCCTAGAAACAATCACTGGTTGTTTCTCAGGTAGATAGAAGTAATATCCTTTAGTTTCCTTAGGATATCCCACAAAGCAACCTTTTTCACCTTTGGATTCCAACTTGCCGGTAAGCATCCTTTTCATAATCACGGGGCAACCCCATGTTTGATATGTGTAAAAGTTGGCTTCTTGCCTCACCAAAGTTCATATGGTGTATGCTCAACCGATTTAGATGGAATCCTATTCAGAATGTAAATTGAGGTTTGTAACGCGTATCCCCATAAGAATGTCAGAAGAGATGAAAAGCTCATCATGGACCTCACCATGTCTAACAGGGTTCGGTTTCTCCTCTCGGATACACCGTTCATCTTAGGTGTTTCGGGAGGAGTCCATTGTGACTGGATTCCATGTAATTCAAGTAATCAGTGAATTCATGGCTAAGGTACTCTTCGATCTGATCGAAGAGTTTTGATACTCTTACCAAGAGTCTTCTCTACTTCAGCTTTAAACTCTTTGAATTTCTCAAAAGATTCGAATTTGTGTTTCATAAGATACACATATTCGTATCTTGAGAAATCATTAGTAAAAGTGATGAAGTATCCGAAGTGACCCCTAGCTAGAGTGGACAATGGTCCACAAACATTGTTGTAGATCAACTCTAGAACTTCTTTGGCATTTCCTAGAAAAATGGGTATGTCCCCTTTCCCAGAAAAGGGTTTGTTGATCATCTTGCCCATGAGATAAGATTCACAATCTCCATAAGACTCACAGTCGAATGGGGTTAAGTAGTCTAACTTTCTTAACCTTGCAATTTTTTTCTCGTTTACATGATCAAGTTCTACAATGCCATAAGTAAGCCCGGGTTTTCATGATTACTAAGTTTAAGTCTTTTTATTTTGTATATTAAGAACACCATATTCATAATGCAACAAATACATGTTATAGTAATAGAAAGAACTAAATGACAATCATTAAGTTCTAATCTAAAACCAATGGGTAAGTCCCAACACATAAGTCCCCACACGCTCAAAGAGCAACTCTTGCTCCATTTCCACGCAAAGACTACTTCACCATACTGGACCGTCCCTAAGACACATGAGCCCCTTCACATTAGTACAAATGTGTGAGCCATATCCGGTATCTAATACCCAACAGTTAGCGCTATTTGTGGATATGTCTATCTTAATAACAAACATGCATGTTCTAGTGCCGTAAAGCACCCAAAGTCTTTCTTTTTTAGCAACCGAACCTTATAGTCCTTCTTCCAGTGTCCTCTTCTACTTATAGTAGAGGCACACATCCTTTCTACCCCGCCTTCTTTTTTGAACACCATCTTAGTGATAGTGAACTCAAAAGTCTTGAGCACGTTGTGAAGTTTAGGCATGGTCGCATCCGTCTTATTCATATTATAGTTCACAATGAAGCCAGAATTTGAATCCGGGAGCGACTGGAGGATAACATAAATGAAAACATTGGTCTTTTAGCTCAATGCCTAAATTACCAAGTTTCTCAATTAGGCCAATCATCATTAGCACATGAGGTGAAATCTTCTGTTCTTTAGCTAACCGGCATCTGAACAGATCTCTCATCACTTCATAAATCTCAGAATGAGATTCAAAATCAAAGAGATCCTTCAGATGCTTGAGCATCTAGAAGGGACCCCTTTTCTCACGTTGCCTATGTATATCGGAAGTCATGCCGAGCAACTTCACACACTGAGCCTGGGAAGCATCCTCTTGATGTTTCTTCTGAGCTGCTACATCAAATGTGGCTGCCTCAGGGAACCAGATGCAGGGGTAACCGAGATTGGTGTGTCCAACACGTACTCAATCTTTTCTTGCCTTAGCACCAAACACATGTTTTGGTGCCAGTCCAAAAAATTTGGCCTAGCCAATTTGTTTGTTTCCAAAACACATCTCAAAAACAGTTGTACATTTCAACTAACCAAGAGAAATAAAATTAAATGAGAATTAAAACACATAATTCCTATGATCAATATTCAGCAATCAAAATAAACATGGTCTTTCTTTTGTGATTATTTTGTCTCTATTATTTTCACATAAGACCTTATCGGAAAAGTACGAATTTATATCAAATATAAATTATAATGGACTAGGATCCACATTACTACTATCATAATCCTAGCGAGTGCTGATCATTACAATAGCATAACTGGTAGGTCTCCAAACCAATTGCAAAACTGCAATTCCTAGTTTGTCGAACCTAGTTCGACTGATGTCCCTTACCCTTTGTTCCCCGCGAGGGCTAACGAAACAAAGTTAAGTTGGTTTACAATCATCAAGCGGCGACATTACATGTCCCTGTAAAAGTCCCATTAGATGTAGATCCGAGCAAAAGACAAGGGTCTTTAAGTACTCATTGGAACTAAATCTCCGGTTTACTTTTAATTTTGATGGAAGACATCTTATCAAATTAATGAGAAAACCATATTTTAATGAGGAACGTTTTAAAGGCAGGGTATTAATTGCTTAATCGAGATCCAACATGTTAATCTACATCACATTTGAGCAATTATTAGGCGCCGCCTACCCAAACATGATTTACATGGACTAACATTTATATGGGTGCTGTCTACCCAAACAACAATACGGTCTGACAATTATTGGGCGCCGCCTACCCAAACAATTATAATGCGGACGTAAAATGTGTTAACCAATTTAAATTAAATTGTTAACCAAGTGGGAATTAATAGCTTCCTTTTAAACCGAATTTCAAAATTCAATTCAAATACAATTTTAACTTATTAAAATTAATAATTAATCCAATTAATTATGATTAAAAGTCCAACTTTTAATTCTTATTAAAATTAATCCAATTAATTTCAAAAGGTTTTTTCATCAAGGGCTCAAGTGCAATTTCAAAACTTTGCACGGAGGGCCCTGTTCGAAATCCAATTTGCCAACAGCCCCTCCCTCATCACAGCCCAGAAACTGTCTCACAATCGGGACAACCGAAACAATCAATCCAAACTTAGTTCATCAGAATTAGTCTAATTAGTCATATGAACATTTTAATTAAAATTTCAGATCATCCAGGTTAATCGAATTAGTCCAACCAAAACAGACAAACCATGGAGCCAAAGACCCAAAACACAACAATCTGTATATTGAAACAGGAACACAGACGGCGGTGCTAGGGTGTGTGCACTCGAGTCGCCGCAGCCGCGTGCGGGAGACTCAATGTCGTAACCCCAAAATCTGAAACCAAAACCTTCGTCAAAAGTCGAACTAGAAACGAAGGACGTGCATTTGAAAACAGAGGAGTCGAGTCACGAAGCGATAAGAGGCAGAAGTCGAGGAGATGAAGCAACGTGGCGGCGCTCAGTTGCAAATACATCGAAATAGGAGCGAGGCCATCAGAATGAAGACGACGCAGCCGAAGACGATGAATCGCGATTCACGCTGCTCCGAATCGCATCGAATTATGTCGAGCCGCCGCGAGTCTGACCTGGTGGAATCCTTCTCCGTCGTGGCACCCCACAGGTGATGCGAGTCGCGGCGTACCGCCGCCGACTCAAGCGATCCCATGGTTGCTCGCTTCGCACGTGAAAAGAAAGGAGGATGGGCCGGATGGAGGCGGTGGGTTTCACAGGAAACCCTAACTGGGCGAAGAAGATGAATTGAACCAGCAAGGGGGAGGGTTTTATTTAATCAAAAAATATGCACACACACCCAACAATTAGATTATGCGTCCCACATCAAACAGGTCGTGCGTCAATTAATTTGACCGTGCGACTTTGATTTATATAAAAAAAATTACAAATCAAACAATCAATTAGCAATTAATCAAGAGCCTGAGATCTGATACCACTGTTGGAATTTAGAGGCACATAAACACGTAATACATGAGCAACAGAAATAAACAGTTCACCAACAACGAACATATAATTGCATAATTAAATACGTGTAAACATAAAGAGAAGTCTTACAGTAAATCGTACGCATATTTCTCTACTATGGTATCCACGTAATCCCCATTCACAGACTTGCACAGATTTGCTAGCGTTGAATCCCGAGATGAATTTGCTAGGAAAATTCTAACTCTAGATCTTATGGAGAGAACAATGAAATAACGTTGTTTGTGAATTCCTAAGAGCTCATATATATAGGGAGAGGCCCAGCTTAAATCTTAAGCTAACCTAATTAGGAAATAAAATCCCTAATCTTATAAAATAAATCTCTTAGATTTATTTTCCATATATAAAATCTCTACGGATTTAATTTCCTTGTATATCAAATCTCTACGGATTTGATTCCATGTATATTAAATCCTATAATAATATTACATATATTATTATTGGGAATCTTATTTAATTAAATCTAATTTAATTAAACAATAATAATGATTAATTCCAAATTAATCTATTATTAATTAATTCTCCATAAATTAAATATTAAATTCAATTTAACATTTAATCAACCAACTATAATCCGTAAAAGGGAACTACTTGTTGTGTGACCCATAAGCCCTCATATATCAAGTGATTAGTCAAACTAATGGTCTTAATTGAACCCTAGGCAATAAATCAGACATTCTCAATATATGAGGTACGTTGCGAGAAACGTGCAACTACCTGTAACCGAAACATGGACTATTACGATTTCTTCCTTTCATTTGTGAATACTCGATTAAGTCTTGAACATGATGAAGTGTCTATTCAAATAACTTAATCATATTATCTCTAATCACTAATTGATCATGTATGTCACACTTAGCCACAAAGTCTAAGTTGACGTGCATCGACCGATGACTTTGATCCAATTATGATGAGTAGATGAGTATTCTCTCTAAATCCACATTGGGGAATGAATCCTATTATTTGCTCAACTACCACGCACATGCACTTCGTGATGAACTCAATCTAAGTCGTATCTACCTATGGAAGGGTGCAAGCGTTGGCCATGGTCAAAGTTCATCACTCCACACATGTCGTGCGTATTAACCTCAAGTCAAACGAGTATCGCATCACTCCCACTAACCGAGACACCCGTAGATACATATTGTGGACTTACATCAAACGGTTTCTCGGATGGGTATACCAATACCCTCTAAGGTATTTGTGCATCCATCATGAGATACCTCGTATCTCGTAGTAAGTGAGGTCTTACTACACTCTCTAAGAGTATGATGCAGATCGTACATCAATCTCAATTGCATCATCAATATCCCATTCTTGATGATCCTTGATCGGGGCCATTTGAGAATCATGCTTAAGTCATCTGGTTCTCACAACCTCAATGACATCAATGACTCATGGGAACACTTGCATGAATAAATGCAAACAATCAAACATAATATTCAAACAAGTGTATTGCCATACATTAATATTGAATGAACTATAATATTAAATCAAACTGAATATCATCGAGTATTATGTCCTTACAATAGATTGTCTCTAGGACACTAACACTAACAATCTCGAACTTCCCCTGCATCAGTTTGTTGAATCTATCACATAAGCTTTTGTTGGGAGATCCGAAGATGATATCATCAACATAGATCTGAACCATCAGAATGTCTTCACCATCTTCTATTCTAAACAAGGTTCTGTTTATGACTCCTTTAGTGAATCCACTGTCTACCAAGAACTGGGATAGTGTATCATAACACGCTCGAGGAGCTTGTTTTAGTCCGTAAAGAGTTTTTGTTAAACGGTACACCTGGTTGCCTTTTTCAAAGCCAGGAGGTTGTTCGACATAAACTTCCTCCGCTAGTACCCAGGTTAAGAATGCACTCTTTACATTCATCTGATACACAGTAAACCCTCTCGTGGGCAAATATGCCGAAACAATCGAATGGCTTCGGTGACGAGCGACCCGGTGCAAAGGTCTCATCATAATCAATCCTTTCTGATTGTGAATACCCCTTCGCAACAAGTCTTGCCTTATTTCTGGTGATGACATTATTCTCATCCCTCTTGTTCTTGAATACCCACTTGGTGCCTATCACATCTTGATGAGTTGGTCTGTCTACCAGTTCCCAAACCTGATTTCTCTCGAACTGCTCTAATTTCTCTTGCATAACTAGAATCCAACTGGCATCTTGTAGAGCTTCTTCTATTGTGATAGGTTCCTTCAAAGACAGATAAGCAACAACACATAGCACTTTCACCAACCTCGGTGTCTAGTTTGACTCTCGGGCATTACGATTGCCAATTATCGTCGGTAGGATGGTCTTTCAACCAAGTCCTTCTTTTCTGATGTATATCAATTTGGACATTATCATCCTCTTCTGATATTGAGTCCCTAGAGGTTGGGAGTGGTACAGTAATATGATCCACTTGGCATGGACAAGTCTCAGCTGATGTTGGAATCATTATAGGTTGATATCTCGTCGACCGGAACATCAGTGTTCCCCTAAACCAGATGAGTTATTATTCTTGTCTCGCCTCAACCGCATTTTCTTCATCGACAGTTATGCATTACCTTAGGGTCTCGATTGACTGGTGAATCATTAAGATCAAGTTTAGGAACATACATTGTTACGTGATCTGATCCCTTTTCTTTGATACTTAACTGATCCATTTTCTGAGCATCAGGTACTGGTTGATCTGATACTGCTTGTTCCGAGGCAGATTTCTCTTGTTCAGAAGATGTCTCATCAAAGACCACATGGGGTGTCTCTTCCAAAACTAGGGTTTTTGGCTGTTGAATACCCTAAAAGCTTTGCTTTAGTTGAGGAATATCCTAAGAATATACCCTCATCTGACTTAGCCTCAAAGGTCTTCAACTGACTCTTCCCATTGTTGTGAATAAAACACTTGCACCCAAAAACATGGAAGTAAGAAACACGAGGTTTTCTGCCCTTCCAAAGTTCATAAGTTTTTTAAGTGAATCTTAGTCAGAGAACATATCCGCTCGAGTGTGACATGCAAAGGTTGATAGCTTCATTTTAAATGGTTTGGAGTTGCATGTTCAACTAACATTGTGCGAGCAGCTTCTTTGAGTGTTCTGTTTCTCCGTTCTGCTAAGCCATTCTGTTGTGGTGTTCTGGTGGCTGATGTTTCATGTTGTATACCAAACTTAGTGCAAAAATCAGTAATAAAGGAGTTCAGAAATTATGTACCTTTATCTGATCTGATTTTCACAATACTGACACTCTTCTCATTTTGCAATCTCTTGAGCAGCTCAGGTATCTTTGTTGTAGTTTCATTCTTCTTATACAAGAATACAACCTAGGTAAACTTGGAATAATCATGCACGATTACCAGAGTGTATTTGCGTCCGCTGAAACAAAGTGGTGTAACTGGTCCGAATAAATCCATGTGGAAGCGATTTGATAATATCATTGATCTTTGGTTCTCGAGATCCCCTTAAATGAGGCTTTAACCTGTTTTCCCTTCTGACATGCGACACATGTCTGATCCTTAAAGAAAACCTCATTCGGGAGAACCTCAACCAGGGACATCCTTGTTATCTTGTTAAGAGTCTTGAAGTTCAGATGGCTCATTCTCTTGTGCCAGAGTCAACTGCTGCTTTTGGAACTCTTAACAATCAAATCAGGCTTTAGGTACCCCTGTAGGATTGGGTCCTATGGGGTTAGTGTTACCTTTCGGGATCCAAACAAGCACTGCACTTCTATGGTAATCATCAAGATCAGAAGGCCTAATTTGTCTCCCAAAAGCATCTACATAATCATACATCTCTTTATGTGCTTTCTAGTCAGTATGATTATGAGTGTGAACCTTGGATGAATCAGAAGACTTGGGATTTTTCTAATGGGTCTGTCTTCTTTTGATCCAGTGTGGTTCAGGTGCAGATATCATGGATTTCTCGTTGAAGGGATAGGTACGACTGCTACCATCAAAAGATCCATATCTCTTTTGCACAAATGGTTTCTGCAGTTTACCCTTAGCATGCTAATTACACAGCTTGACCTTATTAGGTCTCAGATTAGACTTTCCCTTGAGAGTTTGTCCTTTCTGATACCTAATCTGCTGATTAGGTTGAGGTCTCTTGAGAAGAAACGAGATTCTTCGGATTCCTCGGTGATGCTTGATCAAAGTGAGGTCCATTTCTATTCCCTTTCGACAGGCATTCGCTTTTCCTGCTCAAAGAAGTCTTTTACCCTTCTTAGATGCAAATTTGGCATATTGTGCATCTTGACCAGAAACCTTCCTAGATTCACTTTTAGATTGTGAACCATGTTGGGAATAAGAGGATCCAGAAGGGCTATCATACCCAATACCCTTCTTATTAGTTGGCTTCCGAAAGTAGCTTGTTATTACTTCTACATTTTTAGAAGCTTTTCCAAAAACCTCTACTTTTCTTTTCTTTCAAAACCGTCATCACTTTGTTTTAGACTCTCATGCAGTCAGAAGAGTTCATCAAACTTAGCTTGAAGGATTTTGAGATCATCAGCTTGTTGTTTGTTGATATCTTGTTGTTCCTTAACCAGTTTACCCTGGTCAGAAGAGCTGACTTCCAGAAACTCCAGTTCTTTGGTCATCTTCTTCGAGCGATCTCAACCGCTTTCGGTTCAATGACTTTTACTTACAACGTTATCCTTAACAAGATGAATGTTCTCGGCCGCCAGCTTATCGTTCTCGGCTTCCATTATAGTATAAGTGTCTCTTTGCATTAGAGAGATTATCAAGCAATTGCTCATTGTAGAGCTTTGCGCAGCCAATCTCCCCCATGGGTGTGTTTAGCTGCTGGTGTTGAAACGAAAAACACGAAGGTTTAGAAGTTACCTCGGTTTGATCGGCATCTCGCTATTATGAGACGGATGTCGCCATCGATGATGAGAACATCGATTTTAAATCAAAAGTCATCGACATCATCGATAGTGGACATCGGTAAGTCTTCTCTGGATGAATAACGAAATTGTCCGAAGGCGGATAAGAGTCATCTATCCTGGATGTAACAAACAACCATGGTTTTTTTTCTCTCTCGTATCTTTGCTCTCTTCTATTTCGCTTATCTTCTCTTTCTTTTGGAGTCAAGTCAGGGCAATCTGCACTGTAGTGACCTGGTTTCTGATAATTGAAACGAGCTCCAGGTTCCGAGGAATTTCTTCTGCCAGGTGAATCATTTCTTCTGTATGATCTATCAGGTGACTTCCCAGTTTGCCTGTCATCAGAACTCCTTCTGTCTGATCTGTTGTCTCTTCTATCCTCAGAACGATCATCTCTCTTCTTATCTTCTCTGCGGTCATCTCTATGATCATCTCTTCTATCATCAGAACGATTCCTTTCTTGTGATCTGTCAGTAGATCTCCTATCTCTTCCTCTGCTGTTCTGATAGTCTCTATAAAATTTCCGAGATTTTCCCAGTTGAATGTTGGATCGTTCAAGCTTTTTGGTCAATAAAGCAATCTGCTCAGCCTGACTCATGATATTTCCTATTGGTTCAGTGGACTTCGAACTGCTGCTCGCGACCTTAAATGTAACTTTTTTTTATGTGGCAGGTGTAGCTTCAGCAGGTGGCTCATCTTCTTCTTCTTGACCTCTTTCAATCAGGTCGAATTCATGAGCCTTTAAACTGAGAAACATGTTGCTTGGCTTCATCTTCGCAATATCTTGGAAATCCTTTATCACCGTTACTTTCATGTCCCATTTCTTGGTCAGGGACCTCAAGATCTTGTAGTTGATGTCTTTGTCAGACATTTCTCGTCCCCAGCCACGGCTTGTTGGTGACATGGTGATTCTTCCATCGAAATGATTTATGGTTTCATTTGGCAAAGATCTTGAGTTTTCAAACTTTACCGATTCAACTTTGCAACTGTTGTCCTTAATTAGATCGTTTCCTTCGCACATCTCTGCAAGAGTATCCCACATCTGCTTGGCAGTCTTGAGATACTTGATCTTCTCACGTGCTACCATCGTCTTCATGATGATATGTCTGGCCACAGTATCCAGATTGGACAGTTTCCTTTCCTTGGCATCCATCAGTGAAGGACTCTTTCTGATTCTGGCTCCAGTTGGATATGCTGGATCACCTCCTCCAACTGGGTTGTTGTAATAAATGATGATGGGTCCTTGTTTAAGAACTTCCATCATTCTGCTGCTAATCGCACCCAGATGGTTGCTCATGAGTATGGTCCAGTCAGCATACTCATCAATAGAGAACTTAGGTAGATCATGATACATACCCGAAGTATTATCCATGCTGAATGTGAGTTTTGAAAACAGATGAGTTTTAAAGCAGGTTTTTCAAGATCTGTTCAAGTGACCACAATGGTTCTTTCTCAAGAACCGATGATACTTAAAGTCGCCGTCCGTGAGAACCACCGCCTGATACCACTTGTAGGTCCCGAATGGGTTTTCGTGAGGGCAGAAGTCTAGAGGGGAGGGGTGAATAGACTTCTGAAAACTTTTGCTTGAAATCAGGTTTGATAAGTAAGTTACCCGATCGAGTCTTGCGTGGAATCGATTTGACCGATATTCAACTTATTGACGCTGAGGGGCGTAATCGTTCGGTGTCTATCGGTTTAACTGATGTCACCGGAAGCTTAAGTTTTACCCGTGTGAAAAACCGGTTTATTAAATCGTAATTCTAAGTTATCTGCTTTTGAATCGATGACAAAGTGTCAAACCGACGATCGGTTGTTTGGTGTAAATCCGATCCGCACTTTAATATGCATGTAATACTTAAACAAGTAGTGTGCAAGATGTAAAAGCGCGGTAAATCGGATAATGCACACCGTTTTTTATAGTGGTTCGGACAACTTGTCCCACGCCCACTCTTCCCTATCGCCAGGGGGCACCAACTTAACCAACTGGACTTAGTTTAATGTGTTAGTGCAACACAGTACAATAGATGTTTCAAGAGTTCTCACTCAACCAATCCCAGAAATCAGAAACTAGAAACCCTAGTCTGAAATCTTGCTAAACAAACTTAACCTAACTTTTGGTTTGGGTATAAGATTTGTTGGGAAATTTATAGTTTTGATAAAAGTTCCAGAAACACATGTAATAGGACCAAATGACACATTAGTTGATCGATGTTTATATTACCGTCTATAGAATACCAGTTGATAATTACTGTATAGAACAGTTGATGTAATAGATAGGTCACATATTGAGGGGGAATCTCAATATGTATAAGTTAGATCTGAAGATCCAAAGAACAAAATGATATCCGACAAAAGCGGAATGCTTTAGAGAAGAACGAAGATCGATCGATCTGATCTAAATCGATATCTCCCAACAATTTCCCCTTTTTGATAAAACCAAAACACCGAGAAACCAAACACGGTTGATAAATATAGAGAACGAGAAAGAGCACATAATCGAGAAGACAATGAGATTTTGTCTTAGGATCGGAAAATAAACTTTTCTCATTAGATATATCGATTACATGTTACATCGAAAAAGTTTGAATTTAAAAAACAGTTGATCCCGAGAAGTCTTACGATTCTTCACTCTTTAAAGCTTGTATCCTTCCTCGCATCTCTCTTTGATCTTGAGGTACGTTGAAAATCTGATATAGTTTCCATTTGACATCATTTGTCTGCTGAGGATCAGTTATGTGCGTTTTGCTCAGGATGTCAAAGTAGAATCTCTGAAATGGTTTCACAATTCTGCGACAACGGATTCAGTGTTGAGTTCTCGACTGACCAATGCACTATCAAGAATCGAGCCACTCAAATGATTTTTTCTAATCGGTTCAAGGAAAGGGACGATCTACACAAATTGATTGGAACAGTTGCCCAAGAAATGCATGCCTGATTGTCAAGAGTTCCAAAAGTAGCAGTTGGCTCTGGCACAAAAGAATGAGCCATCTGAACTTTAAAACTCTTAATAAGATAGCAAGGATGTCACTAGTGGAAGGACTTCCGAATGAAGTATTTTCAAAGGATCAGACATGTACTGCATGTCAGAAGGAAAACAGTCAAAGCTTCATTCAAGGAATTCGGGGACCGGCATCCAAATGATCTCTGCAAATACTTCACATGGATCTATTTGGACCCGATTACACCGGTCGGTCAACAGACGAAAATATACTCGTAATCGTGGATGACTATTCCAAGTTTACGGGTTATATTCTTACATAAGAAGAATGAAACGACAAAACGAAGATACCCGAAATGCTAAAAAGATTACAAAATGAGAAGGGTGTCGGTAGAGTAAAAATTAGATCGATAAAGGTATGCAATTTACGAACTCCTTTATTCTTGATTTTTTTACTCTAAGTTTGGTATCTGACATGAAACATCACCGGTGGGACGCCACAACAAAATGGAGTAGCGAATCGGAGGAACAGAACTCTCAAAGAAGTTCGCTGCACGACGATGTTAGCTAAACATGCAATACCAAGCCGTTTCGCCGTAAGAATCAACACCGCATGTCATACTCGAGCAACGATGTCTTGACTAAGGCTCACTACAAAACACCCTATTTAACTGTGGGAAGGACGTAAAACCTCGTGTTTCTTACTTCCATGTTTTTAGTGTAAGTGTTTCATACACAACAATGGGAAGAGTCGATTTGAAGACTTTTGAGGCCAAGTCGATGAGGGTATATTCTTAGGATATTCCTCATCTAGCAAGGCTTTCGGGGTTTACAAATGCATTTAACCCTACTTGTGGAAGAAACACCCCATGTAGTCTTTGATGAAGCATCTTCCGAACAAGAGAAATCACTTTCGAACAAGACGTACACGATCAACAAGTACCGATGCTCGAAAATGGATCAGCTAATGATCAAGGAAAAGAATCGAAACCGTAATAAAGATACATTCCAGATCTAGCTGATTCACCGGATCATTCGGATCCTAAGGTACGCAAAAATGCCGATGAAGAAGCCGACATAAATTTGAGACAAGATCAACCGAACCATCCGGTTCAAGGAACACCGGTTCCCAAGCACGACATCATCACATGATGAGTCCAACATCACCGAGACATGTTCTTATCAAGTGGATCATAATTACGCACCACTCCCCGCTAGTAATGAACCTTTATCGAAATGGATGATGTTCTCCAAACCGATGCAAATCGAATGAGAAGGACACGATAACCAAATCATCCAACCGATCCGATCATCGGAGACCCATCTGATAAAGTTAAAACTAGACATCGACAGGTGAAAAGTGCCATGTATTCTTTGTTATTTGTCTATGAAGGAACCAACAACAATAGAGAAGCTCTACAAGACGCAGTCGGATTCTAGCCATGCGAGGAGGAGAGGAATAGTTCGATAGAAATCAAGTTTGGGAACTGCAGATGACGAAATCATCAAGACGTAATTGGCACGAAGTGGGTTTTCAAGAACAAAAGAGATGAGAAAAATGTCATCACCGTAAATAAGGCAAGACTTGTTGCTAAGGGGTATTCACAATCGGAAGAATTGATTATGATGAGACCTTTGCACCGATCCGCCGCCTAGAAGCCATTCGGTCGTTTACGGCATATGCTTCCCACGGAGGGTTCATCGTGTATCGATGGACGAAAAGAGTGCATTTTTAAAATCGGGGTACTAGCAGAGGAAGTTTATGTCGAACAACCTCCGTGCTTCAAAAAGAACAACCAAGTGTACCGCGAAGAAAAGCTCTTTATGGCACGAAACAAGCTCCTCGAGCTTGGTATGATACACTCTCTCGATTCTTGATCGACATGGGTTCACTAAAGGAACAAAGGGACGTAACCTTATTCGAATAGAAGATGGAGAAGATATTCAAATGGTTCAGATCTACGTGGGCGACATCATCTTCGGATCTCTTAACAAGAGTCTATGTGAAAGATTCAAAGAACCGATGCAAGGAAGTTCGAGATGTCCATGATGGGACGGATGAATTACTTTCGGGTCTCCAGGTGAAGCAAAGTGCGTAAGAATATTACGCCAAGCAAAAGTACACTAGGAATTTATTGGCTAAGTTTGGAGTTCAAAATTGCAAGGAAGCCAAAATTCCTATGATGACTGGATTCAAGATGGATCCAGATAAGGATGGTCAGAAAACAAATCAGAAAGATTATAGGGCTCTCATTAGATCTCTACTATACCGACATGCGCAGCGGCACGGATATCACCTTTTGGCAAGGGTGTATGTGCGATTTCGTAAATCCAATGCAAAGCCACCTAGAAGCAACTAAAGGATTCTTAAGTATCCGAAGGGGACAAAAACCTTGGTTTATTTTACCCATCGATGATAATCTAGAGCTTAGTGGGTATTCTCGATTCGATTATGGAGGTTGCAAGATTGACAGAAGTCAACCTCGAACATGTCGGTTTTAGGAAGTAAACCGATCTCGTGGTTTTCAAAGAAGACATCAATTGCGACATCTACTATCGAAGGTAATATATGGGCTGCGGGAAGCTCAATAACCGCTCTGGCTTAGTCGGCACTGAGGATTATAACATCGTAGCTAAAAATGTACCTATATTCGTGACAAAGAATAGTGCTATTGCAATCACTCGTAATCCTCGTTCTACATACAAGATGCAAGCATGTGGATGTCGACACCATTTTATAAGAGATCATGTTGAAAAGAAGAATATCGAAATGGAAAAGATTCACACCGATTTACGTAAAGTCGATATTCTAACCAAGCCACTAAATTTGAGATCGATTCGAGAATTGTGCAATGAGCTGGGGCTTCGGATCTTGGAGAAAAGGCACCTAAAATGCTTGATGGATTGTTCTCTGAAACCACCACCGTTAAGAGACTAACCAGGTTGAAAGGAGTCAGTTGAGTTTGGTATCTCAACTGATCAGAAGATCAGTCAAGGAACTGATGTGAGAAATCGATCAGATTTACAAGTTATCAGATTAAAGGAACTGATCAGATTTAAGGTTTATCAGATTAAAGGAAACGCTCAATTTAAAAGGAATATCTGATTAAATCAGTTGGGTTATTTTACATCTTTGTAAGTCGATTTAGCTGATATTCAACAAGCAAGATTCACAGATTAAAGCCTACAATCGCATAAGAAAGCAGATAATTTACACAACAATGAAATAATAGAACTTTTCATTGATAAAGACCCGAAGGTCAGATTACATTACAAGTTACAAGTACAAAGGACCCGGAGGTCAGTACATAAGTCATAACCGAAAACCCTAAACCTATAACCCTAAACCCTCATCCTAACCCAAGAAGTGCGGGAGATAGAGAAATTTTAAATCTGATGCTCTCATTTTCCCCCACTTAACAAGGGTGAGAGAGGCTTTAAAGAAATCCTAAAGCCGCTAGCTGAAGCTAAAACCAATGGAGCGAGAGCGGCGTTGATAGGATTTCTAAGCCAGGAGCCCTTAGACCTGAAGTCAATGGACTCTCCAGCTGTTAAATGGAGCACACGTGCCAAGAAATTGGTTCAAAGACCTTATGGGCACATGTGCTACATGTAAAAATTGAGTTGATATACGAAGATCAGCTATTGTCTGATCAAGACCGTATATCAAACTCATGTTTTATATCAGACTGAGTCTGTTGATGCTGGTTACGTCATAACGATAGACACACAAGGTGCATACGGTTAGGAGAAGTGTCTTCTCAGTTGCGACAGCAGATCCGCCGCCGTGGTGGTAAAGAAGCTTGGCAACAATTGTATGTGAAATCTTTGATGACGACGAAAACAACGATAAGGGACAAAAAGGGTTTATTTGAGAAGCTGAAATCATTGAAAAAGGGGTAAAGGTGTTTTTTAAGTTTCAATTTTAAAATAAGGGTTCACCAGGATACATGTTTTTACAAAGAAGATAAGTATGGTGAATGGGTTATGTTGTGTAAAACATTGGTCCAATTTATAGAGGCCAAGCAAGGGTGCAAATGCAAATTTGATTTCAAAAAGCCTTTTAGAGAAATTTGCATCACAAGGACAGCGTGTAGAAATCACGCGACTGATAATTGGATAAATTTACGGCGGATTGACATATCAAGATATACAAACGATAATTACGCATGTCAAATCGTGCTAACTTAGGGAATAGAGACTACTATTCTAGACTAAGTTTTGGCGGTAACACTTATCCCAAGAATTGGCTTGATCTGAGAAGAATCAGATTAGGTCAACCAAAATCTGATTACATACTGGCCCGACGATATAAGGAAGATCGGTTGAACTTGAAACCTCAACAAATCGATATATCGATCTATGAGAAAAGCGAAATGTCGATTGAAGGGGGAACTTCAACCGATCGAGGAGGATCGGAAAAAATCGGGCGCGCAAAATGAAACAGATCGATTGAAAAGAACAATTGATATTATAAGGCTTAGGCGTAAAACTAAGATCAACAAGTGGAATCAACTTCAAGTGGTATTGATTATTACTATATCACCAACCGAGATCGCTTTTTTTTCCTTGTTATTTGCTTATTTATCGGATCTTATCTGCTTTTTATTTGCCTTCTTTATCAGACGATTACTTGTGTGACGTATCCCCGCAAATCATTTAATGCGGACGTGGGTACATGTATTAATTGCTACAAAATGAGCTTTTAAATCCAAAAGGTTTTTTTTTTAATGCGTGCTTTTCCCAACCATTCGATCAAAACCGCTTAATCTGGATCGTCTAATCTTTTCAAACGGTTGATCTTCCAAATCTTGTCTTTTGTTCCCTCCTCATCTTTATAAGGTTCATCAAAAACTCTACCAGAGTTTTCCAAATCACAAACTTGCGTTTTATTTTCTGAAAACTCTCCAGATTACTTCTCTGCGATTCAAAGTGTTTTTCTTAAGTTTCAAAATTATCTTCCTGAAAAACAGAATCTGGTAATTTCTAATTATTTGATGAATCATTCTTGTAAAACCATTGATCTTAAAGATTTTGTCATTTGCTGATATCCTTATTATGTTTATTGTTTCTTGGTTTCCGCATATGTGATATTCTTAGTATTTATGCACAATTTTAACCGAATCTATCTTATCTGTAGATGATCACTCACGGTATGGGTAAAATAATGTGCAATTATGCGGAACTGACATTAAGGATTGTCGAGGACAAGTTCGTACAATTTGGGGTTACAAAGGATCCTGAATCAATGGAAGTAGAGGAAATTTCAAGAAAGCGAGACTTGAGAAATATTGGTCGCTTCATCGCAATCCAAAGATGCAAAGATGAAGCCCTCGAATTCGTAAGGAACTTAAGGGTGGATACAGATGCTCCGGGAGAAGAACTACTTTCGACAGTCACCGGAGAAGAGATCAGACTGACGAATGGGGATATAACTCGTCTGTTCAGCCTACCAAAAGGACGAATCTCGCCTGCTCACTACAGGGAGAATCAAGATGAGCTGATCGAAACGAAAGCACATCGAGAGGCCGACAAACATCATACGTCAGATTTGTCGGGCCCGATGCTCAAGAGGAAATACCGATTGTTGTTTGACATATTGTCAAAAACAATTATGGGTATTTCATTCAAATTTCAGATGCTCTTACATCCGTCAAACCCATCTGGCGTAAAGATGGCTAAAATAATTGATGAAGCCAAGAACATCAATTGGCATGGGTTCCTAAAAGGCCATTCTACTCCAAGAACATGATAAATTTGGAGTTGATGAGTGGAGGCAGTCTATCTCAAGAAGAGGATCAAAGCAATCTCAACAAGGTTGCGCTTATCCTACAAGACAAAATGCCAAATGCCGATGGGAAATGTAATGGATCAAGTCCTACAAGGCATTCCTCTCCACCACTTTAGCCATATTTGGGCCACCGTGACGATGATATGCGCCAACTCCCCCAAAGACGAAGAAGGAAAAAAAGCAAGGAAGCAACTTCGTACACCAGATGCCCCCAAAAAAGAAAAAAAAAATCGGTGAAGGTCCGGGAGAAGAGGTCAAGAAGGTGAAGCAAGCCTCCATGACTCGATCTTAGAAGATGAGTCGATGAAGAAAGAGCGCCAGATCGATCTGTCAGACCACAAAAATCAGTGAAAAATCGACAGCAAAGCCCAGCAGAGAGCTCGCCACCATTCTCGGAGGAAGAAGCACGAGACGAACGATCTCCTTCTCCTCCAAATCAAAGCCGATCACCACTGCACTAATGGTCAGCCGAGCATGTCTCTCCTACTCTTCCACCGCCGCATGAACATGAAACTACATCATCCTGCGAACTCGAAACTACATCAGTTCGCGAACTCAAACTACAATAGTTCATGAACCGAAACCTTACTGCTAGGAACCAGCGCACACGCCTCCACGTTAAATCCTCTCTAGCAGTCGAGCCAATCGTGATAACTTCCGCTTACTTCAAGACCACGAACCATCCACATCTCATCAACCTAATCGGGACATGATAATTCCCGAGTCTAGATCATCAAAACCATCACAGGGAAAATGGTCAATGCAAATCGAACGAGAAATTGATGAGATGTATCCGTAATCGTCGCCCATCCTCGCTATTAGAGAACAAGTTATGGAGATCCTCACCGGAGAGATCTTAGATTAAAAAGCTTCTCGATTTTATAATGATTATTGAACAGATGGGCGGTCTTGATGAGTTTGCGATTTTGATTTCGATATGAGGAAATCTGCTAAAAGTAGGATCACCACCGAGCCGATAACAACCGAATCTATCAAAGCTCGATCCACAGAAGTTTGGGGTTGATCGCATGACAAGGCGAACCGAGATCGCTTAAGACACTCTCAAGCGGATGCTACAAATGAAGGATACAGAGTCGCTGATGATAGTGGAACCGTGTCGCAGCTTCATGACCAACCACCGAGGCACAAAACAATCGAATCGATCAAGTGACGAAAACATTACAACATCTCACATCATCACGATCAACTTCAGAGATCAGATCTTGTCTCAAAGATCTCCCGAAAGAAGAAGTTGAGGGAGTGATAGTGATCGAGGCGATTGGCCTCAAAGAAATAACAGATCAAAGGGAATTGGCTATTTCCCGATTGCAATTTATCAAAGATCGGTTCTCCCAAATCGTGACCACCGTGGTTCTGCCGATCTTATAAAATCCGTTGATGACAAGCCGATTCTGTGGATCAACAACAAGTTTTTTTTCCGATGCTCACCGAAAAGCTCGAATTGACATGAAGAGAAACTTGACAAACCGATTTTTACACTCTCTATCGCCATGGAATCTGTCCAAGACTGAAATGATCTCGAAGGTTGAACATCTAACTGCTCAAGTTCGAGTGTTTATCTGTTCTGAGATCTCAACAGGCAATATCGATCGATTTTTGATCCCTAACTTCCCCCTCATTTTCTTTTTGATCAAACCAAAAAAGGGGAAGGATTTGAGTGAGAAACCAACCCGACATGATCGTAACAACGTAAGACCTAATTCGCATAGTTGAAGCCTATGGAAAAAGACTAGACCATCCGGATCTCTTTGCTAACGGTCTCTCAAAAGATGGAAAAGTCAAAGGCAAGAAAGGTAGTCGTTTCACAAAGGTGCTGACGCGTCACAACTTATACCAAATGCTTTCATTAACAACATGTACCAACCACTCGGACTAAAAAGTCACAAGAAGACAATTAGGCCGACATGTGCCGATAAGGAATCTGGCCGAGAAATTGTCCAAAGAGCAAAGGTTCAAGAGGCCCGAAAAAGCGAAGAAGAAAGAAGGGCGTAAAAAAATTGACAGAGGCGTAAAAATCAAGAAAAAATTCGGACGAGAGCGAAGAAAGGAAAGGCCGAAAAATTGTGCGGAACCTCAAATTGCCAAGAGTTGATGAGATTATTCCAAAAACTGCTACATGCTAAGAGGTTTAAGGAATGGAACAAGATCGTAAGAATGGCTTCGGATGCTTTTGTCCTTAATCTTGTTCCACGAGAAGAATCTCCGGATGATGAATTCCTCAACTGTTAGAAAATAAATATCCGATTTTCAAGTATCCGAAAATGAGGCCAAACTTATCAATGTAAAAATATCTCGCCAAGAGTATGATCTGTGGATTACTCGAAAGAAGGCGATGGCTCATTTGACAGATGGCATTTCAGATATTCTACTTTGACATCCTGAGCAAAACTCACATAATCGATCCTCGCCGGACCAATGATGTCAAATGGAAACTATATCGATTTTCAACGTGCCTCAAGATCAAAGAGAGATGCGAGAAGATACAAGCCTAAAAGAGTGAAGAATCGGAAGACTTCTCGGGATCACCGTTTTTTAAATTCAAACTTTTACGATGTAACATGTAATCGATATATCTAATGAGAAAAGTTTATTTTTCCGATCCTAAGACAAAATCTCATTGTCTTCTCGATTATGTGCTTTTATTTATTCTATATTTATCAACTGTGTTTGGTTTCTCGGTGTTTTGGTTTTTTTTTCAAAAAGGGGAAATTGTTGGAAAATTTATAGTTTTGATAAAAGTTCCGTAAACACATGTAATAGGACCAATCGGACACAGTAGGTAATGATGTTTATATTACCGCCTATAGAATACCAAATTGATAATTCTTTGTATAGAACAATGATGTAATAGATAGGTCACATATTGAGGGGGAATCTCAATATGTATAAGTCGATCTCAAGATCCAAAGAACTCGCCGATATCCAACAAAAGCCGAATGCTAGAGAAGAACAGAAGATCGATCGATCCGATCTAGTCGATATCTCACCGTCATAAAGCTCAAACTCGAATACTTGAAGATCGATGACTTCCAAAAGATCGCATCAAAGACCTACATCACCGAGTCGCTAGTTGAAGCTAAGTCAACCTACACTGAAGACTCCATCGTAGATCGATCGGCTCACCAGTGAAAATCGATGTTTCCCTAATCATACGCCTATGATCTCGAACAAGAAGAATGTCAACCTTAGTTGGAAGAACAACACCGAAAAGTCGTCTCATAACCAATAAGAACAAGACACGATGATCGGAGCCGACAATTAAAGGGATTTGATCTTTCTAATGGCTATAAAATACAAGTTCACGCTTCGCCATGCCCCTCAAGACGCCACATCAATCAATCAAGAAACCTACCTAATATAGCACGAAATTCAAATTGCTCTCCAACGGCTCTTTGATTTCAAGGTCTATAAATATGGGATCACACTTCAGAGTGAAGACACGGAAACACTGAACAATCAAGAAGCTCAAGCAATTATCAGATTTCCGCATGAAGAACACGATCAAGAAGATTATCTTATTAAGTGTTCATCCCATAAGTTCTTAGCATAGAAATCTTTTCATCTAGCTGATAGGCTACCTTAAACACTAGAAAAAATTTCATAGTTGGAACCAAAACAATCTTATCCAAACCCAAGTTAGGTTAAGTTGTTTAGCAAGATTTCAGACTAGGGTTTCTAGTTATGATTTCCGGGATCGGTTGAGTGAGAACTCCTTAAATATCTGTCGATTGTCTTTGTGTTGAACTAACACATAAAACTAAGTTCGGTTGGTTAAGTTGGTGCCCTTGTGATAGGGAAGAGTGGGCGTAGGACCGGGTTTGTCTCGAACCACTATAAATCTTGTGTGCCTTTACCGCTTTGATTAACTGCCTACACAATTGCACACAAACCTTTAAAGCAAGATACATATTCTAAGTTGAGATCAGCTAGCACCAAGCTTCGATCCGATCAAGCTTGACACTTGACCAACCGGTTAAAACACTAACTTTGGAATCGATTTATAAAAACCGGTTTTTCACGGGTAAAACTTAAGCTTCCGCACATCGCTTAAACCGATAGTTCTTAAATCGACCGCTTTCAAAGCGATTAGTAAGTTGGTTATCAGCCCAAACCGATTCACTGCGACTGGATCAAAGCTAATCGACATCACACCGATCTGCATTAAAAAGTTTTTTAAGTCTATTCACCCTCCCTCTAGACTTCGCCTCACAAAACTGCTTTAAGGGACTACAAGATTTGTTGTGTTCCAACTGAAAATTGATCCTAGTATTTTGGGTAGCCTAAAGCTAAAGGATAGGATTTATGTGCTAAGAACTATGGGATGAACATTTAGAAAATATTCTTGATTTTGTGTTCTTCGTGCGAAAATTGCGGATAACTTGTGCTTGATGATAATTTTCATAACCTTACTATGAAGGTTTGATCCCATATATATAGGCACGAAATCGAACTAGCCGTTGGAGAGCAATTAGAATTTCGGTCTATTTAAGGTAGGATTGCAGGGTGGATGTGATGTGCACAGAGACGACATGGCTAAAAGCATGTAAGCTCCGAACATATGTGTCTATATATGTGTCTCGTTCCGTTTGACTGTGATCCGCCGAATCCCGCATTGTCAGCTCCGTACATACGTGTCTCGTTCTCATTGGTTAACAAGTACACTATTCCAGTGTTTGCTTTACCAACTAAGGTTGACATTCTTCTTGTCTGATTTAACTCGTATGATCTGGTGAACCATCAGTTATCAACTGATTGAACTGACCTGATCAGATAAAACTGATCAGTCTACCTGATTGAGTCTTCTGATGCAAGTTTTCTTAGCACAACTTAGCAGACTCTCCTTCATTCTCCTGATGTAGGTCTTCTGGTTTTGTTCTTCTGGTAGTTATCTGATCTTCAGATCTTCTGACTTGTCTGATCTTCAGATCTTCTGACTTGTCAGGTTTTCAGATCTTCTGACTTGTCTGATCTTCTGATCTTCTGACTTGTCTGATCTTCTGATCTTCTTCAAGACTTAACATATACATATTGAGTTCCCCCACAATATGTAACTTATCTATTACATCAGTTGTCTATACATCTCAGTTGGTCATCCTATCCTGATTTCTAAATCATCAGTCAACTAACAGGTCTGACTGGTCCTATTACAATCTGTTTTGGAACTTCCATCAAAACTACAAATTTCCCAACAAATATAATGAGTAATTAATAATAATTACTAATTTAAAATATAATTACCAAAAATATAAAGTCAAAGTCCATTTAATTTCATAATAATTAATGATAATTAAGACATAATTAATAATAGATCCATTTAATTTCATAATAATTAATGATAATTAAGACATAATAATTAATAATAATTAAGACATAATTAATAATTTCATAATAATGCTAATCATTTTTATTTTAAGTATATAAATATAATTATAAATCAATCAGAGTAATTATATGAAATCCTTTTAGAAATTTTGTTGGTCCCGGTGCTAACGAGTCTCACACGTGTATGGGGGGGGAATACACGTGTTCAGTGATTTTTAAAACTTTTCTTTCACTGAGGTCAGATGGGTCAGGTTATCCTGATAATTTTGCCCTGAGAAAGCACGGATTGCCTGAGTCAAAGTCTCATCGAGACAATGATCCCGAGCCGCTTTTGAAAGCTTCAGATTAATTAATGGCCGATCCTCGAATTTATCGGAGATCCCGAGGAGCTTGGATCGATAATTATCTTCTTGAACACTCGGAGAGTTAGTTCGGTTTGGTAACTATCTCTTTTTCTAGCTACTCAAGTGTCTTGAATGGTTGGCCCTAAGTTTATACTCGTTTTAGCTTTTGTTTGAAAAAATCTTCCTTCAATAAAACAAAGATTAAGGTTGTGATCAATTTGATGCAAGTTCATTGGATTGATTCCAACCAATTATCAAGAAAGTCGACTTTTCAAGAAAAAACATGCAATAGATAAAATCCAAAGATGTAAAGCAAACAACACAAAGAATTATAGTGGTTCGTAGACTCAAGCTCCTCGTCCACTCTCTCGATCTTCGTAGAAATTCCTTAACCACTTCCTAAAGCTTTCAGGCTAACTCATTGTAGCTTACTCACTTTTCTACCTTGAGTTTTCTGGCTGACTCACTGCAGCTTACTAACTCAAACACACACAAGTGTTCAGACTACCACGAGTAGCTTACTAACTTCTTCCCTAGAGTTTTTACATATAACTCATCATAGCTTACTCGGTCTTTACAACTCTAACTCGCCAACAAATCACACACAAACTACCTTAACAAAGGGTTTGGGTTTTGGGTTGGTTTCCAACTAGGGTGAGATATCCTTTACAATAAGAACAAATGCAAAGGCTAGGATATATCTATTGATGGTCCCGATTTGAAAACCCATTTTACGCGTGCGGTGCATATAAAACAGGGGTGAAGGAATGGTGATTACAGATTTTTACGTTTTAAGCTCATGTGTTGTGTTTTGCTTATAATTGAATGCATATGACAAGATAAAAACGTAAAGCAGTAAAGAACACAACAAAGTATAGTGGTTCGGAGGCTCAAGCTCCTACATCTACTCTCCCTGTTCCTAGGGAAATTCCTTCCAACTGGACTTATCACCCTCTCGGGTTCGCCTCTAGATATTTAACGAGCTCTCACTCAAACTGGACTTATCACCCTCTCGGGTTCGCCTCGGGACTTATCACCCTCCACGGGATTGCTTCACAGATGTTTACCGGTTCACACTCCAACGGGACTTATCACCCTCACTCGGGATTGCCTACCCTCCCTTTCGGGATTGCTAGATGTTTACCGAGTTCACACTCGCCTACAAACTTAACCGACTGATTTGGGTAAGGTTTGTTTGGTTTCCAACTAGGTTGAGATTTTCCCTTATATTTGTTAGCCTCAATGCTAAGGTTGGGAAAATCTCTCTAAGCTTAGGATACATCGTGGGTTGCTTAGATTGGGTTCTAGAACACTCTTGAACATATTTGTATATCTACAGACTTGTGTTCTAGGGTGGGAATGCTTTGGGGTATAACTCTCTTTGGCTCAGAAAGCATCTTGTGCTATAATCTCCACGCATCCACACTTGATAATGATGGAAGACCTTGTATTTATAGTGTGGATTTGAATGTTACCGGATTGGAGAATCACATTCAAATCCATACTATTCTTTGTATGTTCCGCGCCTTTTCCAGTCGGGTTGTCTTCCTCTCATTGGTCCACGTCGGTGATTCTAACGGCTATATTCCTCGATTTCTCGCCTTGAAATCATTCAGATTCTCCGAGTCTCGGTGTCTTCAGAGACATCTTGAGTCTTGATTCTCATCCGAGCCTCGGTTTATCCGATTCGGCAGACTTCTCTTGGCCGGACCTTATACGATCGAGGCATCTTGACACTCAGGCTAAGCGAGTTCGAGTCTCTTAATCGAGACATCCCGACCTTCAGTCACTTTTGACTCAGTTATCGATTTCTTCTTTGCACGATCTGATCGGCTTTCGACCTCGAGATCAACACATCTTCGATCAATATCTCGGGGATAGCATCAGTCATTCATTAGGTTTAGCATATCGGTTTAGCACATCCGATCTCAATCACGTCGATCTTGACCATCTGCTCATCTTCATATATCGATCTCGATCTATCCCCGATCTCGATCGAAAAAAATCCCTTCCTCTTCCGATCTATGACCTTCTCTTACGATCTTACGGTCGGTTTCTTTACGATCGGCTTTGTATGTTCTTCTCGATCACCATATCACAAACATTTTCTTCCGATCATCCGATCAGTCTGCATTACGTCATCGATCATTTGACCTTCCGATTCTTCCGATCACCGCTTAGCTTTTCTTCTCTTACGATTTTGCATGACTCATCGATTAACTCCGGAACTCTTCTTACTCATCGATCTCGTCGGTCTAAATCAGAACCTTACCGATCTCGATCATCTTCGGCTGCGATTTAACAAGTTCCCCCTCAATTTGTTCTCTCGTTCCCTCTCAACTTGTTATCTGTAGATTAGCTTCAAAAACACAATTTGATAATGTTTTGGCATAATTCAGCAAAACTAAAATATCCCAACATCTACTAAGCTTTGGATATTTCTTATCAATCTAGGCTTAGTGAATGAGCTCTCTCCAATTTGAAACACTTGGGAAATTCTAGGGTTTTCGAGTGCTTCAATTTGCAATAATACGAATGAGGTCTTGAGTTGCTTGAAATTTCCCGTGACCTCTCAATGTAGAAGGTCACTGGTATTTATAGGCAACCATCACCAAGGTTACTCTTGAAAAACTATACGTTGGAGGAGATAGTATCAAGGGTTTCCTCTTCTGGTGTTTGATGAACGGCTATATTTAGGGTTTGAACACTCCCTTGCATGTTTTAGGAAATATGCAGTCATGTAGTCAATCACCAATTTTTGCAGTCTGGAACTTAGTACTACTGACATAATTCAGGGTCCTGTCGTTTTTAGTGTCAGTAAAGTACAGTGTTGTCTTCCTCTGATTGGTTCTTTTCTTCAGTGAATGTAGACAAATAAAACGGCTCTTTTAGGTCAATCTCTCAGTATGAGACATCCTTAAACAACACCTAAACTTAGTTCCTTTTGTCAGCACTTGAATGTTTTGAGCAATATCTACTTTTCTGAACTTGTATGTTTTCCTCAGTTTTGTATGAATTCAGATAGATATTTCTTCAGTGCCTCTGAACATTCAGGTCTTTCTGAGTCTTCAGTAACTTACTGAGTCTTCAGTAACTTAGTAACTTCTGAACATTTATTCAGTTTCTTCTGAATCATTCTGGTTTATCTGAGTCCTTCAATATCTTCAGGAACTTACTGAGTCTTTCAGTTCTTCTGTCTCTTCTGAGTCTTCAGTTCTACTGCTTCTTTAGTTCTACTGATTCTTCAATTACTTAGTATCTCCTGAGTCTTCAGTTCTTCAGTATCTTCAAAATCTAACATGATCTATATCTGCTGACTATACATGGTGCAGATAACTTCCTGAACAATCTATACTGAAACCTGACTCAGTCTATCAAGATTATCCTGAACATGTCATACTCAGGGGTTTTGGGATCTAATCAAAACTTTTTTATTAAATTCATCTCCCAACAAATTTAATTAAATTCGAATATTGACTTTTTCTCTTTTGTTATAGACATTGTTGATATTGTGGATTAATTTTAGGCGTAAATTTACCAGCATTAATTTTTTGGTATTTTTGACTCATTTTTATTAATTAAATAAACGTAAATGTTCAATGTATCAATTGGTTCCAAAAAAACTAGGAAATAATACGTGAAGAAATTTAAAAATTCGGCTTAGTTGACTTTTTTTATATGGTAAAAATGTAAAATAACATACAATAAGTATATACGTGAATTTTATATATAATATTTTTATTATAGAATATTAAGAAATTTTGGTTTACCATCTAAAAAATTCCTAAAAAAGTCTAGACATAATTAGATGCAATAGTTTTCTAATTGGTTTACGTACAATAAATATATATTAGGAATAATAGTTGACTTTTATATAATGATATGTAAATATTAGGAAAAAAATTCTATATCCCTGAAATCAAAACATAATTAATAAAAAATATATATAAAATGTAAAATTAATCACATTCTATAATCATGTCAATCATTTTTAATTTAGGTAAATAATATAATTTTAGGCATAAAAAAGTAATGACTTAATTCTCTCAATTATATATAATTAAATTTCGTAATTTTTTTATACATATATATGTGTGTGTCTTTAATAGTTTCTTCACACACTTATACATGTTTATGTATTCTCTAAAATGATATAATTAATTATTAATTATTTAAAATTATATGATTTAAGAAAATAAATGTTGCGTATTTTAAAAAGACTCGATCAAATCCAAACATATTATCTAAAAATATGATATAAGGATATTAATATTTTTAAAATTATGGATCAACCATTAAATTACAATACGTTCAAAATTTAAAATTTAAATATAGCTTTAAAATAGCAAAAATTATGTATTTTTTTTAGAATTATATACTGATAATTATACATCGAAATATATCATGACATCAAATATTTTTATTTTTTTTAGAATCATAGGTTAATATAAAGTTGATTTTTTTTCTATATATAGATTTAATTATATTTAATGTCTAATTAATGATAATTGATTATAAATTAATACCAAATATACAAAGTCAAACTACATTTAATTAGAAGCAATTTTTTATGGAAGATATGTACTAATTAACTAAACATAATTTTCTCGGTCTAATTTATTTAAACATTTTAGATAATGTACGTGTGTTAAACTATTCGTAATTGTAAATCATATGATTATCAGACACAATAATGATTTTTTTTGGATAAATATTTGTTGGTCCCATTTGAAAACCCATGAATGTGTTAAATACCAATTGTAATGCATATAAAACAGGAGTGAGGTAATGGTGGTTCCAAAATTTTCTTTTTAATCCATGTGTTATGCTTATAACCAAAATGCATATGGCAAGTAAGAACATAAAACAGTAAAGAACACACGATTTTATAGTGGTTCGGAGTCCAACTCCTACATCCACTCTTCCCTATCAGCAGGGACACCAACTAAACTAACAGATGTTTAATGGGTTCTCACTCTCACGGGACTTATCTCCCTCAAGGGATTGCCTACCCTCCCTTACGGGATTGCTTAGATGTTTATCGAATTCTCACTCTCACCCAGAAAGTAAGCTAGTCCAACTAACTTACAATCCTTGCTTAACAAAACTTAACCTAACACTCGGTTTGAGTAAAGATTGTTTTGTGTCCAACTAGGGTGAGATTTTCCCTTACATTTGTTTAGTCTCGATGCCAAGGATGGGAAAATCTCTCTAAGCTTAGGATATGACATTTTGTGCTTAGATCTAGGGTAGAACACTCTTGAATATATGCATGTATTTCTTGCTCAGTGTTCTATGGTGGAAATGCTAGATGATTTGGCTCTGTAGCTTCAATGGTGTTTTCACGCATTTCACACTTCCACACTTAATTTGATGGAAGAACTTGTATTTATAGTGTGGATTTGAATGTTACCGTTGGATGGAGTCACATTCAAATCCATATTATTCTGTAGCTTTTGCAGCTTTTTCATGCTGGTTGTCTTCCTCTCATTGGTCCACGTCAGCTGAATCTAACGGATATATTCTTCAAGATCTTCTGAGTCTTCAGGGTCTTCTGAGTCTTCAGGGTCTTCTGAGTCTTCAGGGTCTTCTGAGTCTTCAGGATTCTTCTGAGTCTCAGGATACTTTTACTCAGGATTCTTGATTCAGCAGACTTCTCTTGATGGACTTTTGTCGTCGATCGGGGATCTTGACACTTTCGGATTCTTGAGTTCACTCTTTCGAATTGAACATCCTCGACCCTCGTCCCACACTTAGCACTTCGAAGCTATCGATCATCGATAATGTTTTGATTCTCAGTGAACATGACTTCAGATGACTTATCTTCTGATGACTTCTCTTCTGATTTCTTCTCGTCTAATCTGATCAGCTCACCTGATCAGATCATTATAGCATCAGGTCAGCATATCAGTTTATCTGCATCAGATTAGTACATCAGGTTATCATATCAGGTTAGTTGCATCAGGTTATCTTATTTGATCTCGAGCACGTCTGATCTCGTTCAGTCTCATTTGCTCGTCTTCTGATCAGCAACCTCCTCTTCTGATCTGGTCATCTGATCTGGTCTTCTAATCATCTGATCAACTTATCTTTTCTGGTCATCTGATCAGGTCGCTTCTGATCATCTGATCTCAGGTCCATCTGATCTGGTAACTTATGATTCTTCTGATCAGCTGGCTTAGCTATTCTTTTCTTCTGATTTTGCTCAGCTCATCAGTTAACTCGAGAACTCATCTTACTCATCTGATCTCGATCAGTCTCGTCTGATCTCGATCATCTACTTCTGATTTCGTGAGTTCCCCCTCAACTTGTTCTCTCGTTCCCTCTCAACTTGTTATCTGTAAGATAGGTTAATTAACACAAGTTGATAATGTTTTGGCATAATTCATCAAAACTAGAATATCCCAACAATTTTTCCCTTTTTGATAATGATGCCAAAACATTAAAATATATGCATTTTTACAGAAACGGGGTTTTCAAATAGATCAGTTCAGATGGTCACATTGAAAACAGTGAACTTTTGAACTCCCGCTCTGATACCACTTTTTGGTCCCATTTGAAAACCCATGAATGCGTTAAATACCAATTGTAATGCATATAAAACAGGGGTGAGGGAATGGTGGTTCCAAATTTTTTCTTTTTAATCCATGTGTTATGCTTATAACCAAAATGCATATGGCAAGTAAGAACATAAAACAGTAAAGAACACACGATTTTATAGTGGTTCGGAGGCCAACTCTTACATCCACTCTTCCCTATCAGCAGGGGCACCAACTAAACCAACAGATGTTTAATGAGTTCTCACTCTCACGGGACTTATCTCCCTCACGGGATTGTCTACCCTCCCTTACAGGATTTCTTAGATGTTTATCGAGTTCTCACTCTCACCCAGAAAGTAAGCTAGTCCAACTAACTTACAATCCTTGCTTAACAAAACTTAACTTAACACTCGGTTTGGGTAAAGATTGTTTTGTGTCCAACTAGGGTGAGATTTTCCCTTACATTTGTTTAGTCTCGATGCTAAGGATGGGAAAATCCCTCTAAGCTTAGAATATGACATTTTGTGCTTAGATCTAGGGTAGAACACTCTTGAATATATGCATGTATTTCTTGCTCAGTGTTCTATGGTGGAAATGCTAGATGATTTGGCTCTGTAGCTTCAATGGTGTTTTCACGCATTTCACACTTCCACACTTAATTTGATGGAAGAACTTGTATTTATAGTGTGGATTTGAATGTTACCGTTGGATGGAGTCACATTCAAATCCATACTATTCTGTAGCTTTTGCAGCTTTTTCAGGTTGGTTGTCTTCCTCTCATTGGTCCACGTCAGCTGAATCTAACGGCTATATTCTTCATGATCTTATGAGTCTTCAGGGACTTCTGAGTCTTCAGGGTCTTCTGAGTCTTCAGGGTCTTCTGAGTCTTCAGGATTCTTCTGAGTCTTCAGGATTCTTCTGAGTCTCAGGATACTTTTACTCAGGATTCTTGATTCAGCAGACTTCTCTTCAGTGGACTTTGTCTGATCAGGCATACTGACACTCAGGATTCTTGAGTTCAAACTCTTGACTTCGACATCCCGACCCTCGGAGTCCTTGCTTTTCGAGCTATCGATCATCGATGGCGTTACGATTCTCGATGAACATGACTTGATGACTTTGTCTTGATTTCTTCTCCTTTGATCTCGTCACCTCTTTGATCGATCGAGATAGCATCAGTCGATATCGGTTTATATCTGCGTCCAGTTAGTACATCAGGTTAGCATATCAGGTTAGTTGCATCAGGTTATCTTATCTGATCTCGGTCACGTCTGATCTCGATCAGTCTCATCAGCTCCTCTTCTGATCAACAACCTCCTCTTCTGATCTGGTCATCTGATCTGGTCTTCTAATCATCTGATCAGCTTATCTTTTCTGGTCATCTGATCAGGTCACTTCTGATCATCTGATCTTCTGATCTCAGGTCCACCTGATCTGGTAACTTATGATTCTTCTGATCAGCTGGCTTAGCTATTCTTTTCTTCTGATTTTGCTCAGCTCATCAGTTAACTCAGGAACTCATCTTACTCATCTGATCTCGATCAGTCTCGTCTGATCTCGATCATCTACTTCTGATTTCGTGAGTTCCCCCTCAACTTGTTCTCTCGTTGCCTCTCAACTTGTTATCTATAAGTTAGGTTAATTAACACAAGTTGATAATGTTTTGGCATAATTCATCAAAACTAGAATATCCCAACAATATTTAAATGTACAGATTAAGTGAAACAATTAAATTATGTAATAGCAGTATATTCTTAAAAAGTATCAGGCATATGAACAATACGAAAAATTCTATGTACTTTTTCATTGAATTTTTTATTTGATTTATTGGTACATAAGTATTATAATTTATTTATCTTTAGTTACAAATTTAATTTAATTCAAGAACTAAATTGAATATGTTATCTTATCATGACTAGTTTTTATAATATTATTTTTTTTCATGGATAATATTACTTTTTTAGCGGAAAAATATCGAATATTCAATGTTACTATAATTTTTCATATTTGCAATTTTTAGTGTTACACGAACACTTCTCTAACATGATTGTTAAGTTAACTCATTCATGATGAACTAATACCTCCTATTTCGCATAATTATAAAAAAAGAAAAATTAACTGAATACATAAATTGGTATAGTTAATCTTGATATAAAAAATATAAAGTTTATTGACAATGTACAATTAATAAATGTAAAAGTATAATAATAAAAACTTTATTATTGCAATGATTAATAATCAAATTATAATATATTCAAATATATCTTTAAGATAGAAAATTTATGGAATGTTTTTAGAATTTATAGAACGGAATATATCATGGAAGCAAATAATTTTTTGCAGATGAATATTAATTTGAATATTTATTTCTATATATAGGATAAGTTATATTTAATATTTTTTTATTAATGATGATTGTTTTTAAATTAATTACCTAACATAAAGGTCAAACTATATTTAATTAGATACAATATTTTTTTATGGAAGATATGTACCGACTAATTGAACACAATTTTTTCGATCTTATTTTTTTAAATATTTTTTAAATAATGTATGTGTGTCAAAATATTAGTAGATGTAAATCATCTGATCATTAGACAATCTAATGATTTTTTTTTTGACAAGGTATTTGAATAAACAAATTAAGAGAAATAATTTATTTATTTATTAGCAGTATATTCTTGAAAATTGATAAGCGTATGAACAATATGAAACTCTTTATACTTCTGGTTGAAATTTTTATTGGATTTATTGGTCATAAATATTATAGTATAATTTATTTATCCATAATTACAAATTCAATTTAATTAAAGAACTAAAATGAATATATTATCTTATCATGATTAATTCCTACACTATTTGTTTTTTAATGGATATTACTATTTTTTAATATAAAAATATCGATTATTTATATTTCAACTAACTTAAATTTATTATGGTACATTGAATTTTGGGGAATTTTTTTGCTTTTTTTTTACTTATTATTATGATTTCTATAGTAAGACTTTTACTAACATGGGTTTTTCTACCGTCAGAAAAAACTTCGTCCTTCCTGACGTTAAAAGTTCTCTGATTACCATTGGATAATTGATCCAATGAATAAGATTCATTTTATATGATTGCACTTCGCATTAGTGCGTTTGCACTTTGATTTACGCAATCGCGCTATTAAAAATTAAAATAATAATTTAAAAAAATATAAAATGACCAAATTACCTTTATACTTTAAAAAGTTCATTAATTATAAAATTCAAATTTTATTTTTTAAATTAAAATATTTTTAAACATATTAAAATTATAAATATAAATTACAAGAAATTATGAATAATTCAACCCTAATAATACACCAAAACACATTCTCGCCGTAACCACCTGCCGCTCTTCTTCACCGCCTGTAATTGGTTTTCTATCGTCTTATCCATTAGGTTTGATAATTTGGAGGATAGAATGAGTAAATTAGGCATTTTATAGAGGGGTGAAATTGAAATTGATTTTTGTGAAATGTGTGTTGAGAAATTTTAAAAATGGAAAAGGGGTTGCAGGCCATGAAAACATTCTTGTTGTGACAATCTTAGCAGCAGCATCAATGCTATAGTCCTATCATTACTTATATATATTTTTATTTTCTTTTTCATGTTTTGTGGATTAAAGCATACACCCCCTTTTCGTAGTTTTTGAATAATATTTCAACATAAATTCTTATAAAAAAAACACAATTCAACATAATTCATGAAACAGAACATGAGAAGTCATTGGAGTATGCTGATTAGTTGATGGCTCGTGACGCTAAAGCCTGCAAGGAGGGAGATTATGTCGAAGCCACTGATTGCTTTAGTCGTGCCCTAGGGATCAAATAATTTGTTGTTCAATTTCTAGACATTGTTTTGAATTCTCAACCATGAAATTAACACAATATCTCTTTTTAATAATATATTGATAAGTAGTTGGGTTTTTCATTTGATTTGAAGAAGGAACAAGAAAGAAAATAGTGTTCATAAGGTGAGGATGAAAAAAGGGTATAGAGAGTTAAGTTTGTAGTTTTGTATTTTTTTTTCAAAAAAAATTAATATAAGGACATTTGGGTAATTTTATATATATATTTTTTTAAAATAAATTATTTTATTTTACTGCGAAACTAGATCGCTAATGGCGAAAGTAGAAGACGTGTCAATTTTTATTGGTTTCCTAACGTTAGGAATGACGAACTTTTTTCTAATCCTAGAAAAACCCTACTAACATTTGCATAATCTTTTTTGAGGAAGGAAAAAAAAGTTGAAAACCTAAAAAAGTATTTTTCTTTCAGAACAATTGATTGATTTATACCATGTGCACGCTACCTTACTTGTGTAAAAAATAGCAGTCAACTTAGATCCTTTAATATATATATATATATATACCGTGCTTCAACCCTTCCATTCATTGTCTTAAAAAAATATAATATTTTAGGAGATATATCTTTTGGTAGAACTCATAAAAATATTCAGTTAGTTACCTCTTTCTCGCATAATATTTTATTCCTTTGTCTTTTACAAACTCATTATTTTTATTCATTATGATATCTTATTATTTTGTGTAATTATATGATGAACTTGACGTTTAATGTACGTGACCATTTAAGTGGTGAATTGATGTGCATATGTGTGTCATTTGTTTTGTCTTTGTGCATGTGATATAATAGTTTCTAATGAACTCGGTTAGAAGCTCTAAAGATTTTTTTTTTTAATGGGGACAACTTTCATGACCATTTTTAGGATATCAGTGGCTTCTTGGAGAAGAAGAGAAAAATTATTGAGATCAGATCTGAGATTTGTTATATGGTGGAAGTTGCAGATTAAGCAGCTAAATGAAACTCTTCTTTTCTTTTCTGAATTTAGAGTTAATTAATAGAGATATGATGTTTTTAATGCATGCTTTTGGTGATGATCTGAAATTTTTAGGTGAATTATGAAAAATTTATTTTTCAGGTATCATCTCACTTTTCACATGATTTTAATACAAAAAAGGTAAATTTTCTGTTATAGATATAAGTGAAGTTGTAGATACTAAAATCCATTTACTTTTGACACGAGTTTTTATGTGAGAATTAATTATTAGTATTTAAAATGATAAAATAGATTTTAATTGAAGGTACATTTCTACTTTATTATTAAAGTAGATAACTTTTTGTTTGTAACATTAATAAAATGAGATGTAATTTTGAAATGTTGGGGCTTGAGAGATGATAGTCAAAAAGGGTGCAATTATTTTATCGTCATTTATGAAAAGAAGTAAATAAGTATGAGATTGATATTTTTAAAAAAAAGATAAATAATTTTGAGACGAGGGAATATTAATTAAGTAAAATTTTAAAATATATAATTTATTTTATCAAAACTTCAATTTATTTATACTGAAATATGTTTAATTTATTTATACTAAAATATTCTATTCTTTCGATAAAAATAATTTAAATATTTTAAAATACACTTGAATTGCATAGAACATATATACATAATCCTATATTGATATCTTGCATGGAACTTGTCAAAAAAAACAAAAAGATATCTACGCAAGTAGAGTGGGGGCCACGTGAAAGCATACATGTTTCTTCACCTGCTGTTTGTTTGTTTCTTGTCTTTTAGTGAAAATTGTGAAAGAGTCAAAAACCACGGGGAATTGTAAATCCAAACGACATTTAATTCCCTATTTTACAAATTTTACTAGCCTATGTCCTAGCTTTACAGCTTTTTTTAAATCAAAACACGACAAGCTTAAACTGCAGACCTACTTTTGTCTTATTCGTTTTTCACATTTACCCTCCTCAATTGTCGGTCTTGTTTTTAAGATGTGTTTTTAAATATTTAAAACAATTTTTAGAAATATTTATTTTTAGAAGTTGGGGGAAAAACTTTAAAAAATATTTTAAAAATCATTTTAAGTGTTTCAAAATACGTCTTAATATGAATTTAAACTCAAGAATCAGTACGAGTATAAATATTCTGTATATATACACATACAAATAAACTTATTGACATAAAATAATTTATATATATTACTATGACAAATTCTTATAAAAAATTTATTATCGCATGAAATTAATATTTATTGCATTTATAAATAATATTTCATTTGTTTCATTTTATTTGTCGATTTAAAGTGTTTTACACGAATTAATAAAATTATTAAATATCAATAAAATATAATGTGTCGTTTTTATCTTTTTATTTAACTACAATATTATTTAATATATAATATTACAAAAATAAATATAATTAATGGCAAAATTGATATACGATATTTAATTCTCCTATTACTCTTATAAATTATACCATTTTTTTTATCGGTCAAATTTTTGTTTTTTTTTTTGACAGGAAACGAAAACGGCATTACTCAACAAAGGTATCAGCAGAGATAATGTCTACAATGGCTTCAGGAATCAAAGCAGAGCAAAACAACGAAACACAATTAAAAGCATAGTTTGCCATGAAATGGGCAGCCATATAGGCATTCCGACGCACCCAACTAAACTTGACACACTCCAAATCACTGCAGCAAGAGATAATTGTTGGGGAATGAGTTACACAGATCTATTCCGGGTGAATATTTAAATATAAATTTAATTCATTAATTATTACTAGCATGAATTAATCTTATATTAATTCAAATAATAATTACAACAACATATCATGCATATAAAAAGCCACGTAAAACCTACGCATGCGGAATCTACGGGTTTACGTGAACGTACCTCTCGGGATGGCAGTGGCTTTGGTCGGACGGACTAACCAAAAGGACTTCTCAAGTATTCCCTTAGCCCTTGCTCGACAATCCGGTGGAAGGATACTCGCGAACAATTAACAAAAGAAAAAAAATAAACTTTGTTGCACCACTTTCGTGGATTTGCTAATATTTCCAGCACATGGAATTGTACACGACTCACAATTGTCGTTTTTAAAAAAAATACAATCTGTCGACGTTACAAAATATCAAATATTTTATCGACGCTGATATTTTTCCGAAAAATCAATTTTCGTGTGTTTCTGGGAATGAAACATTCATCCCCTATTTAAAGAGGAGAGGGGGACGAAAATTACATGTGAAATAAGGAGGAAAAAATCTTTTCTTGATCTCCAAGAAATCTTGAATATATCTCATATATTCTTTTCTCCATAATTAAAATATTCCACAAAATCCCACTCTCTTATTTGTTATGGAATATTTCGAAATATTAGGGATCAAGATTCCAAGATTTAGATCTTCTTGAATTTATGAGATATTCTTGTACTTCAAGAAATACATATCTTCCATAATATCTTTTCAAGAAAATCAAGAAAATCTTTCTTGCCCACTATATTTCAAAATTTTCGAAATTTACCTCATGAATAACCAAGTGGGAGATTTCTTGAATTTAATGAGATAATCTTGTATTCCAAGAATACATATCTTCATTCCATAACAAAATTCAAAGAAAATCTTTCTCCCTCTTTTATCCATAATTTTCGAAAAAAATAGAGGAAATATAAGCAACAATATTTATTTTATTTTAATCACCTTTTCAGTTATTGGACTATATGTTGGGCTACTCAGGTGGCCTTTAGGAGAATTAAGATTGAACCTTCTAATGGACCTTGAATATCTAATATTGAGACACAATATTATTCAAGCCCACAAATATTAATTAATCCCACTACATAATTAATATTGCACTATCCATCTTAACCCATATTACAGTCAATATGGCTCCCGGTCATTATTTCCCGTGTTTAAGATTATCCAGCCCATTAATTAATTCAAGCCACTGAAATAGCTTTCCATTAATTAATATCTTTTATCCTTGGTCAAGGAATGGTTCAACATTATTATCCATACCGGAAACAAATTCCACTTGCAAGATTTGGTATGATAAAGCTTATGAACCTCCCAAGGGGGCAAATCAAGCAAGCGTGCTTGCTTGCGATTTCTTTCGTATTAAATCTTAGCAATCACATGTGACCAATAATATTGCCCAAGATAAAAGTATTGAATCTCTCTCTACGATTAGCTACCCATGATAAGTCAAAGCAATAGTTACCGATCCCACGTGATCCTATTTAAGGGATTTGGTTAAGAAACAACGAACCATCGAGGTGTAATTCTTCCTTGTTCGCCAAGAATTTATCCTCACGTAGGTCCTATTCAAATTGTCGGTCATGCACTAGTGTAATCTCTTGGTCAAGACAAACCAATCTGAGCCTTACACCTCAACCTTTTCGCGATGGTTGTTCATTTCCATCTAGGTGTCGTGAATGGCGTGCTTATAGTTACAAGGACCGTTAATTTAATCTTCTCGTGATCGGGTATCACTAAATTAACTACTGATGTAACACGTCACGAATTATTGAACAGTTATGCAAGAAATATATATAACATTCAATCATATTTAAAGCATCGATGATAAACAATTTATTTCAAAAATAAGCACGAAATTCATTTCGATTATACAAAGTAAAAAGCATACTTTTCAAGATAATCCCCAACAATCTCCCACTTATACTCAAAGTCCGCTTTTAAGTATACTACAACACGCCTCGAGTAGTCCGTGACATCTAATGTCACCTACACGAACCTAATAATTTCTCCCACTTATACTCAAAGCAGATTAGCAACGGTCTTGACACCCATTCCACTCACATGTCTCTCGAATGTATTCGGAGGCGACGCTTTGTGAATGGAGTCGCTTAGTCGTCCTCGACGCTATCTTTGCCATATCTATATCTCCTCTCTTAACGATTTCTCGTATAAGATGTCTTTCCTTTAATATGTTTGTTTGACTTCGTGGACTCTTGGTTCTCTTGAATTTGCAACGCGCCTTGCAGATATTGCTATTGCAAATTGAGCACCATCCAAGTCCACTAAGAAGATCTAGAGCCCAATCGGTTCTTTCATCGCCTTCAAGCGACTACTTACCCGAGTCCCATGGTTGAGTCAGTGATGCATTTCCGCTTCACACTCGTCCATTTGATGGCTACACTTCCCAAATTGAAACACACTAACTGAGGCAGATAATTTCTGGAATCTATATCTGATTGGAAATCCGAGTCCATGTAGCCGATGGGGATTGAAGTATCTGACTGATAAATCAACATTCTATCCCGAGTTCTTTTCAGACACTTCAGAATGTTTTTAACTGTCGTCCAATGCGCTTTCCCTGGGTTACTTTGATATCTTGCTACCATGCCTGCGGCAAAGCATATATCCGGTCTCGTACACAGCATTGCATACATAAGGTTTCCTACAGCCGAAGCACAAGGAATGCCTTTCACGTCATCTATCTTCTTTTGCGTCTTAGGGGACATTTTCTTGGATAGATGGATTCCAAGTCTGAAAGGTACGAATCCTTTCTTGGAATCTTGCATGTTGAATTGTTTCAAAACCAGTGTCTATGTATGAAACTTGCGATAACCCGACCATCATTTTCTTGTGATCTTGATCCCAAGGATGTGTCATGTTTTCCCTAAGTCTTTCATATCAAACTGTTTTGAAAACCATGCCCTTACGTCTGATCACACCTTCACATCGTTCCCGATGATCACAATGTGATCTACGTACAGTACTAAGAATACCAATGCAGTTCCGACACATTTTTATACACACAACTTTCAAACTTGTTTTGATCAAAACCCATAAGAGTTTATAACATGATCAAAACTTTGGTTCCAAGTTCTGGATGCCTGTTTGAGTCCGTAAATGGACCTCTTGAGCTTTTACAAACTGGGTGTTCTTGGCCTGTTTCAATGAAAACTAGGGGTTGTTGCATATGGATCTCTTTATCAAGACTTCCGTTAAGGAAAGCTGTCTTGATATCCATTTGCCAGATTCGAAGTCGAAAATGCGCAGCAATCGATAAGAGAATACGGATGGACTTAAGCATGGCTATGGGCGAAAAAAGTTTCCTCATAATCGATCCCTTTCTTTCTGAGTATAACCTTTCGCCATTAGTCTTGCTTTAAAAGGTTTCAACCTTCCCGTCCGATTCTCTTTTCCTCTTATATACCCACTTATATCCAATGGGTTTGACCCCATTAAGTGGTTCGACTAGCTCCCACACTCTACTATGAAACATAGAACCCACTTCGGCTTTCATTGCTGTTTGCCAAGAAACTGCATCCTTATCTTGGAGTGCCTCGTTATATGTCCATGGGTCTGATTCCGGGAATCAAGTCCGAGGACTCTCCTATTCCCATGAATCTCTCGGGCTGTCAAACAACCCTCCCACTATAACGAGGCTCCGGTTGTGAAAACGTATCGTTTGGTATATCATCTAGTACAGTCGGCACTGAGGTTTGCCCTCTAAGCTCATTTAAGGTAATCTCACTTCTGGGTTTTCTTTGGTTCTATAGTTTTCTTCCAAAATCTAAAGTGGGTGCGGATGTCCACCTTTTGATCTTCGGAACTATAGAACATTCACCCTTTTGTTCCCTCGGGGTATCCTACAAAACAACCTTAATTCTGATCGAGGATCCAATTTACCGGTTTCCTTGTCCAACACATAGGCCGGACACCCCAAAGTTCTCATGTGTCTCATACTAGACTTGCGTCCGGTCAACAATTCTTTGGGGTTCTGGGAACTGATTTGGATAGCACCAAGTTCAGAATGTAAGTCGCTGTTTTCCAAGGCATGACCCCAAAACGACTCGGGAAGATCCGTATAACTCATCATTGATCTAACCATTTCCAAAAGAATTCTGTTGCTTTGCTCTGCAAACCCCGTTTTGTTGAGGGGTTCCGGGTGCAGTGAGCTGGGATACAATCCCTTCATCAGATAAGTAGTTCAAAAAACTCATTGCTGAGGTATTCGCTTCCACGATCAGATCGTAGAGACTTGATACGTTTTTCCATATGATTCTCTGCTTGAGCCTTAAATTCTTTAGAATTTCTCAAAGGTCTCAGATTCATGCTTCATAAGGAAAATGTATCTTGAGTAATCATCAATAAAATTACTCATAACCTCATCTTGCTTTGGTTGACATTTGACTACATACATCTATGTGAACGATCTCTAACACATCTTTAGCCCCATTCCCCTTGGCTCCAAATGCCATTTTGGTCATATTACCCTCCAAACATGATTCGCAGGTTGGATCCGATTCAACTTGGAGACGCTCCAGTGAACCATCTTTCACCAACCTTTGGATCCTCTTTGGATTTATATGACCTAATCTTAGATGCCAAAGAAGTGTCTCGTTCACGTCTGATGAACGTTTTCTTTTCTCGGAAATAGTTGATGTGTTATAGGATACATTTCGTGAGTGGTGTGCACAGTTAATTGCATAGAGATTTTCCATCAATGTCCCGTAATAGATACACTCATCATTTCAAAAAATGATGTCATTCATATTAGAAGAAACTTAGTGTCCTTTAATCGAATTTTAGAAACTGAAAGTGAATTCTTTCTAAAACTGGGAACATAAAGATAATCTCAAAAAACTTTATCTTCAAAAGATAGGTGCACTTCTCCCACTGCTTTAACTGCTACTCATGTAGCATTGCAATGTCTGCTACTTGCGTAGTATTGCAATAATCGTTACTATCGTAGCATTGCAATATCTGCCACTTACGTAGCATTGCAATGTCTTCTACTTTCGTAACGTTGCCCAGTGTGATGAGGATCTCACTCCCACTTAAGTTGCCGGATCATTTAGAACCCGTGAAGCCAACATGATTAGTGGATCTCGTATCAACCACCCACGAATGAGAAGTATACGCCGCTAAACAAGTTTCAACAACTAGTGTATGAGAATTACCTTTCTTTCCGTCCCTTTTGGGGTTGGAACAGGCAAGACCTCCATTGTCCTCTCTCACCGCACTTAAGCACTTCCTCTTTGGATTTTCCTTGACACAACAAGCATTCCTCATCTTACCATTGCCCTTGGCAACAATTGAGTTTTATTGCTTATGGCCTTTGGTCCTCTTCTTTATCTTGCCTACCCTTGGCCTAGAAGATGAAGACGGACCACTTGCCATCAAAGCTTGAGTTTGGTGCCTTATCATCATTTCTGCCGAGTCCAAAAGTTTGCAACAAATTAGTTAGCGAGGCCAAAATGCTCAAAAACCTTTATGGGCAGAGAATGAAGTACCAAATTCATCTGAGTCTCCAGATCATAATCTGCACTCAGAATCTCAAGTTTGTTCAGATGGGCCATCTATTTTGAGGACGTAATCCCTTACGGGTTTTTCCTCCACCATTTTCAGCGACGACATCTCTCGCAAGGTGATCTGACGAGTCCCGCATGTTTTGACTCGTCAGTTGGCTCATCTGATTTTTGTGTGTCAAAATCCACTTGTGCTTTTGTGCAGTTAGGACAATTATAATTTTCCAATCAATATAGTTTCCATACATATTGTATTGACTTTAAGTATAATAACAGTGGATTAAAAGGTAACGACATGCTGAACTGAAATAAACAACTATATGCAATAGCACAAGTATATCACAAGGTTCGATCACATTCATCATATTTAAAATCTCAAAAAAAATATGAACATGCATCAACCAACATCTCAAAACAGTTTAAATAAGCCACGTTGGGTGGGTCATTATTTAAACACATTCAAGCGGGTTACAAACAAGAACAGTTACAAACCCTTAATATCCAGATTAATAGTTGGCTCTTACTTGACCAATATAAAATTGACAGGGACTTCGGAGAAGTATATGCATATCAATTTTATACCTAAGTAATAACCATGATTAAATACAGGATTACTATTTCGCTTTGATCGAGCCTCGTTGGGAGGGTCATCATAAATGCTAGTAGTAATAACCCACAATCATCCGTTTTGAATTCATTCATGTGAAACCTATCTTTTGACCGTCCGGTTGGGGAATTTCTCCAAAAGAATTCACAAATAAATAAATCATGGAGGTCAAAATTAATTCAATTTTATTATCCTAATAAAATTGTCAATTAATTATTTAAAACATACTTAGTAATTTTGAAGTTGAGATTTTTCAATTTGGCAACCCTCATGCAAACACATTTAAACAAAATTAAATAAAGCATAAGATAGAACAAATAAATCAAGCATAACGAGAAAAAATAAACATATTGGGCAATAAATTATCCAATTGTCATGGTTTGATTTTTTCTTGGCTTGATCTTGAAAAACACGTCTTGAATTTCTCCCCCTCGTTCGTCTCGAAAAAATACTTCCGTCTCGAACGCCCGCACGCCTTGACTCGCGGGATGGATGCCTTGCCGCGTCCGGGCCGGCAGCAACTGGGATTCTTCCCTAAGCGACCTCGGCCGCCTTTGGCGGGTTTCACGCCCGCCCGGCTCCTCGGCTCGCCTCGGCGATGATCGTCGTCCTTAGTCGGCGATCCTCGGCGAAGCCGCAGCGTCCCCACAAGGCCATGCCTTCGCCCGCGACCTCAGCGGCCTTCGTCGTCTCCGCCCGTCTGTAGCAACAGGCTTGTTGCCCCCGCATTCGGCTGGAAGCGCGCGCCGCCCAGGTCTTGTGACCCTCCCCTCACCCTACCGCCACTGCGCCCGGCGTGCCGGTACGCCCACGCTATGCACAGTTGCCGATTTCGGTTCTTTAATTCTTCAATTCTTCATCTCTTCGTTCCGATCCGGTTACAATTTATTTACAAAAATAAATAAACCTAGATCTAGACTAGTCTATTACATTGATCAAATCAAACAAATCCTAGTCTACTCGTGGATTTTCTCACGAGGCAAAAACAAATCGAAACGAATCGAATTAAAAACCACGGTTTATATGCATGCAAAATAAAACATTAAAATCCATGACAATTGGATACCCGCAAAAACAGATCTAATAGTTCTACTATCCAATTTCAAATTTAATGTCCATGAATTAAATTACAATTTAAAAAATTGAGAGTCAAAATGCTGGGCTCGATACGATTGTTGGGGAATGAGTTACACAGATCTATTCGGGGTGAATATTTAAATACAAATTTAATTCATTAATTATTACTAGCATGAATTAATCCTATATTAATTTAAATAATAATTACAACAACATATCATGCATATAAAAAGCCACGTAAAACCTACGCGATGGAATCTACGGGTTTACGTGAACGTACCTCTCTCGGGATGGCGGTGGGCTTTGGTCGGACGGACTAACCAAAAGGACTTCCCAAGTATTCCCTTAGCCCTTGCTCGACAATCCGGTGGAAGGATACTCGCGAACACTTAACAAAAGAAAAAAAATAAACTTTGTTGCACCACTTTCGTGGATTTACTAATATTTTCAGCACATAGAATTGTACACGACTCACAATTGTCGTTTTTCAAAAAAATACAATCTGTCGACGTTACAAAATATCAAATATTTTATCGACGCTGATATTTTTACGAAAAACCAATTTTCGTGTGTTTCTGGGAATGAAACATTCATCCCCTATTTATAGAGGAGAGGGGGACGAAAATTACATGTGAAATAAGGAGGAAAAAATCTTTTCTCGATCTCCAAGAAATCTTGAATATATCTCATATATTCTTTTCTCCATAATTAAAATATTCCACAAAATCCCACTCTCTTATTTGTTATGGAATATTTCAAAATATTAGGGATCAAGATTCCAAGATTTAGATCTTCTTGAATTTATGAGATATTCTTGTACTTCAAGAAATACATATCTTCCATAATATCTTTTCAAGAAAATCAAGAAAATCTTTCTTGCCCACTATATTTCAAAATTATCGAAATTTACCTCATGAATAACCAAGTGGGAGATTTCTTGAATTTAATGAGATAATCTTGTATTCCAAGAATACATATCTTCATTCCATAACAAAATTCAAAGAAAATCTTTCTCCCTCTTTTATCCATAATTTTCGAAAAAAATAGAGGAAATATAAGCAACAATATTTATTTTATTTTAATCACCTTTTCAGTTATTGGACTATATGTTGGGCTACTCAGGGGGCCTTTAGGAGAATTAAGATTGGACCTTCTAATGGACCTTGAATATCTAATATTGAGCCACAATATTATTCAAGCCCATAAATATTAATTAATCCCACTACATAATTAATATTGCACTATCCATCTTAACCCATATTACAGTCAATATGGCTCCCGGTCATTATTTCCCGTGTTTAAGATTATCCAGCCCATTAATTAATTCAAGCCACTGAAATAGCTTTCCATTAATTAATATCTTTTATCCTTGGTCAAGGAATGGTTCAACATTATTATCCATACCGGAAACAAATTCCACTTGCAAGATTTGGTATGATAAAGCTTATGAACCTCCCAAGGGGGCAAATCAAGCAAGCGTACTTGCACACGATTCTTCGTATTAAATCTTAGCAATCACATGTGACCAATAATATTCCCCAAGATAAAAAGTATTGAATCTCTCTCTGATTCGCTACCCATGATAAGTCAAAGCAATAGTTACCGATCCCACGTGATCCTATTTAAGGGACGAAGGTTAAGAAACAACGAACCACTGAGGTCTAATTCTTCCTTGTTCGATTAAAAGAATTTAACCTCCTCAGAGGTCCTATTCAAATGATCGATCATGCACTAGTGTAATCTCTTGGTCAAGACAAACCAATCTCGAGCCTTACACCTCAACCTTTCGCGATGGTTGTTCATTTCCATCTAGGTCGTGAATGGCGTACTTATAGTTACAAGGGACTGTTAATTTAATCTTCTGTGATCGGGTATCACTAAATTAACTACAGTGTAACACGTACGAATTATTGAACAGTTATGTAGTAAATATATATAACATTCAATCATATTTAAAGCATCGATGATAAACAATTTATTTCATAAATAAGTCCGAAATTAGGTTTTAGATTATACAAAGTAAAAAGCATACTTTTCAAAGATAATCCCCAACAATAATATCATCAATCATTCCGCCTAAAATGCGAAAGTTAAACCTCGGTTCCAGAACTTTCGAAGAACACGATCTGCGAATCCATCTCCAAGATTAATTTTCGAAAGCCTTTCTCCTTCCGCCACACGCATTATTAATCTTTGCTCTCGCTTCATTATCTCCACTGAAATGGCAGTCTCCAAGCATTTCGCCATCACCCAAAGCGCATCGCCCATCTCATTGCGCACGATCCCTCCCAAACCAGTACCCCAATTTACTCTACAGGCCGCATCGGTGTTGATTTTAACAAAAGCCGAGGCAGGGGGAGTCCATTTTGTTTCTATCGAACGTCGGATCACCTGTGTTCTCGATCGGGTAGCGGAGTGGAAATCATTAAGGTGGCGTCGCGCGATCTCCGCAATCATGAGTGGCTCGAAGGTGACATTCTCGAAAACAAGTTTATTCCTGGCAAACCATATAGACCATAGTACACAAGCAAAAAGCCCTCGATCTTCTTTTGATAGTCGTCGACCAATTCTCCACACCCATTCCTCAAAGGTCTCATTTGGTACCACGTGTATTTCTCCAAACGCAAACAACTTCCAGCATTCCACCGCAATTGGACAGTCCCGCAATACATGTTCGCTCGACTCAATCAAGTCCCCACATCTCTTGCAATCAGGAGGAACATTGACGAATCGTGAAATCAAATTTAGCCAAGTAGGGACAATGCTATGAAAAACTCTCCACAAGAAGAGACCAACCTTTGGCGTAACATCCAAACACCATACCCATCTCCACCGTCGAGAATCCACCCCCACCATATTCACGTACCCCATATTGGCCGTCTTCATCATCTCTATATATCCTGATTTCTCATGTTTCCAAGTAAGTTTGTCATCCCGTGCAGAGGAGAATGGAATAGCTAGGATCTTTGTTGCATCTGCTTGGTTAAAAATCTGTCGCACTAGGGGGATATTCAACCCTGAGAAGTCATCGGTTATCAGATCACGCACCCTGGTATTATTGTAGCTAGCATCCCAATCCAAGGTCACCATGGAATCATTGTTCTGCAGCAGCCAAGGTTCTCTCCAAATGTTAATGTCAGTGCCTCTTCCCACCACCCACACTAGGCCTTTCTCCAAAACACTTTGGCCATCAATGATTGACGACCAAGTATAGCTAGGATTGTGGTCTCTCGTCGCCTCTCGGAAAGTAACATGGGGAAAATACCGTGCTTTAAGTGTTCGTGCAAGGAGAGAGTTTTCATCCTTCAAAAGTCGTCATCCTTGCTTTGCCAGTAGGGATAAGTTAAACATTGCCAGATCATGAAGGCCTAAGCCTCCTTCCCATTTTGGCCGACACAGTTCCTCCCACCGAATCCAATGGGTTCGCTTTTTCTCCCCCTTCTGTTCTCACCAGAATCTCACAATTGCAGCCCGAATTTGGTCGATCACACCCTGTGGGATTTTGAAATAGCTCATCAAGTATGTGGGGATAGCTTGAGCAACAGACTTAATCAACACAAGTTTGCCCGCTAGCGTCAATGTCTTGTTTTTCCAGTCCTTTAACTTTTTCTCGACCCTGTGCACTAGTGTTATGAAGATCGCACTACGTGAGCGCCCCACATTGGTTGGGATGCCCAAATAGATTGCATGCTGGTGAACTTTCAAAACTCCTAGATGATTCGCCAGCATATCACCTCTCTCCTCTGAAATACCCGAACTGAACATGATCTCCGACTTATGTAGATTAATGGCCTGCCCCGATGATGCTTCATATATCTCAAGGATTCTCTTCACCCGACTCAGTTTCGTAGTAGTCGCCCTTCCGAAGATAATCTTGTCGTCTGCAAAAAATAGTTTAGCAACAACTGGAGCCCCTCTACAAACTCTAACCCCATGCAACACTCCACTCTCCACACTTTTCTGGATAAGAGCCGAAAGAGCTTCAGCACAAAAAAGAAATAAGTACGGAGAAAGTGGGTCACCTTGACGTAAACCCCTAGTTGGATTGAAACTGCTCGTGGGCTGCCCATTGACCAACACCGAGAAGGAAACAGTCCTGATACATCTCATTATAGTGTCAACCAATTGCTCTCCCAAACCAATCTTCATCAACACCCCTTCCAGGAAGCACCATTCAACTCTATCGTACGCCTTACTCATATCAAGTTTGAAGGCGTAGGAACCCCTCAAGGATGCCTTATTGTTCTTCATATAGTGGAAGACCTCATAATCCAACAGGGCATTATCCGTAATAAGTCATCTCGGGACAAAAGCTAATTGAGAGGGATCAATAATAGAGGGAAGATATCATTTCAATCTATTAGCAATTGTTTTCGTTATGATCTTAAACGAGACATTACAAAGGCTAATAGGTCGAAACTCAGCAGGGGTACGGGGGCATTTGACTTTTGGAATGAGTGCAATATAAGTATGATTCAGAGTGGCGGGAGAAGCTGTTGGGATTATACTAGAAAGTATGCTTTTACTTTGTATAATCAAAACTGAATTTCTGACTTATTTACTGAAATAAATTGTTTATCACTGATGCTTTAAATATCATCGAATGTTACATATATTTACTGCATAATTGTTCTATAAATAGTACGTGTTACATTGTAGTTAATTTAGTGATACCAGATCACAGAAGATTAAATTAACAATCCCTTGTAACTAAAAGTACACCATTCACGACCTAGATGGAAATGAACAATCCATCGTGAAAGGTTGAAGTGTAAGGCTCGGATTGACTTGTCTTGGCCAAGAGATTACACTAGTGCATGACTGATGCACTGAATAGAACCTACAGGTGGACAAATTCTTCAGAACTGAACAAGGAAGAATTAGACCTCAGTGGTTCGTTATATCTTAATCTTCGTTCCTTAAATAGGATCACGTGTGGTTGGTAACTATTGCTTTGACTTATCATGGGTAGAGAATTAACGAGATTCAATACTTTTTATCTTGGGCAAAATTATTGGTCACATGTGATTGCTAAGATTTAATACGGAGAATCGTGTGCAAGTACGCTTGTTCGATTTGCCCCCTTGGGAGGTTCATAAGCTTTATCATACCAAATCTTGCAAGTGGAACTAGTTTCCGGTATGGATAATAATGTTGAACCGTTCCTTAACCAAGGACAAAAGATATTAATTAATGGAAAGCTATTTCAGTGGCTTGAATTAATTAATGGGCTAGATAATCTTAAACACGGGAAATAATAACCGGAAGTCATATTGACTATAATATGGGTTAAGATGGATAGTGCAATATTAATTATGTAGTGGGATTAATTAATATTTATGGGCTTGAATAATATTGTGGCTCAATATTGATAATTCAAGATCCATTGGAAGGTCCAATCTTAATTCTCCTAAAGGCCCCCTAAGTAGCCCAACATGAAGTCCAATAACTGAAAAATGTGTTTAAAATAAAATAAATATTGTTGCCTTATTTTTCCATGAATTTCGAAAATTATGGATTAAAAGGGGAGAAAGATTTTCTTTGAATTTTGTTATGGAATGAAGATATGTATTCTTGGAATACAAGATTATCTCATTAAATTCAAGAAATCTCCCACTTGGTTATCCATATAGCATATTTCGAAAATTTTGAGAAAAAAGGGGAAAGAAAGATTTTCTTGATTTTCTTGAAAAGATATTATGAAAGATATGTATTTCTTGAAATACAAGAATATCTCATAAATTCAAGAAGATCCAAATCTTGGATTCTTGCCCCTATTTTTTGAAAATATTCCATAACAAAGAGGAGGTGGGATTTTGTGAAATATTATACTTATGGAAAAAAGAATATAGGAGATATATTCAAGATTTCTTGGAGATCAAGAAAAGATTTTCCCACATTGTTTTTTTCCCTAAAAATTCGACCACCACTCCTCTATAAATAGGGGATGAGTGTTTCATTCCCAAGTACAATTCCATGTGCTGGAAAAATTAGCAAATCCACAAAGGTGGTGCAAGAAAGTTTATTTTCCTTTTGTTACTTGTTCGCAAGCGTCCTACCACCGGATTGTCGAGCAAGGATTAAGGAAATACTTGTGAAGGTTCTTTTGGTGTGTTTAATCAACGAAGCCATTACCATTCCAAGAGGTACGTTCACGTGAACTCGTAGAAATTCCGCATGCGTAGGATTTACGTGAATTGATTATATGCATGATTTGTTGTTGGATTATTATTTGAATTAATATAGGATTAATTCATGCTAGTAATAATTATAAGATTTAAATTTGTATTTAAATATTTATCCTGAATAGATCTGTGCACATTATTCCCCAACAACTGGTATCAAAGCCTCGGTTTCGGGCTCTGAATTTTTTAAATTGTAATTTAATTCGTTTTCATTAAATTTGAAATTGGATAGTAGAATTGCTAGATCTGTTTTGTAGGTATCCAATTGTCATGGAATTTAATGTGTTTATTTATGCATGCATATAAATTGTGATTTTTAATTCGATTCGTTCGGATTCGTCTTGCCTCGTGAGAAAATCCACGAGTAGATTAGGATTTGTTTGATTTGATCAATGTAATAGACTAGTCTAGATCTAGGTTTATTTATTTTTTGTAAATAAATTATAACCGGATCGGAAACGGAGGCGAAGACGAAGAATTAAAGGATAAGATCGAACCCGGTCGTAGAGCCGGCGTCGTCCCAGGCGAACGTGTGAAAGGGAGGCACTCGCGACGTGGCAATGCGAGCATCTTGGCGTGAAGGCGCGAGGCGAGGCAGCGTGAGGGTGGTCGAGGCCAAGGTGCGAATGGCGCATAAGGTGCGCGTGCCATCTTGTAGCGAGCCGAATGGATTTGAAAGCGGCGTGTGCGAAGCGCGGCGACTCCAGGCTTCGGCGGGGCGTCTTGGCGCCGCTGCCGAGTTACGCTAAGGCTGAAGCGGATCTGTAGCAATCTGCGATGTCGCCGCTGCCGAACCTGCAAAACTACAGAAATTAACTTGGCCAAGGGCGGCGGATCTTGGCGTGCATCATTGCGAGCTACTTGTGGCGTTTTGAGCGGATTACACCGAGGCGATAAGTGGGAGAAATTCAAGACGGTGTTTCTTCAAAATCAAGCCAAGAAAAAATCAAACCATGACAATTGGATAATTTGTACCCAATATGTTTATTTTTTTTTCGCTTTCTTTGATTTATTATTGTGTTTTCTTGTGCTTTATTTAATTTGTTTAAATGTGTTTTTGCATGAGAGTTGCCCAATGAAAAATCTCACCATAAAAAAATACTAAGTATGTTTAAATAATTAATTGACAATTTTATTTCGGATAATAAAATTGAATTAATTTTGACCTCCATGATTTATTTATTTGTGAATTCTTTTGGAGAAATACCCCCACCGGACTGGTCAAAAGTTAGCTTTCACATGAATGAATTCCAAATGGATGATTGTGGATTATTACTAGTGGCGGCGATGACCCCCCCCACAAGACTCGTTCAAAGCGAAATAATGATTACAGATTTAATCATGGTAATTACTTAGGTATAAAATTGATATGCATATACTTCCCAAAGTCCTGTCAATTTTATATTGGTCAAGTCAGAGCCAACTATTAACTGGATATTAAAGGTTTAATAATTGTTCTTGTTTGTAACTTTCTTGAATGTGTTTAAATAATGACCCACCCCACGCGTGGCTTATTTAAACTTTTTTTTGAGATATTGGGCGATGCATGTTCATATTTTTTTTGAGATTTTAATATGATGCATGTGATCGAACCTTTGTGATATATTTGTGCTTATGCATATTATTGTTTATTTCATTCATCATGTCGCAACCTTTTAATCCACTATTCAATATACTTAAAGATAATTTGCTTCTTGGTGAAAACTTCGTTGATTGGAATCATAAACTTACTATTGTCCTCATTTGCACAAAAGCCATAACCGGGTTCTCACTACACCTAAACCCGAAAAGCCAAAAGATGAGTCAACTAAAACGGTTAAGAAAAGAGTAGGGTCGACCGAGGCGTTCAACGAAATGGCAAAAGTGTACCATCTTGGCTTCTATGTCGATGTGTTGCAACACCAACACCGAACGTTGAGACCGCTGCGGACATCATGACTAGTCTTAAAAAGCGATGTTTCAACATCGAAACCGTGTTGCTTTCGTCCGATCACCATGAGGGGACTTGCTCTCTATGAAAATGGTGGAGGGATGCGCCCGTAAGGGGAGCACATTCTCCAGTTGATGGCTCACCTTAACAAACTTGAGGTACTTGGCGGCGAATCGACGCCGAGACCCAAATCGATTTCGTGCTCCACTCTCTGCCGAAAAGTTTTGAACAGTTCAGGCTGAACTACCAGATGAATAATCAAAAGTTCTCGATGCCTGATCTATTGCAAGCTTTAGTCTCGGCAGAGGCGATATTGGGGCAAAAGAGCCAAGCCTTGGTGGCAAATGGACCTTCTTCTTCTTTTAGGCCAAGGGGTGGTAAGAACAAGAAAAAGGACAAAAGTCACAAGCAAGTGAACTCAAGTGTTGCCAATGACAAAGAAAAGGTGAAGAAGGGTAGAGCAGTGAGTAAGCCAGCTAAGGGGAAGTGCTTCAACTACGGTGAAAAGGGACATTGGAGGTCAGCCTGTTCCAAACCCAAAAGGAATGGAAAGAAAGGTAATTCTCACGCACTAGTTCTTGAAACTTGCTTAGCGGCGTATGCCTCCCATTTATGGGTAGTGGATACGGGGTCCACTGATCATGTTTGTTTCACTTTACAGGGGTTCAAGCGGACCCGGCAACTTAGTGAGAGTGAGATCCTCATCACACTGGGCAATGCTACGAGAGTGGCAGCTGAAGCAGTGGGAGAAGTGCACCTGTCTTTTGAAGACAGAGTTTTAATTTTAAGAAATGTTCTTTACGTTCCAAATTTTAGAAAGAATTTAATTTCAGTTTCTAAACTTTTTCTTGATGGATATTCAGTTACTTTTAATAAAGTTGTTACCATTTCTCTTTTTGATAAATTTATCTATCACGGAACGTTGTCGAATAATCTCTATACAATTAACTGTGCACACCACGAAATGCATCCTATAACACATCAACTGTTTCCGAGAAAAGAAAACGTTCATCAGACGTGAATGAGACACTTCTATGGCATCTAAGATTGGGTCATATAAATCCAAAGAGGATCCAAAGGTTGGTGAAAGATGGTTCACTGGAGTTTCTCCAAGTTGAACCAATTCCAACCTGCGAATCATGTTTGGAGGGTAAAATGACCAAGAGGGCATTTGGAGCCAAGGGGAATAGAGCCAAAGAAGTGTTAGAAATCGTTCACACAGATGTATGTGTTCCAATGTCAACCAAAGCAAGAGGAAGTTATGAGTATTTCGTCACTTTTATTGATGATTATTCAAGGTACGGTTATATTTTCCTTATGAAGCATAAATCTGAGACCTTTGAGAAATTCAAAGAATTTAAAGCTCAAGCAGAGAATCATAGGGAAAAACCTATCAAGTCTCTACGATCCGATCGTGGAGGCGAATACCTCAGCGATGAGTTTTTGAACTACTTGTCTGATGAAGGGATTGCATCCCAGCTAACTGCACCCGGAACCCCTCAACAAAACGGGGTTGCAAAGCGAAGAAACAGAACTCTTTTGGAAATGGTTAGATCTATGATGAGTTATGCGGATCTTCCCAAGTCGTTCTGGGGTCATGCCTTGGAAACAGCAGCCTACATTCTGAACTTGGTGCCATCCAAATCGGTTCCCAAAACTCCCAAAGAATTGTGGACGGGGCGCAAGCCCAGTCTGAGACACATGAAGATTTGGGGGTGTCCGGCCTACGTGTTGGACAAGGAAGCCGATAAATTGGATCCTCGATCAAAATTAAGGTTGTTTGTGGGATACCCCGAGGGAACAAAAGGGTGTATGTTCTATGGTCCCAAAGATCAAAAGGTGGTAATAAGCACCCACTTTAGATTTTTGGAAGAAGACTATATGAACGAAAGAAGACCCAGAAGTGAGATTACCTTAAATGAGCTAAGGGGGCTAACCTCAATGCCAACTGTACAAGATGACATACCAAACGACACACTTACACAACCGAAACCTCGTCGTAGTGGGAGGGTTGTGAAACAGCCCAAGAGATTCATGGGAATAGGAGAGTCCTCGGACTTGATTCCCGGACAAGACGAATCAGACCCATGGACATATGGCGAGGCAATCCAAGACAAGGATGCAGATTCTTGGTAAACAGCAATGAAAGCCGAAATGGGTTCTATGTATCATAACAGAGTGTGGGAGCTAGTCGAACTGCTTAATGGGGTCAAACCCATTGGTTGCAAGTGGGTGTATAAGAGAAAAAGAGGACCGGACAGGAAGGTGGAAACCTTCATGTTGGTCCCGGTGTAAACGAGTTTTACACGTGTATGGGGGGGAATACACATGTTCAGCATTTTTAAAACTTTTCTTTACTGAGATCAGCTTGGGTCAGGTTGTCCTGATGATTTGGTCCTGAGAAGCACAAATCGCTCTGAGTCAAAGTCTACCTGAGACAGTGATCCTGCACTGCTTTCAGATACCTCAGATAATCCCAACTGATCCTGAGTTTCCAGAGATCCTGAGCTGCTTGGATCAGATAACTAACTTACTGAACCCTCAGAAGAGTAAGTTCAGTTTGGTAACTATCTGTTCTAGCTACTCAGATGTGCGGAATGGTTGGCCCTTAGTTTATACTCGTTTTAAGCTTTTGCTGAAAACCTTCCTTTTTAATGGAATAGTGATTAGGCTGTGATTCAGTTCAGATGCAACTTCAGTGGATTGATTCCAACTGAATATCAGTGAAAAATATGCTTTCAATTCAAAGTAATGCAACAGATAATCAAAGCAAAACAGAAAGAAAAGAACACAGCAAGTTATAGTGGTTTTGATACTCAAGCTCCTACGTCCACTCTCCCTGATCTCTTCAGAGAAATTCACTAATCACTTCCTAAGGTTTTCTGACTACCTCTGTAGTTTACTAACCTTTCTAATTTTGAGCTTTCTGACTACCTCTGTAGTTTACTAACTCAAAACTCACACAAGCTTTCTGTCTATCCAAGATAGATTACTCACTTCTCCTCTAGAGCTTTCTGACTACCTCCTTGTAGTTTACTAACTCTTTACAACTCCAATCTCACCAACAATCACACTCAAACTACCTTACAAAGGGCTTGGGGTTTCTTGGTTGGTTTCCAACTAGGATGAGATATCATTTACAATTAAGAACAATGCAAAGGCTAGGATATCTCGACTAAGCTTTGGATATATCTTATTAAGCTAGGCTTAGTGGAATGAGCTCTCTTTGAAATAAAGCACTTGGGAAATTCTTGGTTTTTCGAGTGCTTCAACTTGCAATAATAAGTTTGAGCTCTTGAGCTGCTTATAAATTTCCCGTAACCTTCAATGTAGATGGTCACAAGTATTTATAGGCAGGCACCAAGGTCACTCTTGAAAAACTATCTTTTGGAAGAGATAGCTTAGTGAGTTTCCTCTTATGGTGTGTGAAGAACGGCTATATTTAGGGTTTGAGACTCCCTAACACGTTTTAGGCAATAGCCTTTCATGTAGCCGGTCACCACTTTTTGCAGTCTGGAACTTAGTATTTCTGACATCTTTTTCAATGACTGTCATTTGTCGATGTCGGCAATGTCTGATGTTGTCTTCTTCTTTTTTGACTTTTGTCTCGGTTTAAAGGTAGACAACTTCAACGGCTCTTTTTTTGGTTATATTCTCTGGTGATATAACCTTAACAACACTTTGTCTTAGTTCCTTTTATATGCGCATTTGAATGTCTTGGGCAATATCTATTTTTCTAAGGAATCGAGTTTTTCTCGATGTTGCATCCTTGGATAGATATTTTCGATTGCCTCGGAACATTCGAGGTTTATCTTGAGCATTGATTACATTCTTGAGTCTTGATAATTCTTGTGCCTTGATATTCTTCACTCTTGATTTTACTTCTTACGTATGTACGTGTCTTGAGTCTTACGAGTCTTCGAGTCTTGAGGTCTTACGAGTCTTGAGGGTCTTACGAGTCTTGAGGTCTTACGAGTCTTGGTCTTACGAGTCTTCACGGATATCTTGGTGATATCTTGAGTCTTAATCTTAGAAGTCTCTCGGTTTCTGCTTGAGTCTTGATTTCTCGATTTCTAGCGGGTCTTGATTTCTCGATTTCTCCTTTGAGTCTTGATTTCTCGAAATTGATGAAACTTGAAAACTTGATTTCATCTTGAAACTTCAGTTTCTTCAGAAACTTACTGAGTCTGCAGAACCTATCAGAATCTAACCTGATCTATATCTGCTGACTATACATTTTGCAGATATCATCCTGAATACTCTAAAACTGAATCCTGACTCAACTATCAAGATTATTTTGAACATGTCATACTCAGGGGTTTTGGGATCTAATCAAAATCTCTCTTTATTAAATTCATCTCCCAACAATTTCCCCCTTTTTGATGATGCCAAAACCTATCTTGTTTACAACATACTTAACCTATACTCAGGTTTCAGTTTATCCTATTACAAGATTGGTTATAGCTCCCAACAATTTTCATTCATAAAGAGTCTCCCAACAATTTCTTCAGTAATGAATCTCTCAAAGGATTCATCACTAAACAATTAATCTTAGAGACAACGTACAGGCATATCAAAAGTAAAAGACATGTAAATAAGATAATGAGATATTATCTTTTGAGCATAAATGATAAGGTTTCATTGATGATTGGTAGACAGTTACAAGATACAATGAATCTTATCTGAAAAACAAAATTAAAAGACAAAAAAAAGGATTACATGAATCTTCTGAGTCTTCATCTTCAGTCTTCTTTTGTTCTTCTACTCCGGCTCTTCAGCTCTGATCTTCCACCTCATCAGCAGACACTTAGAGGTTGAACATTCCATAATATCTTCTTTTCAGCGCATCTCTTTCTTTAATGATATTAGGATTGTTCCCTGTCAGGCCCAACTGAATGGCGTACTGGGAAATTTCTTGAGCAATGGCTTTCTCATTCACACAGCCATTCTCCAGCCTGGGAGGAGGGTACGAGTATGGACCAGGGGCGGTTATCTGCACCTTTCCTTCATCCGCAAGATTTATCCAGCCTTGAAGATATTTAGGATAGAAGGTCAGGAGATAGTCAATGAAAGCCTCATTGGGATCTGAGCTCTCCCTCCCATTCTCTTCTCGAGCACATCATAATAGAACCAAAAAGTTCTCTTAATTTCTTCCCATGCATCGTTGAAATTTTGGATGCATCCATTTGTCAACATCGCGGCCATTTCGTGCTTTTGTGCTCCCTCTCCTCTTGCTTGCAAATCTTTTGAAACCACTCATTTTTTACGCTCTTCTTCCATCTTCTTTCGATCACGGGCACACGAAATAAAGCGGCCGATTTTCTTTGCTTGTTCAATTTGGAGTGTTTTGAGCACTTCTTGTATTGAAGACCTTCTTCCGTGGCTCAACCTCCAGATTCTTCAATATCTGAATCGATTTCTCTGAATCGGCTTAGAAGCCTTTGCTCTTTTTGCCCTCGAGCTCTTCCATCACCACGCTTTTTTTCTCTTTGATGGGCAAATCTGCACCAGCTTGGCTTGTACCAATTCTTCCTCTACCACTCAGTTTCTCTATAGCAACTTCTTGCATTTTTTCTTCAAACACGAGTGTAGACTGGCTTCTCCACCTTCTTAAACTTCAGTTTCTCAGTGGCCCTCGATCTCCTTCATGGCTCGGCAACGATTTTCTTTTCAGAGCTTCTTTGATCGTCTTGCCTTTGAGTTTGATCCAATAACTTCCTGAGATCAGCACCGGGTCTTTCCCCCTTCTTGGATCCATACTCTGGTAGAAGCACGAGAGTCTTTGTGTCCATATGATATTGCTCTTTCTGACACTTCGCACCTCCCTCCTTGGCCGATCTTGCTCCTCCTCGTGCCTCCTAAGGTGGTTCTTTGCCACTGAGAATTCTTCAGATAAATGAGCAAATTGGCTAGAGAGAGCTTCCTTGAACATGTCTGTCATCTTGGCCATGAGCATTGAGCTCATTTCCTCAACAACATTCTTTACCATCATCTCATTCTTCTCTGCCAATTTAGCTTCTATAATTTTAGTCTGCTCCTGATGCTCCTGCTTCAGCTCTTCTTTAAGCTCAGCCTTGACCCCCTCCATCTTCTCTTCTAATTTTCCTTCCATGGAGGTCAGCTTCTCCGTCATAGAGTTCTGAAGTTGCACCAGTTCTGAAGAAGAACTCAAGCTTTCAATCTTCTGAGTTTGGCTGGCCAATACCTCCTCCATCTGAGCAACTTTGGTCAGGATTGGCTCAACCTTCTCCAGCTTTTCAATCACCGGGTGAGATCAATCTCAATGACATATCGATTTCTTTGTGTCTCTCGAAATAAGTTGTTCATCCGAAGTCTCGATCCGAACACGAGCTTGATCTGACCGGGGCTTTACCTCGAGCTTGGGTGTCCACTTTGAGCCTCGGTCTGCATATCGACATTCTGATTTAAAGATAGGTACTTGATAATCTGGCATAATTGTTAATAGTGCCAAAAGTTACACGAAGGCTAACTTCGATCGAGGATGTTAAACGAATAGACCTTTTATCAGCATCAGTTGAGTCTTTCTCCTTCTGAGATTGACTCTCATCATCCCCTTGTTGGTCCCCATCCTGAGATTTATTTTTGGAGCTCGGGGCACCAACTTCAGCATTCCTCCTCTCAGCCACTTTCCTCTTAACTAGCTCATCAAAGTCTGAGAATTTCATCCTGAGCTTAGTTTTTTCGAATCACGAGAATTCATGAGAAAAAGTTATTTCCTCGTTCCACCAGTCTTCGCCTCTGAATGAAGCTATGTTGAGCATCTCCGGAAGAGTCTGGTTGAGGATGAAGACCGTTGACCTCAATCTGAAGAAGATGTCTTGGAGGTCTGGGAATGAGCTAAGATCAGGGTAGCGGTCTAGAATGAACCGTTCCCCCTTGCTTCGCCATTCGGTCTCTTCAGCTTCACCCTTCTTGAGCATCGGGCTCTCAGGTTCAGTGGTAAAATCTGTTGAAAGATCGAATAAAAGATCATTCAGGAGCTCATCAAAGTTCATCGGCTCCTGAGGCTCAGCAAATTCTGAGGTTTGGGCAGGCAGCTCCTCAGTCTGAATCTGACTTGGTTACGAGGTGCGAGTGGCGCCTCCTCGATGGGAATTCGGTTTGCTCGAGAACCCGAGTGGGCACTTCCTCAGCAGGAATCTGAGCATCTTCTGCGGTCTGAGCCGGCACTTCCTCAAAAGGAATCTGAACATTCTCTGAGGTCTGAGGTCCTTGGAATATTTCTTGAGAAAACTTATCAGAACTAAGCGACGTCTCAAGAACCTCAGAGAAGACTTGCTCCTCAGTTTGATCATGTGCCTTTGAGATAGCCTGAGCCAATACATGTAAAGGGCGATTTCTGACAGGGTTTGGCTCTCAGGCTGAATCTCCTCAGTCTCACTCTCCTCATCATCATCAGTGAGAACCACCATTCTCTTGCGCTTTGGATCCAGGGTCTTCTTCTTCAATTTCTCACCCTTTCCTTCTTGGGCCAACAAAATCTTCCCCGGTTTGTTGGGTTTCTTGGCAAAGAATCGGTGATTCTACTTTCTTCTCTTTCTTCCCTTTGATGGTCCTCTTTGCAGCAATGGGTTTGAACATTGCTTTGGACTTAGGGAAAGGAGTAGAGTTGGCAAAGATGTCCTCCTCCTCTCGGCACATCTCCAAAATGAAGGCAATTTTGGTGGCATGGAGGATCTTGCCTTTGATAGAAATTGAGTCGTCCTCCCTTTTTATGACCTTGGCTTGCTCACTCACCACCTTGATCAGATACTTCAGCCAGTTGAAATCCTTGGTGGGCGAGTCCTCAATCGCCACCATCAGTCGGAGTTTGGGAGTGCTGATCTGCTCAAAGCTCCCAGATCGACTCATTATGCACTTACTCACTATATCCATCAATACTCTGTATTTAGGCTTCAAATGCCTCTTATGTAAGGTCGCCTCAAACTTAACAGGATTCTCAGCTATCCTATCAAGATACTCTTGCTCTTGACCTAACATATACAAAGTGGGATCATCTCCCCTATCGCACAACTCAAAAACGTCATTTACATTTTGAGGGACAATATACAACTCTCGAACAAAATCTACAAACTTCGAAGAATGCTCAAGATGCGAAACAGAAATCTTGGACTCTATACAATCATCCTCATCTATTTCCATATTAGCGACGAACTCTATTACCTCGCGAGAATACTCCGCCTCCGGTCGATTCGCGACTAGATTCGTCAGTTTTGCTAGACGAATCAAATGGAGTGCCTCTTCTTCATGCTTGACATTTGAAGTACTTTCTAGAGAAACCACATACTCATACCACGGCTTATTGGTTTTGGCCAATCTGTCGAATATGGTAGGAGTCATTTTGGGAATTTTTGAGGTTTAGGGTTTGAGCGATGAAGCTTTTCTGGGTAAAGGGAATTTTGATTTTGCAGAGGATTTTGGGAATGAGGGTTTGTAAAAATGGCTTGAAATGGCTTCTCAAGGGATATATATCATGAGATCGTGGGGAATCGTACCGGTTAGGTGAAAAACAACGGTTGAGATTAATCGTTGATTAATCGGGTATGTGAAAAGTCGATCTTCCAAAAAGTAAGCCGTCATTTTAACCTCATTGGTTATTAAATGTAACAGAGCATTTAATGACTGTTGACCTTCTTTGGAATTTCAAAGGTCCCGCCCAAAAACATTCTTCAGGTGTTTTGTATTTATTTCAAATGATTAGTGAGTTTCACTTAAGCAATAAATGAGTCTCACGAGTCATTACTTCTTCAGACTAATTTTCCTCTATTAGTCTTACTGAGTATTGACCTTGATAAAATGTCGAGATGATCTTGAGTCTTGAATGGGTTCGATGACGCTCTTTAAATCTTGACCTTGACATACCCGAGTTTCTGAGACTCGATTCGGTATTTCAATTTTATCCCGAGTTTCTCGGTAGAAATCGAAAAACTTCATGCATCCGAAAACCTTCAATTTTTCGATTTTCTCTATACACTGGATCCAACATCCCTAATTCAACCGATAGTTCACGAAATCTTGATTGACCCGAAAGGTTTAGTCAAGATATCAGCTCTCTGCTTATCAGTATGAATTTTCTCCATCCTGATGTCCTTTTTCTCGACATGATCTCTGATGAAGTGATGTCTGATATCCACATGCTTGCATCTGGTGTGCAATATCGGATTTTGTGAAATAGCAATAGCACTATTATTATCACAAAATATGGGTACTTCATTGGCTACAACTTTATAATCCCTTAATTGTTGTGCGAGCCAAAGAATAAAACCGCAAACGACTTCACTGCAACCATGTATTCAAACTTTTAGTAGTAATCTTGGTTGCTCTTGAGGTCTGTTTCTTTGAAAACCAAGATATCAGCTTACTTCCAAGAAATTGACAAGTTCCTGTAGTGGACTTCCTGTCAATTCTACAACCTCCATAATCAGCATCTGAGTAACCAGTTAATTCAAGGTTATCATCAGCTGGATACCACAATCCTCTATTCACTGTGCCCTTAAGATACTTCAGTATCCTTTTGGCAGCCTCCATGTGACTAGCCTTAGGATTAGCTTGGTATCTTGCACATATCCCAACAGCAAATGTTATATCCGGCCTACTTGCTGTGAGATAGAGCAATGATCCAATGATCCCTCTATAATCAGTGTGACTTACTGATTTGCCTTCAGGATCAGGATCCATCTTGTAGTTAGTATTCATGGGAATCCTAAATGCATTGCAATTTTGTACACCATATTTGGCAATCAGATCTCTGGTGTACTTTGCTTGGTTGATGAAGATTCCTTCCTTTGATTGTTTCACTTGAAGACCTAGAAAGAAATTCATCTCCCCCATCATAGACATTTCAAACTTGCCTTTCATCAGTGTAGAAAACTTTTCACACAACTGATGATTTGGAGATCCAAAAATGATGTCATCAACATATATCTGAACTAGTAAGATATCTTCCCCATCTTCTATCCTGAACATAGTTCTATCAACAGTTCCTTTGACAAAACCGTGGTCAGTAAGAAACTGAGAAAGAGTATCATACCATGCTCTTGGTGCTTGCTTAAGACCATACAAGACTTTTCTAAGCCTGTAAACTTGGTCATTCTGTCTGAAACCAGGAGGTTGTTCCACATAAACCTCTTCTTTAAGCACACCGTTCAGAAATGCACTCTTCACATCCATTTGATAGACTGTGAACTTCATGTGGGCAGCATATGCAAGAAACAATCTGATGGCTTCTAGTCTTGCAATAGGTGCAAAGATTTCATCATAATCCAAGCCTTCTTCTTGGGAATAACCTTGTGCAACTAGCCTTGCCTTGTTTCTTACAATGTTGTTGTTCTCATCTCTTTTATTCTTAAATACCCACTTGGTTCCAATAACATTGTGCCTTTTAGGTCAATCCACTAGCTCCCATACTTCATTCCTTAAGAATTGATTCAGCTCTTCTTGCATAGCAGTAATCCAAAAAGAATCTTGTAGAGCTTCTTCAATCTCAGTAGGCTCTTTCTCTGATAGGAAGGAGCAGAATAGTGCACTCTCACGATGGAACCTTCTTGTCTTAACACCTTCAGTTAGATCACCCACAATCTGACTTGTAGGATGACTATCTAACCAACTTCTTCTAGATGTTCCCCCTTCAATAGTATCCTCAACATTTGAAATGTTAGGTTCAGTTAGTTCAATAAACTCAGGGAACAACAGAAAAGGAGAAAGGGAATCATCTTCCTCAGGGGAAATTCTATTCAGAACATTGTCAATGACATTTGTTCCCCTTTGGTTGATAGATTCAGAATTTGCCTCAGCTGTGACCACATCTTCATTGACATCACATACCTGAGTCTAAACTGGTGTCTGTTCAGATTGGTCACCTTTGGTGTGTTGGCTTTCCTGAGTCTCACCATCCTGAGTTCCATCCTGAACTTCTTTATCTGAGTCTGAGTCACTCCAATCATAGAAAGTGACTGACTTCTTATTTTCAGGTTCAGTGGATGATTTGTCATTCTTTTTCAGGCTTAATTTGGTGATCCTCTTGGTCAGTTCTTCTGCATCATGTTCCTGTTTCTTCTGAACACAAGTAGATTCATCAAAAACAACATGAGGTGTTTCCTCCACAATAAGAGTCCTACAGTTGTAAACTCTGAAAGCTTTACTGACTTCAGAATATCCTAAGAATATTCCTTCATCAGCTTTGCTATCAAATGTTTTCAACTGATCTTTACCATTATTGTGTATGAAACACTTGCAACCAAACACACGAAAGAAAGAAACAAGAGGCTTCCTTTCATTCCAAAGCTCGTATGGTGATTTGCCTTGAATCTTGGTCAGCATGGATCTGTTCTGTGAATAGCATGCAGTGTTGACAGCTTCAGCCCAAAATCTTTTAGGAATCTCAGCTTCAGCTATCATGGTCCTTGCAGCTTCTTTTAAAGTTCTGTTCCTTCTTTCAGCAACACCATTTTGTTGAGGGGTCCTTGCAGCTGATGTTTCATGAGTAATTCCATTTGCTGCACAATAATCAAATATAATATGGTTTATAAATTCAGTTCCTTTGTCAGATCTGATTTTGACCACACTCAATTTTTTCTCAATGGTGAGCCTTTTCAGTAACTCAGGCAGCTTTATCTGAGTCTCCTTCTTACTGAGTAAGAATATGACCCAAGTATATCTTGAGTAGTCATCAACTACTACGAGTGTATATTTCCTGCCATTAGTGCTTACTGGTGTTACTGGACCAAAAAGATCCATATGTAACAACTGAAGTATTCTCTCAGTAGAAACATCTACTTTGCTTTTAAATGATGCTTTAACTTGTTTTCCCTTTTGGCACACATCACAAACATGTTCCTTACTGAACACTTCATTTGGCAACCCTCTCACAAGAGCTAATCTTGCAAGTTTATTCAGGGTTTTGAAATTTAGGTGATTCATTCTTTTATGTCATAACCAACTGGTATCTGTGGAACTTTTTGCAACCAAACATGTATCTTTAGGAGTTGAACTCCAATCAGCAAGATACACATTTCCTTTTCTTGTACCAGTCAGTAATATTTTCTGTGAAATATCATCTTTCACATAACATAAGTTCTTAGAGAACTCAACATTAAAACCCTTATCACAGAATTGGCTTATTGAAAGCAAAATATGCTTCAATCCAGATACATATGATACACCATGGATATGAACTGAATCGATTTCCAAAGTTCCATATCCTTCAGTCTGTCCCTTGGAGTTATCTCCAAATGTGATCTGAGGGCCTCTTTGTTCAACATAATCACTGAGTATCTTCTTGAATCCTGTCATATGTCTTGAGCATCCACTATCAAGATACCATACAGCAGGGGCCATTTCATCTCCACTCATCAGTGCTATGTGATCTTCAATCAGCTCAGTGCCCTTGTTTTCCTCCTGAAAAACAGATCAATTCTTAGGTACCCAATTTGTGTAGGGTCCTACAAGGTTAGCTGTACCTTTCGGAATCCAAATCTGCCTGACATCTCTAATCACTTTAGAGTGGCTGATCTGTCTTCCATAAACATCTACATACACATTTACTACTCTGGGTGCCTTAGCAGTTTCCTGTGTATGAGTGCTTGCCTTAGCATGAACATGAGCCTTAGAGTTTTTCTTTGGTGCAGGCCTTTTGTTCATTTGCTTTGGCTTCTGTGCAGCCGGTCTGAATCTTTGTTGACTCGGGTTCAGGTAATCTTTACCCTTAGGCAAGTGGGGTTCAAGTTGCCTGTACTGAAATTTGGGTCTTTTAGTATACTGAGGACTTGGTCTCTTCAGTTGAGAATGTCTCTGCTGAGTGTTTCTCTTCTGAAGATTCCTCTGATGGTTCAGTGCAGATCCTTTCAGGTTTGCATTCTTAGCCTGAGGCTTCGAAGTACTTGCCTGAATTTTCCTACTGAGTGCTCAGGTTTTCTAGCCTTCACCTGAGGTTTGGGCTTTCTTACCTGATCATTCAGTTTTACTGGAACCATAGGTCCTTTTCCCTTGTCTAACACCTTGGGCATTTCTTCAGTTTGAAGTGTAGGTGCCACTGGTTTAACAAAGATTGTCTTCTTGCTACTTGATCGCGACATTCGGATGACCTTGTGAGGTTCTCCTGGAATGTATCCCAATCCAGTTTTATAGTGGCGGTCTCTCGATAACTCTGATTTCATCTATTACTTTAGATGCAAGATTCAATAGATTTAGCTTCTTCACAAGACTATCCTCCGCGATTCTGTAGAGTCTCATGCTTCTCGAGAGGTCATTGAACTTGGTTACGATCAAATTTGAGTCTCTTTAGTGGATTTCTCTAGCTTTTCATTCAGGTCACTATCAACTTCTCTTTTTAAAGTTGTACTTTCGTAACATCCAGTTCATCGGTAGCTCCCATTAATTGAGAAGTGATTTCAAATTATTTAGAGTCTTTCCATTTAAGATTTTCATCCTTGATTCCTTTATTCGCTCTTGAGTTTCATTTAGCGCTTCTTGTAAAACAACATAGTCCTTCATCGATTCTCAAAAGAATCCATCGAGTCAAAATATTTGTTTCTGATTTGAACTTGACAACTCTTGTGCTAGTGTAGGAGCAACAACGAGAAAAAGAAGAGTTTACCTCCTCAATGCCATTAGGCGAGAGATCATCACTTTCCCTTTGTGCGAGAATATTTCATCCGAAGAGCTAGATCTTTCCTCGTAATGTTCTTCTTACGTAACCATGTCCTTTTTGCTAGAGAACTTCTTGTCTCTTTTAGCTTGTCTTTCTCTTCTCTCCTTAGCACTCAGGTCAGGACAATCATACTGGAAGTGACCTTTATTTTGGCAATTGTAGCATCTGTTGGCATCATCATCCTGATCACTTTCTTCTTTGGATTTGGAATCCTTCCTTTTGGATGAAGAGCCTTCAGCTTTCAGGTCCTTCTTCTTCTCAATTGATTTGTCCTCGGCTTTCTTCTGGTACCTGTGATTCCTGTAATAGTTTTTGTATTTTCCATATCGACTATTAAGTCTTTCAAACCTCCTTGCCATCAGTGCTAGCTTATCCTCAAGCTCATCCTGATTCTTAGCAAGGGAGTTCTCAGACTCTCTAGTTTTACAGGTTTTATCCTTGGCTTTGAAAGCCACATTTTTACTAGATGATGAATCATCTTTGTGTTGGGGAATGTATAATCCCAACAATTTGCTGTCAGCCTTTTTAGATTTCTTATCAATTACAAACTCATAGGCCTTCATCTCAGAGAAGACTTGTTGATATGTCATTGAATCAATGTTTTTGGTGTTTTCAATCACCACAGCATGAATATCCCATTTCTTAGAAAGACCTCTAAGAATTTTCAATGCCACTTCTCTCTGTGGATATCTCTTTCCAAGTGCATTCAGATCATTCATAATGCTAGTGAATCTGACTTCCAATTTGTCTATAGATTCACCATCTTCCATTTCAAAACTATCAAACTTTCCAATTGCAACTGAAAGTTTGTTTTCCTTGATATGATATGTGCCTTGGCACATTACAGCTAGTGTATCCCAAATTTCTTTTGCAAAAGACATTACGGAGAAAATCATTCCCATCACACCATCATCAATTGTACTGTATAGTGTGTCTTTAGTAATATAGTCTAGATTGACTAACTTCCTCTCCTCAGGAGTCAGTTGGTCATCAGACTTAGGAAATTCTGCTCTAGGATCATTTCTCTCATTTTCTGTTCCTCTGGGATTCACCACAGTAAATTGGAATTGCCCTTTAGAGACCACTCTCCACATACGTTCATGTTTAGAATACAGGTGAGCCTGCATTCTTAGTCTCCATAAATCATAGTTCTCTACTGAGAACATGGGAAGTTTCTTAGAAGACATTTTATCTAAGTCTTTTAAGAATTCAGCAAATAAGATTTGTTCAGATAGACCACAAGTATATTAGCAAATAAGACTTTGGTCAACAAAGCAGGTGGTCAAGTTGAACCACTGCTCTGATACCACTTGTTGGCCCTGGTGTAAACGAGTCTTACACGTGTATGGGGGGGAATACACGTGTTCAGTGTTTTTAAAACTTTTCTTTACTGAGGTCAGCTTGGGTCAGGTTGTCCTGATGATTTGGTCCTGAGAAGCACAAATCACTCTGAGTCAAAGTCTACCTGAGACAGTGATCCTGAACTGCTTTCAGATACCTCAGATAATCCCAACTGATCCTGAGTTTTCAGAGATCCTGAGCTGCTTGGATCTGATAACTAACTTACTGAACCCTCAGAAGAGTAAGTTCAGTTTGGTAACTATCTGTTCTAGCTACTCAGATGTGCGGAATGGTTGGCCCTTAGTTTATACTCGTTTTAAGCTTTTGCTGAAAACCTTCCTTTTTAATGGAATAGTGATTAGGTTGTGATTCAGTTCAGATGCAACTTCAGTGGATTGATTCCAACTGAATATCAGTGAAAAATATGCTTTCAATTCAAAGTAATGCAACAGATAATCAAAGCAAAACAGAAATCAAAGAACACAGCAAGTTATAGTGGTTCAGAGACTCAAGCTCCTACGTCCACTCTCCCTGATCTCTTCAGAGAAATTCACTAATCACTTCCTAAGGTTTTCTGACTACCTCTGTAGTTTACTAACCTTTCTAATTTTGAGCTTTCTGACTACCTCTGTAGTTTACTAACTCAAAACTCACACAAGCTTTCTGTCTATCCAAGATAGATTACTCACTTCTCCTCTAGAGCTTTCTGACTACCTCCTTGTAGTTTACTAACTCTTTACAACTCCAATCTCACCAACAATCACACTCAAACTACCTTACAAAGGGTTTGGGGTTTCTTGGTTGGTTTCCAACTAGGATGAGATTTCCTTTACAATTAAGAACAATGCAAAGGCTAGGATATCTCGACTAAGCTTTGGATATATCTTATCAAGCTAGGCTTAGTGGAATGAGCTCTCTTCGAAATAAAACACTTGGGAAATTCTTGGTTTTTCGAGTGCTTCAACTTGCAATAATAAGTTTGAGCTCTTGAGTTGCTTATAAATTTCCCGTAACCTTCAATGTAGATGGTCACAAGTATTTATAGACAGGCACCAAGGTCACTCTTGAAAAACTATCCGTTGGAAGAGATAGCTTCGTGAGTTTCCTTTTATGGTGTGTGAAGAACGGCTATATTTAGGGTTTGAGACTCCCTAACACGTTTTAGGCAATAGTCTTTCATGTAGCCGGTCACCACTTTTTGCAGTCTGGAACATAGTATTTCTTACATCTTTTCAGTGACCTGTCGCTGTCAGTGTCAGCAATGTACAATGTTGTCTTCTTCTTTTTGACTTTTGTCTCCAGTTTAAAGGTAGACAACTTCAACGGCTCTTTTTTGGTTACATTCTCTGAGTGATATAACCTTAACAACACTTTGTCTTAGTTTCTTTTGTCTGCATTTGAATGTCTTGGGCAATATCTATTTTTCTAAGGAATCGCATTTTTCTCAGTATTGCATCCTTCAGATAGATATTTTCAGTGCCTCGGAACATTCAGGTTTATACTGAGCATTCAGTACATTACTAAGTCTTGATAATTCTTTGTGCCTTGATATTCTTGATCTTCTTGATCTTGATCTTACGTCTTGAGTCTCTTCGTCTTGGTCTTCCGAGTCTTGAGGTCTTCGAGTCTTCAGGGTCTTCTGAGTCTTCGGAGTCTTCTGAGTCTTCACAGATATACTGACTGATATACTGGGTCTTAATGACGAGTCTCTCAATTTCACACCGAGTCTTCAGTTTCTCAGTTTCTAACTGGGTCTTCGATTTCTCGATTTCTCCTTTGAGTCTTTAGTTTCTCGATTTCTGCTTTGAAACTTGATTTTCATCTTGAAACTTGGTTTCTTCGAAACTTCTTGAGTCTTCAGAACCTATCAGAATCTAACCTGATCTATATCTGCTGACTATACATTTTGCAGATATCATCCTAAATACTCTAAAACTGAATCCTGACTCAACTATCAAGATTATTCTGAACATGTCATACTCAGGGGTTTTGGGATCTAATCAAAATCTCTCTTTATTAAATTCATCTCCCAACACTTCAAGGCAAGACTCGTGGCGAAAGGTTATACTCAGAAAGAAGGGATCGCTTATGAGGAAACTTTTTCGCCCGTAGCCATGCTCAAGTCCATCCAAATTCTCTTATCGATTGCTGCGCATCTCGACTTTGAAATCTGGCAAATGGATGTCAAGACAGCTTTCCTTAACGGAAGTCTTGATGTAGAGATCTATATGCAACAACCCCAAGGCTTCATTGAAAAAGGCCAAGAACACCTAGTTTGTAAGCTCATGAAGTCCATATACGGACTCAAACAGGCATCCAGAGCTTGGAACCAATATTTTGATCATGTTATAAAGTCTTATGGGTTTGATCAAAACGAGTTCGAAAGTTGTGTGTACAAAAAGTGTGTAGGACTGCATTGGTATTCTTAGTACTATAGGTGGACGACATTCTGATCATCGGGAATGATGTAAAGGTGTTATCGGGGCGTAAGGGCATGGCTTTCAAAAAGGTTTGATATGAAGGACTTAGGGAAGCCGCACACATCCTTGGGATCAAGATCACTTTCGAGATCGCAAAGGATGATAGGCTTATCGCAAGCTTCATACATAGACACTGTCTTGAAACGATTCAGCATGCAGGATTCCAAGAAAGGCTTCGTACCTCTCAGACATGGAATCCATCTATCCAAGAAAATATTCCCTAAGACACAAAAGGAGATAGATGACATGAAAGGCATTTCATATACTTTACCGTCGGAAGCCTTATGTATGCAATCGTATGCGAGACCGGGATATCCGCTTTGCCGTTGGCATGGTGGCAAGATATCAAAGTAACGGGGAAAAACAATGGACGGCGATTAAAAACATTACAAGTATCTGAAAAGAACTCGGGATAGAATGTTAATTTATCGATCGATAGTCTAATCCCCATCGGCCACACGAACTCGGTTTCCAATCGGACATAGACTCGGAAAATCTACCTCCTAGTAGTGTGTTTTGCATGGGGAGGAGCCGTGACATGGAGAAGTGTCAAGCAAAAATCGTCGCAGATTCTACCATGGAAGCGAATATGTAGTATGCTAACTTTGAGGCAATGAAAAAGCGGTTTATTTGGTGAAGAACTTCCTAGTGGACTTGAATGTAGTTCGAATTTGCCCAAAGGCCCGAATCATCATTTTTATTGTGACAATGCCCGAGCGATTGCAAATTCAAGGGAACGAAGAGCCCACAAGGCCAGCAAACACATTGAAAGGAAATACCATCTTATACGAGATATCGTTAAGAGAGGAGATATAGATGTGGCAAAGATAGCGTCAGAAGACAACCTAGCAGATCCATTCACAAAGGTTCTGCCTCTGAATACATTCGAGAGACATGTGGAAGGAATGAGTGTCAAGACCGTTGCCAATCTGCTTTGAGTATAAGTGGGAGAAATTATTAGGTTCGTGTAGGTGACATTAGATGTCACATATTAGGAACTACACGAGACATGCTGTAGTATAGTTAAAAGCAGACTTTGAGTATAAGTGGGAGATTGTTGGGATTATACTAGAAAGTATGCTTTTACTTTGTATAATCAAAACTGAATTTTGGACTTATTTACTGAAATAAATTATTTATCACTGATGCTTTAAATATCATCGAATGTTACATATATTTACTGCATAACTGTTCAATAAATAGTACGTGTTACATTGTAGTTAATTTAGTGATACCAGATCACAGAAGATTAAATTAACAATCCCTTGTAACTAAAAGTACACCATTCACGACCTAGATGGAAATGAACAATCCATCGTGAAAGGTTGAAGTGTAAGACTCGGATTGACTTGTCTTGACCAAGTGATTACACTAGTGCATGACTGATGCACTGAATAGGACCTACAGGAGGACAAATTCTTCAGAACTGAACAAGGAAGAATTAGACCTCAGTGGTTCGTTATTTCTTAATCTTCGTTCCTTAAATAGGATCACGTGTGGTTGGTAACTATTGCTTTGACTTATCATGGGTAGAGAATCAACGAGATTCAATACTTTTTATCTTGGGCAAAATTATTGGTCACATGTGATTGCTAAGATTTAATACGGAGAATCGTGTGCAAGTACGCTTGTTCGATTTGCCCCCTTGGGAGGTTCATAAGCTTTATCATACCAAATCTTGCAAGTGAAACTAGTTTCCGGTATGGATAATAATGTTGAACCGTTCCTTAACCAAGGACAAAAGATATTAATTAATGGAAAGCTATTTCAGTGGCTTGAATTAATTAATGGGCTAGATAATCTTAAACATGGAAAATAATAATCGGGAGCCATATTGACTGTAATATGGGTTAAGATGGATAGTGCAATATTAATTATGTAGTTGGATTAATTAATATTTATGGGCTTGAATAATATTGTGGCTCAATATTGATAATTCAAGATCCATTGGAAGGTCCAATCTTAATTCTCCTAAAGGCCCTTAAGTAGCCCAACATAAAGTTCAATAACTGAAAAATGTGTTTAAAATAAAATAAATATTGTTGCCTTATTTTTCCATGAATTTTGAAAATTATGGATTAAAAGGGGAGAAAGATTTTCTTTGAATTTTGTTATGGAATGAAGATATGTATTCTTGGAATATAAGATTATCTCATTAAATTCAAGAAATCTCCCACTTGGTTATCCATATAGCATATTTCGAAAATTTTGAGAAAAAAGGGGAAAGAAAGATTTTCTTGATTTTCTTGAAAAGATATTATGAAAGATATGTATTTCTTGAAATACAAGAATATCTCATAAATTCATGAAGATCCAAATCTTGGATTCTTGCCCCTATTTTTCGAAATATTCCATAACAAAGAGGAGGTGGGATTTTGTGGAATATTATAATTATGGGAAAAAGAATATAGGAGATATATTCAAGATTTCTTGGAGATCAAGAAAAGATTTTCCCACATTGTTTTTTCCCTAAAAAAATTCGACCACCACTCCTCTATAAATAGGGGATGAGTGTTTCATTCCCAAGTACAATTCCATGTGCTGGAAAAATTAGCAAATCCACAAAGGTTGTGCAACAAAGTTTATTTTCCTTTTGTTAATTGTTCGCAAGCGTCCTACCAACAGATTGTCGAGCAAGGATTAAGGGAATACTTGGGAAGGTTCTTTTGGTGTGTTTAATCAACGAGACCATTACCATTCCAAGAGGTACGTTCACGTGAACTCGTAGAAATTCCGCATGCGTAGGATTTACGTGAATTGATTATATGCATGATTTGTTGTTGGATTATTATTTGAATTAATATAGGATTAATTCATGCTAGTAATAATTATAAGAATTAAATTTATATTTAAATATTTATCCCGAATAGATCCGTGCACATTATTCCCCAAAAGAAGCACCATTATTCAACACATCAAGCGTTGAATGAATGACACTTTTCCCTACCACCCTCCAGAACTTCTGAAAAAATAAAGAAGACATACCATCAGGGCCCGGGGCTTTACAAGGATGCATTTGGTGAAGCGCCATGGCTACCTCATCCTCCGTAAACGGTTGTGACATCTCATCTTGCATTTCTCTTGAAAGTTTGCAATTCACAGCTCCCACCGTCTCCTCCATTTCCAGATTACTCTTTGTTGTAAATAACTTGGAGTAGTAGTCCACAAACACCTTCTGTATATCCTCTTCCTCGGGAAACACATTCCCAAACTCATCTTCTATCTTGGCAATATGGTTTCTTCTCTTACGACCACTCGCAACCTTATGGAAGAATTTTGTGTTCCTATCACCCTCCCTCATCCAGCTGACCCTCGAGCGTTGGAGCCAGAACACTTTCTCTTTTCTTAATAAAGCCGCCAATAGATTCTCCAAGCTTCTCGATGCTTGAACATTTTCCAAGGTCTGGGGGGCAGCCTGTAGTATGCCCAACTCATCTTTGCATTTCTTGATTTTCTTTGGTAAGTCACCGAACACCTTATCATTCCACGATGACAAAGCATGTCCGCAGCCTCTGAGATTGCGGGCCAAATCATCAGACGTCTCGTGGTTCGTTACATGCCATGCATTATTGACAAGATCGAGGCAGTCCTCTTCCTGAAGCCACATAGCTTTGAAACGAAACAATTTCACCCTATTAATGTTACCCACCTTCCGGTTCTTTGGTGACCAATCAACAAGGACCGGACAATGGTCCGAGAGCAGACGCGTCAGATGATAGACCTTTGCCTCCAGGAATCTAGTCGACCATAAAGAATTTGCCAATCCCCTATCGAATCTTTCTTGTACATTATGGATGCCGACTTGTTTGTTAGTCCATGTGTATTGATGCCCAAAAAACCCCATGTCGACCAGGCCACAATCATCCAAGCAGTATTGGAAATCACGCATTTTGTCATGCCGTCGGAGATTACCGCCATGTTTTTCACGGTTATGCAGAATTTCGTTGAAATCGCCCACACACAGCCATGGAACCACACAACCCTCAGCTAGTCTCTCCATCAACCTCCAAGTTTTCCATTTCTGGCTATCTTCTGGATAGCCGTAAATGCCTGTAAACCTCCAAATATCGACTTTCCCAATACTCACATCAATGTGGTTACTAGAGAAAGAACTCAATACCACCCTACTCTCCACATTCCATAGTAAACCAAAACCCCTTCTACGCCCCCCTCCTGAAGTATCACAACTAACACCAAAACAAGAATCAAAACCCAGCTTATATGCCACCCTACGAAGTTCATGAACCAACAACTTTGTTTCACACAAAAAAACAAACTTGGGACCTTTAGCATGAATTTCCTTTTTAAGCGCTGAAACTTTTCGGGAGATCCCAAGCCCCCGGCAGTTCCAAACAAGACAACTCATTGGGATTGGTGGGGCTGCCCATCTGCAGCCTCCGCCGTTGGTACAAAAAGTTCAACATTCTGAGTAGCCACTTCCATTTCGCTGCTTCTTAGTTTTTTCACAAGTTCCACCTCTTCCTCTCCATCATCCTCATCAATGAGAGCCAGTCTTCTTTTTCCCGGGTGAGGATGCTCCATGGTTATATCCCCACTCGGTTTCACAACCTGGCGAGCTAGGCGTTTCCAGGCTTTTTTCTTTGGAAAAGAGGTATCAAGGGATTTAGTGGTTTGGGTTTGGTTGGTGATGGGGCAGTGTTTGGTTTTTTCTGTGGAGAGGTCTTGGTCTGTGGGTTCAGTAGAGGGGATTTCCTGGTTTTCAGTGGTTTCATGGGTCGGTGATTTGTCAGGAAGGAAGGTTTCATGGGATTCAGGGCTGAAAAGGGTCACATTTTTGGATTGAGTGGAGCTCATATCCGATATGGACAAGGCATTTCAGAGAGAGGCAAAAGCCTTCTCCGTAGGGATGTTATAGATCTGGTTTTGGGTGGTTGTGGGTTCTGGGGATGTGGTAATGTTGGTGGTTTGTGGGGTTTCGGTTATTTGGTTTTGTATCGGGGGTTGGGTGGTCGGATTAGTGGTTTCGATCAGGAAGGTAGTTGTTGATATGTCTTGGACGAAGACGATATCGGGTTTATGGTTTCTGGGGTTCCTTGCCTGATATGCTCGTAGCGTTGGGCCAAATAGAGAATCAGTGGGGTTATCTCTATCAGTCGAAGTGCATGATTTATGGAAGTGGCCAATCATTCCACACCCATAACAGAAATTCGGGAGTGATTCATAAGAGAAAGGGATCCACAAATTTTCATCAGCAATTTTCACATGAATACCCTGTAGTAGGGGTTTAGTGAAATCAATTTGTACCTTAAATCTGATGTATTCAGTCGGATCCGTGTCAGAGGCTTTCTCATAGCATTCCAGGGTTCCAACTCGTTTAGCGATGGATTGAGTGACACAATCAGATCAGAAGTTCATGGGGATGTCGTGTGCTCGAGTCCATAGTGACACAGTTTTGAGCACAATCGATGAAGGTTGCTCCGACCCCTTAAGTGCTTGGATCGCGAACAAAGACCCGTCAAAGTGCCATGGTTGGTTATTGAGGACCCACTCCCGGTCATCCTTCCGCTCAAAAGAGAAGAGGGTCAGTCCTCCCCCCCCCAATCTCTCGCTGAGAGTTTCCCCGTCGGTCGGAAGGCTTTTTTCATAACGTCAATCAGAGCAAAAGTATTCGTCGATCTTTTAGAAATGACTTTCCCCGCAAGGCATACAGGTTGATTATTGCCTCTACTGCCTTTTCGTAACATCAAAACCCCCAAATCCAATACATCATCCTCTCCCTCTCCATCCCCCCTCGAAGTCATTGGCAAACATGGAGTAATATGGAAATAGCAGAAGGTTGCGAAGTAGGCTACAGACACAAACATTCAACAAAAAGTAAACAAGTTAGTCAAATCCTTTAGGGGACTCAAAAGTAGATCCATGGACACGACTCAATCAAGGAGGACAAATTGATCAAAGAAGAGAAAAGCAAGTTCAGATCAGCAATTTAGAAACGAAGTTGACAGATGGATGACAGTCGAATGAAAAGACGGCGACGACAAGGCCCCAAACCCTAACTCTAGTCTCATTCAGAGAAAACCCTAGACTCCTAAGAAACGGGAGGACATGACTAAAGTAGAATGGTTTGATGAATCACGGTAATTTATTATCGCATGAAATTAATATTTATTGCATTTATAAATAATATTTCATTTGTTTCATTTTATTTGTCGATTTAAAGTGTTTTACACGAATTAATAAAATTATTAAATATCAATAAATTTATAATGTGTCGTTTTTATCTTTTTATTTACCTACATAATTATTTAATATATAATATTACAAAAACAAATATAATTAATGGCAAAATTGATATACGATATTTAATTCTCCTATTACTCTTATAAATTATACCATCTTTTTTTTATCGGTCAAATTGATTGCTCAAACTCATGACATTTTTAAGCTATTCCACTTTGCAATAATATTTGCACACAAATGAACGTTATAATACTAATTTATATGTGTAATAATATCAATTGATAAATATTAAAGTATTAATTCATAAATATAATGGTATAAATTTTATATTACGAACAAATTTCATTTGAAACGGAGTCTTGTTTTTTTTTTTAAATATTTCTAATATATAATTAGTGTTATATACTTGATATAATTTTCACTCATTCACAAATTTACCCCTTTAATAAACACGTCCGAAAATTTATTGTATAATTTGTTTTTCAATTACAAATTTCTAAAAAATCGATCACTGTCCAAAATGAAATTATATAAATTATATGTTCGTCACGACTAGAGAATTTTGAGATACAGATTCAATTATAAACTTTTTATATGAATACAAATTGTCTAAAATTTTGAAGTCTAAATGAGGAATCCTTGATGTGGTTACATTTACATACTATCTATGTATATAATTTCAAATGAAGCATACATTTAATCAATTACTATTCATTCACTAAATTATACTCCAAAATTCTTTCTCCCTTAGTTGACCGTACGACTTTCCATGCATCTTCTTGGCTTTTCCTTCGAGTGGGATTGAGTTTTCTCAAATCCTTCTGCTCAGTGCTTTCAGTTTTCTTGCATGGTGGGATTGAATGTTCTCTGGATATTTTTCCACAATTTTCCACTAAAAAAAATATAGAATTGCATATGGAATTTTTTAACATGCATATGCAATTTTCAACGAAAATAGTTCCGTTCTTAAATATTGAAGATCGTCTACGGCTTGTCTACAAAATTTTATAATCATATAGGCATTTTTAATTATAAATATGATTGTCTAGAGAATTATTTATATAGGCAATTTGTTTGCCTACGAAAATAACAAATGTGTAGGCAATTTTGTCAGTAGGTGATTTGTTTGTCTATTAAAATTCTAAAAATTCGTAGATAAATTGTAAATAATCCTCACTATTTAAGGATCAAATTATTTTTCTCTTAAAAATATTTATAGTCATTTGAAAAATTCTGTAGCCAATTATTTATTTCTTTTAAGTATTTCTGGGGTAAATTGTGCGCAAGTTGGGACTTATTTCGGATGCTGGCTACATTTATTTCTTTTATGTATTTTTGGGGTAAATTGTGCGCAAGTTGGGACTTATTTCGGATGCTGGCTACATTTATTTCTTTTATGTATTTTTGGGGTAAATTGTGCGCAAGTTGGGACTTATTTCGGATGCTGGCTACATTTATTTCTTTTAAGTATTTTTGGGGTAAATTGTGCACAAGTTGGGACTTATTTTGGATCCATGGTATGGGCTCTTTGGAGGAGGCATGGGAAACAACGTTCATAGACTCAATAGATGATTAGAAAAATATGTAGTTAAATGGTAGTAATTTTTATTATTTGATGACATAATTAATTAGCTTTGTTGGAACTTGGAAAATGTGTAATCATGTTAGAGAAATTTGTATGTAATTTTTTATTCTCTTATAGTGATTATAAATTTATTTCGAACATGGTAATCTGGGGTGGAAATAGGTCAGGCAGGGCTAGACTTCACATAAAAAAGTTTCGATTTGATATTTAATTTTGAATCAAAGTCTGACCTTTTATTTATTATAAGATTTTTTAATAGGCTAAGTCTGATTTTTTAGTAATTAGGTAAGACCTAAAAACCTTTTAAAAATCTATATAAAAAATATTTTTTCACAACCTACTAAGACTGTAAGGGTCCATTTGCTTGCATTGCCCTTAGACCATCTTTATCCATGTCCAATATAATCATGATCAATTAATAAAAAAATTATTTCTCTCTCATCCACATACACATTTTACTCTACAACCCAAGTTCATCTTTTTCCATATTTGTTGCGATATTTTAGTTTTGATGAATTATGCCAAAACATTATCAACTTGTGTTATTTAAGTTAATCTACAGATAACAAGTTGAGGGGGAACGAGAGAACAAGTTAAGGGAAAACTCATGAAATCAGACAAAGATGATCGAGATCAGATGAGTAGGATGAGTTCCGAGTAAACCGATGAGCTGAACAAGAAGAAACATGCTGATTTTTGAAGAAGAAATGCATCAGCACTGCTTTAAGTCACCTCCCATTGAGATTTTACGAGTTTTAAATCGGGTTTTTCGGGACCAACAATTGGTATCAGAGCAGGGGTTCAAAAGTTCACTAGATTTTAATGTGACCACCTGAACTGATCTTTTTTCTTAAAACCTATTTAGTTTAAAATGCATAAATTTTAAAATTCATGGAGGTTGACAATCATCTTCTCATCATTTTTTTTAATGAATCAAATGTTCTTCATTATTTCACTTGTTTAACTAACACTGTTTTTCTCGTATATTTTTTTTGTTGTTAGTTAGTTTTGGCGTCATTATCAAAAAGGGGGAAATTATTGGGATTTTTTAGTTTTGATGAATTATGCCAAAACATTATCAACTTGTGTTATTTAAGTTAATCTACAGATAACAAGTTGAGGGGGAACGAGAGAACAAGTTAAGGGGGAACTCATGAAATCGGACAAAAGATGATCGAGATCGGATAAAATTTGATCGAGATCAGATGAGTAGGATGAGTTCCGAGTAAACTGATGAGCTGAACAAGAAGAAACATGCTGATTTTTGAAGAAGAAATGCATCAACACTGCTTTAAGTCACCTCCCATTGAGATTTTACGAGTTTTAAATCGGGTTTTTCGGGACCAACAATTGGTATCAGAGCAGGGGTTCAAAAGTTCACTAGATTTTAATGTGACCACCTGAACTGATTAATTTTTGTTAAAACCTATTTAGTTTAAAATGCATAAATTTTAAAATTCACGGAGGTTGACAATCATCTTCTCATCATTTTTTTTAATGAATCAAATGTTCTTCATTATTTCACTTGTTTAACTAACACTGTTTTTCTCGTATATTTTTTTTGTTGTTAGTTAGTTTTGGCGTCATTATCAAAAAGGGGGAAATTGTTGGGATTTTTTAGTTTTGATGAATTATGCCAAAACATTATCAACTTGTGTTATTTAAGTTAATCTACAGATAACAAGTTGAGGGGGAACGAGAGAACAAGTTAAGGGGGAACTCATGAAATCAGACAAAGATGATCGAGATCGAGGCGAGGTCAGCGATTTATAGGCCGATCGAGATCGAATAAAGAGGATGAGTTCGAAAAACCGGCGATGAAATTTGAACAAGAAGAAACATGCTGATTTTTGAAGAAGAAATGCATCAGCACTGCTTTAAGTCACCTCCCATTGAGATTTTACGAGTTTTAAATCGGGTTTTTCGGGACCAACAATATTTTATCCATAACCACCCACAATCACAACAACACTTTAATAAATTATTTCTTTTATAAGCTAACAATTAAATCTATAATTATTTTTATTATATTTAAAATATTTAAAAAATTTACACAATTATTTAATATTAAAAAATTATAATTATAATTAAAAAAATTACAATACAGTTAAAAAGATAAAAAATTAGGAGATTTGACATAAGTTAAGAAGAGAAAATGGAGTGTTTGAGATTGTGATCCAAAATATACCAATATTGGTCTCTATTTATAGAGAATTTTATTTTACAAATTTTGGTGTTTTTTTTTTAAATTTTATTTTTTAAGTAAATAAATGGAAAATTACAATGATCTAATTAAAATATACTGGACCAATTAACTAATGACATGTGTCAAGATGGAAGATAAAATATGAAAAAAAAAATTGGAGCAATTGATCATCATCGAACAACCTTCATCAAAATTAATTTTATTTTCTCTTCTTTTTTATTTTTTATTTTTAATTTTTTTGTCCTTATGCTCATGATCAAAGTCATTGATCATGGATAAACATGGTTTTAATGGGCATGTTAAAAGGCCTTTCATTATGGATCTTATTGTCTATATCCATCTATTAAAATGATGTTTGATTCACACATTTTGGGTCCATATAAACACTATTATTTCAGAGATCTTTGTTTGGTTCGGTCATATTGTACTACCTCCGTCTCAATCTTAATCGGTGGGTTACTGTGTGTTCGGGTTTTTAAGAAAAAATGATAAAGTGATGGGGAGTAGAAAAAATTATTTATTAGTATATTATGTGATAAAGTGATGAATAGTTGGGAGTATAAAGAGTTATTTATTAGTATTTTATGTGATAAAAGTGAATACTTTCATTTAAGAAAGTTTGCAGTTAAGATTAGGACGCCCAAAATGAAAAGAATGCAGTTAAGATTGAGACGAATTGAGTAACATATTATAACATAGAGATTACCAAATTATCCTTACCCAAAATTAAACCCCTCTTTTGAACGAAATTAAACCCCTCTCTCGAACGAAATCTTCTGCAGATGAAATCGAAATGTTGAACGCCAAATCCGCTCGCTCTCTTTTCGGAATACTGACAATTTCGGTTTCTTAAATGGTTTAGGAGTGTTTTCCCAAACGAAATCAACGCTCGTCATCTTCTAGCAGCCGAGGTTTGAACGGAATTGTTCTATATCCTTTGGGCATATTACTTTATCTTCCTTATTGCTCGACGTTTTTCCACGATCTGCAAGTCGATGCCACGGCCTTCATCTGCTTTCCGATGAAAGGTAAGCATCTGCCACTTCGTGATTTGAAATTTAGGGTTGTGAGATATGTACCTTGTGTTGTCGATCTGACTGCATTTGTGCAAATTAGGATTTTCGATCTTACTACTGTTATGTTAATTTGATTCTGGATAATTATAAAACGCGGGCCACGCAATAATGGCCAAAAAAAGGGGTTTAAAATTTTCAATTGTAGAGTGCTGGTATTTCTAGGCACCAATATGCCTTTTTCGATTAATTTCTGGAATAGTATTGTTTCGGTTTAACATCCTAGGATTTTGGCTTTTATATATATATATATTTTATTTTATTTTTTTTATTTTTTTTCCAATTTTCCAGATTGGTGATAGAGCATTTCAGTTAGCTGAGTAAAGGGGGTTACCTGTAGGGTTGGTTCGATTCTGGAATATCAAGAAATATTGCAAAAAAGGGGTTTAAAATTTTCAATTCTGCATTTGTGGTATTTCTTGGCACCAATATGCCTTTTTCCAGTTAACTATGCAATAATATTGTTTCAGTTGAACATTGCTGAATTGGGCCTAAGTTTTTTTTTTCTTCGTAATTCTCTAGATTGGTGAAAGAGCATTTAAGTTAGCTGATAAAAAAGGGGATTACAAAGTTCAAATTGTGGTGTGTTGATTCTGTCACACTGTAAGTACTTTTAGGCATCAATTTTCAAAATCGCACCTATCAAATTTTTAAGTGTCTTAATAACACAAATAACAAAACTAAATGCTTCACCAAATCATCAAAACTAAATCATAACAAAATCATTATAAAAGGTAATAGTTATTAATAATTGTCAAAATATTTAAAGCATTATAAAAGTTAATAGTTGTCGTGTTGTGTTACTTGCATTTGCATACTAGATACTCCTTCCGTCCCAAAGAAATGTATAATTTTACTGTTTTCACGTGTTTTTGCGAGTGAATTTTTTATTAATATTTGAAATGATAAAATAATTTTTAAAGATGCATGCAATAGATGAGAGGTAGATCTATAATACCCCTTTTTAAAAATTATTTTATCATTTGAAATACTAATAAATAATTCTCTTACAAAAACTCGATAATAAAGTAGGTGTGCACACTTTTATGGGACGGAGGTAGTATATAATAACTAGTTACTATTATATTAAATATTATCTACTTTATTAATATTATTTTATAATTATATAATTATTTTTATATATATAAAGTTAAAGGCCGATCAGGCCTAAAATGCCCACGAAAAAGCTCAAATTTGACCTATTTAAGTAAATAGATTTTTAAAAAGATCTGAGTCTGGCTTATTTATTAAATGAGCTAAGTCAGGCTTTAGTAGGCCAGGCCGTAGACCCCTATCAGGTAGCTTGACCTGTTCCCATTCCCTAAAGGTAGTACTCCCTCCTTGACATGCTAAAAAAAAATCGGAACCGCTGGTTCCACGGTTCCGGTTCCGAAACCGAACCGAAAATGTAAGATATACGGTTCGGTTCCGATTCCATCATTTTTAGAACTGCGAACCGTCGGTTCCGATTCCATCATTTTTAGAACCGCGAACCGCCGGTTCCGGTTTGAACCGCCGATTTTTTTATTTTTTTAAAATTTTTTAAATTTCAATGGTTTAGATATCCTTCAACTTAATATAATAGCTATAATCATTTGTAGTGTACTACTAGCCTTCTACTAGTGTTACTAATTTACTATTGTTGCATTTTAATATTGTTCTAATGTAGTAATGTTTGATGATGTATCAATTAAACAATTATCATGTATTTATAATTGTCTAATTATAAAATTATGTATGTTTTAACCAGTGTAATCTTCCATTTAAATTCACATAGCAATAATTTGTCATCTACATGTACATTTCTTCAAATTTTAGATCCAAAAATTAAAAAAACTAAAGAAAAAAAGAAAAAAAGGGAGGAACCACCGAAATTGGCGGTTCGGAACCGGAACCGAAACTGCCTTGACCGCGGTTCGGTTTCGGTTCCACCTTAAAAAAAAATTGAACCGCCAGTTCCGGAACTGTGAGCATCTCTACTCCCTCTGTCCCATAAGATTTTGCACACTTTTCTTATTAGGACGTCCCATAACACTTTGCACACCCAAAAAAAGAAACTCCTTACTAAATTTTATCCTTACAATATTTACATATTTACACAAAATGACATTACTTTGGAACCTACATATACATCCAATCAAACTACTTTATTTAATTTATATATAAAAATTTATAAAATTACCCTAAAAAACTCCACTCATTATACTTTTTTTTTAATTATGTATCCAAAAATTGGTGCAAAATGTTCCGGAATGGAGGAGTATTTCTCTACCAATTTGCCAATCCCATGTGCTCATGATTCATGAATGGACAAATTAATTAATCATATAACCAAGACACGTGTATGATTAAGTTGCCAAATAAGAATGCACCAGCCCACTCATGCCTATTAAATAAAAGATAATGGTATTTGGGGTGATTTCCACGGATGAACATTATTAATTATTTTTGTATTCATAATAAAGAAAAGGTGATATAAAAATATCATTTATTTTATTAAAAATATAACAATCATTTCATCATATAAACTTACTACACTACCTCATTCAACCCGGGTGAGTATGTCTCGAATTCTATGAATTATTTTCAGATTGTGAATTTTGTACGACTAAATGAATCATTCTACACCTTATACTAATTTTGGGATATTTTTAGGACTTAAGTATAATTTTCTAGCAATTAAAACAAATTAAATCATCATAGAGTACATATATGCGTCGATTTATATAGGTGTACAGGGGATAAGTATCAACCTTGTAATTAAGATGTCTTACACAAGACTTTGCAAGGTGGAATTACCATGCAAGTGACCCAAAGGGGTTACTTGTAATCCTCGCTAAGTGTAAAAATTTTAAAATCACTATAACAAAATGAAGAATTAATGTCTACGAAAATTTTTAAATGATCACAAAAAAATAAGTAAGTATTTCCTACAACTTGCCCATCAATTTTTAAAATAATCTATGAAATAATTACGTATATAAATAATTTTTTAAACTGCTTATACATGTATAATTTTCGTAGATAGACAAATTAACTACAAAAGAGAATTATCTAGGAAATTTGTGTTTCCGTAGACAATTATATTTGTAGTTTAGAAATAACTTATAAATAAATTTACCCACGAATTACATTCTGTAGACAAATATACCTAAGAATGAAAATGCCTATATGATTAGGAAATTTTGTAGATAAATCGTAGGCCTAAGGACAAAATTATTTTCGTTGGAAATTTCGCAGGCATACCTTTTTTTTTTTCCTAATAGGAAAAGATTGAAATTATAAGGGAGTACAAGAATGAATCAAAACATTTCGTCACCAGTAAATCAGCCTCACCGAAACATACTATCCAATAAATATTTCCGCATGCATGATGAAATATTTCATAGACAATTCTCTATTTTTTTTAAGTAAAATTTTCCAAAAAAATTACTAAATAGATAAATATTCCGTAGGCTTGCTAAGTGTCCTCACCACATTGTGTATGGCAATGTCTTGGCCGATTTCTATGAGACCAAAATGACAAGTAATTATTTAAACTAAATGTAATTATTTGAGATTAAATTTTTTGTAGTCTTGTAACTTTGTATCATTTTGAAATAGGTCCCGATTGTTTTGACTTTTTAATTTTGGTCCTGTAAATTTTCTAAAATTTTGAAAATGGTCCTTTTCACCTGTTGCAACAGGTTACCAAGCAGGTAAACACCACATATGTAATTATCTATTTTTTTAAAATTTCGAAGCGCCACTTGAACTTTTTTAATCCTAATAATTTTGGTTGGGTTTTAGGTCGGGTTTAAAACTATTTGTATATTAAAAGACAAAGCGATCTAAACTGATCCAAAAAAAAAATTAAATCAATATATGCAGGAAACCACTCTCCCTTCCTAAAAAAATATGAAAAAAAAATCTCAACACAAATTATTTGAATTAAAAAAAATTAGGTGACATTTCGAAATTAAAATAATAATAATAATAATTACATAGGTGGTGGCAATGTTTTCGTAATCGATTGGAACCGGTCGATTCAACCTGTTGAACCGGGAACCGGCGGGCAAACCGGTTGAAAACACACCTAAGAACCGCTTTTGAGGTTGAACCGGGTGAAACCGATCAAAACCGGAAAAAACCGGTTCAACCGGCAAACCGCCGAACCGGAAGAACCAGTTTCCCTTTTTTTTAAAAAAAATATTTTTAAAATACTTTCTCTCACATTTTCCTCCAACACTTTTGATGTGGTATATATGTATGAAGTGGGATAACCCTTTTATAATATTTCCTCTCACATTTTCTTTCAACACTTTCGATGTGGGATAAATGTATGAGGTGGGATAATATGAACCAAAGTCCACCTTCACCCCTTTTATAATAACATTTTCGATGTGGGATAAATGTATGAGGTGGGATAATATGAATCAAGGTCCACATTCACCCCTTTAATAATACTTCATCTCACATTTTTCTCCAACACTTTCGATGTGGGATAAATGTATGAGATTGGATAAATATATGAATCAAGGTACACCTTCACCCCCGTTTATAATACTTCCTCTCACATTTTCCTCCAATACTTTCGATGTGGGACAAATATATGAGGTGAGGTACACTTTTTCCCCTTTTATATTGTTTTCTCTCACAATTTCTTCTAACATTTTCGATATGAGACAAAATTATGAGATTTTACTTTCTCTTACATTTCCCTTTAATATTTACTCGATGTGAGATAAAAATATAAGTTCACCTTTCCCTTTTAAGCTGCTCTCTCGTATTATTGTGTTGTTTTTTATTATGACCATGACTCTATTGTATTTTCTTAAATATGAAAAGTTATAAGATATATGTTTAAATTTTTGTAGGTGTATATCTATTTTATTTTTTAACTAAATATAAGAAATATTGAAAAAAATTAGGCAAAAATCATTTCAACGGTTAAACCGGTCCGACCAGTTGAATCACTGACCGGTGGACTGTCCGGTTCGATCACCGGTTCGATTATAAAAATACTGGGTGACAGTTACCTGTTTGGTGACCTGCTATAACAGGTTAAATGACCAATTTTAAATTTTTTATAACTTACAGGACCAAAATCAATAAATCAAAACAATTAGGACCAATTTCAAAACGAAGCAAAGTTATAGGACTACAAAAAATTTAAACCATTTTGTAATGTTACCATTGAGTATAGTAATAATTAAAAGGAAAATAAAATCCCAAAGTTTCACCTATAAATTGGGGTATAAAATACTCTCTCCGTCCTGGTATAAGTTTCTTGTTTATTTTTTATTTTTTTGTTTAAGGAATAATAATAAAATAATAAAAATGAAGGGTAGTTGTGGGTATTGGGAGGGATGAAAAAGGTATGTGGAGTAATGAGTGACATTTTTGGTAATATTGTGTGAAAAATAATGATAAAAATTATGGGTAGTGGAGTTACTTTTTCCATTTATAGAAACAAGAAATTTATTGTAGAACGGATGAAAAAGAAATGAGAGAAATTTATAGTAGGACAAAGTGAGTATACATAGAGATTATAGCGAAAGAGGGACCGGACCGAAAGAAAGAGAGAAGAAAGGAGGAAACTAGGAGTGAAGTCTTGCTAGAATATAAGAAAAGACCACCTTCAAGGAGAAAAAGAAAACAAAAGAAAAGAGTCCTGACAGCCGCAGTGTGGGAGTTTTATCCCTTCAATGTGGGGGATAACTCCTTGTGGGCACCAGACACTGGTCCTCCTACCTAATGGGTCGCTGAGTCACCATGATTTACCACCTCCACCATTCCTGTCAGGCCGGAGGGTGGGGGCCCTGGGGGCGAGGGCTTCGCCTTTTGCTACAAAGAAAACAAAAGAAAAAGGTAATCATCTTGTTTAATTTATATTGTTTTGAAATCTTAGATAGGGTTAGGAGGTTATGTATGTTTGTTGGAAAATTTATAGTTTTGATGAAAGTTCCAAAACAGTTGTAATAAGATCAATCAGACCTGTTAGCTGACTGATGATCTAGAATCAGAATAGGATGACCAGTTGATAACTGTTGTACGTGAAAATCAATTTAGAATAATAGAGTTTATGGAAAGTATATCTCTTTACCTTTACAAATTTTTCTCAGGCTGAAAGTCATGTTATTCACGGTCAAAATTCAAGAAGTATACTGCATGTAAGCTCAAGTTGCAAAAAATTGTAAAAGTGATATTTTATTTATAAAATATTTTTGCTAATTCAACCTGTAGGTTGAGTATAAGAAAATATGTATTAAAAAAAAGAGTGTCTTTGGGTTAAATATTTTGAGTTGGGGTAAATCGTCGAGCCATTTTATGGTGGATAAAAAATGCTTGTGGGTGAGGGATATTTCTTCACTATATGGTGTTGGGGAATTAATTGTCCGGATCTATTCGGGATGAAATTTAAATATAAATTTAATTCTACAATTATTACTAGCATGAATTAATCATATATTAATTCAAATAATAATTCCAACAACAATCATGCACATAATAAATTTACGTAAATCATACGCATGCGGAATTCTAGGAATTTACTCGAATGTACCTTTTGACGAGACAACCGTAGAGAAGATGAGTACCCGTTCCAACGAACAAACCCAAAGAGTCTTCTCAAGTATTCTCATGTCCTTGCTTGATAATCCGGTGGAAGGATTCCCACAAACAATTAACAAAAGGGAAAAATAAAATTATGTTGCACCACCTTTGTGGATTTCTAATTTTTCCAACTCATGGAACTGTGTTGGGGATGAAAAATCCATCCCCTATTTATAAACATAGAGGGGGCAAAAATTTAGGGTTTATTGGCTCATGGGAAATTTCCTTGTATCTTATCCAAGATACAATCTTGAATATATCACATATATATGCTATTTCCCATAAATAAATTCCACAAAATCTTCTCCTCTATTTTATATGGAATTTTCGAAAATTCCAAGAAAGAAAGAATCAAGATTTGATTTTCTTGAATTTATGAGATAATTTTGTATTCCAAGAATACTTATATTTTTCCATAAAAAAATTTCAAGAAAAATCAAGAAAATCTTTCATTTTCTTTTCTTCCTTATTTTCGAAAAATAGGAAAAAATAAGCAACAATATTTTCTTTTATTTTAATCACTCTTTTCAGTTATTGGACTTTATATTGGGCTACTTGAAGGACCTTTAGGAGAATTAAGATTGGACCTTCCAATGGGCTCTGAATTATCAATATTGAGCCACAATATTATTCAGTCCATTAATATTAATTTATTTCACTATAAAATTGCACTATCCATTTTAATCCATATTACTGTAATATGACTCGCGGTTATTATTTTCCGTGTTTAAGATTTCCAGTCAATTAATTAATTTAAGTCACTGAAGAAGCTTTATATTAATTAATATTTTCTTCATTAGAGTAAGGTCAGCTCAACATTATTATCCATACCGGAAACAAATTCCACTTGCAAGATTTAGTATGATAAAACTTCTGAGCCCACCAAGGGGACAAATCAAGCGAGACGTACTTGCACACGATTCTCTGTATTAAATCTTAGCAATCGTCATGTAAATAATAATATTGTCCAAAACACAAAGTATTGAATCACACTGATTTTGTACCCAACATGAATCAAAGCAAAAAATATTAATTACACGCGATCTTATTTAAGGGACAGAGAGATTAAGAAATAACGAACCACTGAGTTCTAATTCTTCTACATTAAGTACTGAAGAATTTATCCTCACCGTAGGTCCTATTCAGCGCATCATAATGCATTAGTCTAATCTCTTGGTCAAGACAAGCCGATCTAAGCCTTACACTTCAACCTTTCAAGATGGATTGTTCATTTCCATCTAGGTTGTGAATTTGTACTTATTTACAAGGAACTGTTAATGTGATCTTCTCTGATCTGGTATCACCACATTAACTACAATGTAATTCGTACTATTATTGAACAGTTATGCAGTAAATATATATAATATTCATTCATATTTAAAGTAATAGTGATAAATAATTTAATTTCAGTAAATAAAACAGAAGTTCAGTTTGATTATACAAAGTAAAAGCATACTTTCCCGTATAACCCCAACATATGGTGGGATTGTAGATGGGAGGAAATGATCTTATTTCGATATGTAGGATGGGTACAATGTCGGGGTGGTGGAGAAATATTATTAATAACTTGACTGGGTTGGACGGAAGAGGAGGTGGTTTTGGATTGTTTTAGAAAAAAGAATCGGGAACGAGGTGAGTACAAAGTTCAGAAGTGGTGTATGTGTAGGGGAACAACCATTAAAGTTGTTTTTTCTAAGTTGTATTACCTCATTTAGATAAAGAGACCTCGTTCCCGATGTGAGTATAAAGTTCTGAAGTGATGTATGGGCAGGGAACCACCATTAAAAGTTATTTTTTCCAGGTTGTATTACCTCATTTAGATAAATAAAGTTCGTTCGATGATATGGGTACATGGATATTGAGGGATGATATTGGAATTGGAAGTAGATGAGATGATTATTTTATCGTGAAAAGAAATTCCTTAACAATCTTATTTCCGTGATCAGTAGGTACTCTTTAAAGGAAGACTTGGAGGACTCTTGGAGGTGGAAATCGTCTTCTAAAGGTAGATACACAACAAAGACAACTTATGTGAGGGGATCTATACTTGGCTTCAAGCGGGCTCTAGCCAGCCCAGGACAAACTTTTTTAAATTCATTTTTTACCACTAGTAAAAAATTTTTAGTTGCTAGGCCAGTTTACTTTTTAAACTACTCAGAGTCTAGGACAAAAATTCTTGAGCCCATTATCTTTTAGTAGTAAACATTATTTAGTTGTTTGGTCAGCACATTTTTTAAATAAACTGAACCCGTTTTGTAATTTGTTATTTCAATTTAATTTGATAAAAATTATAACATACAAATTTTGAGCAATTTCAATTAAAATTAATGGTTTTATATACTTTTAATGTTTATGACCAGCCCACCCCATCAGTGGATCCTAGATCCGCACCTGAGCTTATGTGTCCTTAAAATGTCAAAATGAAGTTGTTCATGGGGATGAGAAGGGAGTGAAGGGTGTTTGAAGCAATATGGAACAAGTTTGCACAAAAAAAAGCTTCAACAATGGCTTGGAGGCTCCTTTGGAATAGACTTCCACCTAAAACCAATTTGGAAAGACGAAGAGTGTTTCAATCTAGTGAAGAGATAAAGTGTGTCATGTGCGGATGGCAGCTCATTCCGTACCAATTAACCACTTCCTTCAGCATCTATGGATTGGTATCACTTGGTCGATTTGGAGCTCATAAATGATCGTGTTTTCAACAATGGGGAAATCAATCCGACAAAAGCGTGGGAAGAGATTAAGGCCAGAGTCTGGTCTTGGTTATCCATCAAGTGAAACAAGATGCAAGATGTTACGGTTCTAGCGTGGATGACTAATCTGAGAGAATGCTGCAAGTAAGAAGCTGATGTTTTAGAGCTTTTCATTTATTTTCTACGGTTAGGAGCAATATCTATGTTCTGCAAGTTTAGGCGTTGTATTTGTATCATACTTTGTAAAGTGTAAACTCCTTTTGCATAGGTCCTGAGTATTATTTATACTCCTGACTTGATGTTGTTAATAAATAAATTAATTTTCTAATAAAAAAAAGTGTGTCATGTGCGGAGATGAACCAAAGTCCGCTCTTATAATGTAGGATTGCTAACAAACTTTGGATGGAGTGCTACAAGTGGTTAGAAACTCCAAAGGCTATGCACGTCCACCCCCTGAACCACGTTCATCTTCATAGTGGCATACATGGGTGGCTCTGAGGTGGGGCGGGATGAGTGACTGCTCTGGACAAGTTGAAGGACAATGACAAATAAGCCCAACTCTTTCTGAGTTCCCACTTGCCAAAAAAATATTCAAAATATTGAAAATTCAACCTTAATTTGTTAGTCAATAGAATGATGGGTTTTGTATATTTAAAATAAAACAAGCGAATTTATGACGAATCCGGGGATTACTAAAGATAAGTATGCGTATGTCCATTTCTAAATGATGCTTCTAAAGATTAACCATTAAGAGTTGAACATACTTATTATGTGTCAATTTCTTGTGTGAGTCTGTCTCGGTTTTCATTTTGTTAAGCGTTCTAACCTTAATTATATTTAATTTAGGGAGTCTTATATAAGACTTATCTCATATATGAGACAAATCTTCGTCTTAGTATTTGAGTCATACTTTAGTTTATAACATGATTGGAAAGGAGTACCATTAACCCATGGATCACACAGTAAATGAGATCCATGATATGTATGAGACCATCTCATATAACTTTTATTTTCAATTTATTTTTATATTTTTGACTTTTAAATGATTGATTTTAATTCAATAATTTTGATCATAAATTTAAAACGATTTCACTAAAAAAATATATCTTATTTTGTTCTAATTATCATAAATAACAATTCGACGGATTTTTTAAGGGGATGTGAATTCATCCTATTTCCACAAGTGCATCAATATGAGAAATAGATCGAACAAAATTGACGGACTTCTCATTGATAATGTGTGATACACCACATATATTTATATTTTTATTATTAATTTAGTTGGGCTTTTATTTAAGTTGAGTCTTTTAATTATATAAGTTTTAAAATAAATAAATGGCCCGTGGGCCTTATTTCTTAGTGCATAAGTTAGGGTTTTCAGTTTGAGACTATTTAAATAAAGTTTTCATCAATTGATAGAGTTAAGACAATAGGAAACTGAAATACGTAATATATTAAAATAGGAAACGAGGCCACAGAGAATAGTTTCTGCCACAAGCCAAACTATTACAATTCTATGATCAAAAGATAATCAAAATTCTAGAGAAAAGCTTATTTAAATAGTCTCAAACCGAAACCCTAACTTATGCCTTAAGAAATAAGGCCCACATGCCATTTATTTATTCTAAACTTATATAATTAAAAGACTCAACTTAATTAAAAGCCCAACTAAATTAATAACAAAAATATAAATATATGTGGTGTATCAATTCTCCCCCCATTCAAACAGCATTGTCCTTAAGGCTGAAGTGAGGATTTGAGGCCAAAATTGACTTCACCCCCACCCTCCCCCCCCACTCCCCCACCCACATACTGCTCCACAGTAGGAAACTCTGATTTTCTCGGGTTATGTGTGAATCGAGTTTCCATAGTGTTGCTGCCCGGTGAAGCACCCCATGAGCCCAAAACATTGCCTTGACGGAGATGACGATGAGGCAGAATTGAACCTGGTCGTCAATTGGTGCGTGATGCACCAAGAAATATTTCTCTACCTGAGCAAGCTTCGCGATAGGGTTGTTGTCATCGAACATGGGAAGATCCATCTTAGGGAGTACCGTTGAGGGTGCGGTGACCAGCCTTGGGATAAACAAATTACACTAGATTGGTAGCACAACAACGCCCAACGCGGGGCCTGATGATGGCTCCAGTAGTGGTGAGGGTGCAAGTTGGTCGAGTGCTGAACTTCTGCCACCGGACGAAGACCACTGTTCAGTGGGCATGGGTATAGACACGAGTGGTGTTGTCCCAGCCATACCCATACCGTCTAATTTATGGAGTATAAACTCTAGTTTCTGTTCGGCTCTAACTATGGAAGTCACAAGCCCAGAAACTGTTGTGTTCGACTTGGTTAGGGATTTATGGAATTTACCCATCGTCTTCTCTATCTGGTCGATTCGCTCTCTCTGTGTCATCCCGAAAGAGATTCGGCAAGTCGGACCAATTGATAGAGTTAAGACAATAGGTAACTGAAATACGTAATATATTAAAATAGGAACTCCTTGAAACGAGGTCATAAAGAATAAATCTCCACCACAGAGAATAATCTTTGCCACAAGCTGAAGCTGCTACAATTCTATGATCAAAAGATAAACAAAACTCTAGAGAAAATCTTACTTAAATAGTCTCAAACCGAAACCCTAACTTATGCTCTAAGAAATAAGGCCCACATACCATTAATTTATTCTAAACTTATATAATTGAAAGACTCAACTTAATTAAAAGTCCAACTAAATTAATAATAAAAATATAAATATACGTTGTGTATCAATGTGTGGGTGGAAGACACAGACATGATAAAAAATGAAATTTATTACCACTTCAAGAATCACTTTGCTAATTATCACTCGATTAGTTTGCTTGTATGTTCATAATGAAGCAAATGCATTTCTCACCGAACCATTTTTAGAGGAAGAAGTAAGGCTGGCAACATGGAGTTGTGGCGGAAATAAGAGCCCGACCCTGATGGTTTCACGTTCAAATTCATAAAAAAATGTGGTCAATTCTCAGTGGTAGAGCCACGTTAACAGTGGGGGTGGCCATGGCCCCCCTTAAAAAAAATTCATCAACTATGTATGTATACGTGTCTATGTGTATATATATTGAAATAAATATGTCAATTGATTCTAAATAGGCATGCAATTTGGAGATTAGTGGATTGAGATGAAAACAATTACATGGGACACAAATTGGGTCGTGATCCTTCTTCATCAAATTGACCCATATATTAATAATTAGCAAAAAAGTATATGTGTGTATTATATATTACTATGCAGTAAATCATATATATATATATATATATATATATATATATATATATATATATATATAAACTCCACCTTATTATTTATTAGTAGTTGTTTATAGTTGAGATAGTCTTGTATGAGATAAATAAATAAATGAGACGAACTCCACCTTGTTATTTAGCTTAAGTTTTCCTTTAAAACGTTATTATAGAGCACATGGATTATATGATAAAGTAAATGAGACATTTCTATATGAATTTTTGTCTTCTTAAATTTTTCGCCCAGCTCACTATGCAATTCTGGCTCCTCCCTTGCCAATTCTGAAGAAGGACATCATGACCTTCATGTAAGATTTTTATTCACATGACAGGATTGTGAGAGGTTGAAATCCTTAATTCGTGACATTGCTACCAAAAAGGTTAGAGTCAAACGAAATCATAGTTTTTCGCTCGATCTGTTTGATTGGGTGCATGTACAAGATTTTAGCCAAACTTCTTGCAAACAGACTTGTTAAAGTGATTTGTTCATTGATATCTGAAAATCAAAGTGCATTAGTCGATAATAAACAGATTTTGAAAAGTATCTTGATCCTGAACGAGTTAGTAGATTTCTTGAAAATGGGGAAGTAGAAAGGGCTAGTTTTCAAGGTCGACTTTGAAAAGGCCTACTACTTGGTTTGTTGGTTTTTTTGGAAGGCATGATGCGAGGCTTGAACTTTCACTGGGAATGGATTAGAGGTTATCTCTCATTTGCATCGATCTCGGTTTTAGTTAATGGAAGTCCCACAGATGAATTTCAACTGCAGAAAGGGCTTAGATAAGGAGACCCCCTCTCTTCTTTTCAATTTTAATCGAGGTAGAGTCTCAGTTGCTTGATGAAGAAAGCAGTACAAGTCGATCTTTCGAGGGCTTTGAGATTGGAAGTAACAAAATTCAAGTAAAGCATTTATAATTTGCTGATGATACGGTTCTAATGGGTAAAACCTTGGTTGAAAATGCTAAGACTATGAAAGGTATTCTTAGGTTGTTTGAGATTGTTTCGGGCCTAAAAGTAAACTTTCAGAAAAGCTCTTTACATGGGATCAACATCAACAATTCAAGCTTGGCCATTTTTCCGGAAATTATGGGTTGCAATTATGAGAAATTTCCATTCAACTATCTAAGCTTACAGATCGGGGTAAACTTTAGGAAAAAAGAATTTTGGAAACCTCTTGTGGACCACTTTCATCGGGAGTTATCAGGTTGAGAAAGAAAGAATCTATGACCGGGCTATCTTTTCTTCTTCAAGCCCCTGAGTGCATCATTAAAACTTTAATTAAATTTCAAAGATTTTTTTGTTTTTTTTGGGGGGAGGTAAAGGCATTGAGTCGTAAAACTGCTTGGGTGAAGTGGAGTTCGGTTGTATGAGTAAGTCAATCGGGGTTTGGGGGTGAGAGATGTGAAGAAGTTCAATATGATTTTGTTGTGTAAATGGTTTTGGAGATGAGTATCAGGTGTCGTTGTGGATGAGTATTCTTAGGTCTAGGTATGGGTTATTTAAATGTGGGTCAGATGGGAATTTGGTGTCAAATAACTGGTCACTTTGGTGGAGAGATTTAAATGAGTTGTGGGGGAGTTATGTTTGTGTCATGTTTAGAGATAATATTGTGTTTTCATTGGGTGATAGTTCCTCGACTAACTTTTAGTCAGATTCGTGGTTAGATAACAAAGTTAAATTAAAAGAGTGTCTTCCTAACTTATATCGTCTTTTCTCTCAAAAGGAAGACATGTGAGAGACTTTTTTTTAGTTGGTGGAGGAGAGTCTTGAGTTTTTAAATGGGAAATGAATTTTTAACATTGTTGAAATACTTGAATTCTTGGAGTTGTGGAAGTGTGTTTTCAAGTTTAAAGTCAAGATTGACTTGCCGGATTCATGGAGACTGCGAGGATCAATCGGTGGCTATATCAAAACGAGTGAAATGTATGGCTTGCCAGCAAATTCGGCAGAAGTGGAGAACGAGTTCGAGTTTCCTTGGATGAAGATATGGTGGAAAGCGATTCCATCTAAAGTTTTAGTTTTTTCCTAAAAGGTCATTCGTAAGTGAACTCTAACTAAAGATAATCTGTTGAGACAGGGAATTTTCGAAGGTATTGAAGACGGTACGTGTTAGGCTTTCTCAATTGCGTTTGAGACTCCAATTCACCTATTAATTTCTCGTCCCTCGGAACTAACTGTCTAGGTTGCCATTACTACTTGGCTTGGTAAGAGTCATCTATACTCTAGTAATACCAAAGACCATTTTGTAGAATTCTTTGAATTTGGAGTGGGTGCATCGAGTAGAAAAATAATGAGCCTTATTTGGCGAAGCACAATTTGTAATATTTGGAAATTTAGAAACTGAGTTATCTTCAATAACAATGTGTATACTTTGGACAAGCACATCCACGACATCAAATTCAGCTCTTGAAAATGGATCTGTTTCTTACTATTCTTTGTCCTTCTCTACTGCGTTCAATGATTGAGATTGCTAACCATCCCTAACAAACTGTAATTTCTTGGGTTGGTGACATTATTGTATTTTTTTGGGATTTGAGTAGTCCTTATATCCAGTTAATATAATTCATTTTTACCTTCCAAAAATAACTTATAATAAGATATATAATTTATACAACCATTTAACAATTACTCTCTCCGTCTCGTAATAATTGATCTTTCAACTATTTACAAATAAATTAAGGAACTACAAATTTAGACCATTTTACCCTTAAATAATTGCAATCTCTCTAATCTTTTCTCTCCCTTCTAATTCATAATAACTTACTCCAATTATGGCCTTTTCCCTCTCCCAAAATTTAAAATAGTCCTTACAATCTTATTCCATGTGTGTTTTGTTTTTTTTTTTCCCTCTCAAAATTCAAATTTGGAGCCATTGATATCAAGATGAAATATAGAAAAACTAGATTACTATCATTCTTGATTTTATCTGAATATGTATCTTTCGCCTTCTCATCGATATTAGATTTCATTACATTATCAATATAAACTTTGCTCAAATCAATGTCATTTTTTATTTTTCTGAATATGTATCTTTAGTCTTTTCATCGATATTGGATTCAATTACTTCACCATATGAAACATGTTCAAATCAATATCATTCTTGATGCTTTCTGAATTCGTATTTATTGTCTTCTCGTTGATATTGAATTCCATTAGACTTTTCTCTTTTGTGTTCGTGGTGCTCTCAAATATCTTCAACGTTCGTAGTAATACCTTTCCGCAATCTAAATACACGATACATGAAAAGTGTAGAGAAAATTGAAAATTAGAAAAGATATAAGAGATGATAATATAAAAATTCTTTAATTATAAATACATTAAAGATCTTTGGGTGGGGGTATATTGGGAAGAAAGAGATCACAAATAGCTAAAAGGACAAATATTTTGATACAAAATTTGGAGTCTTAAAAGGTCAATTATTATCAGACGGAGAGAGTAATTTATTGTTGAAGCAAGATATTGTATGTTAATCAAGAATACAAATAAAGTAATAATACTAAATTACTGACCAATATTTTAATAGTTTTTATTTTGAGTGAGTCTCTTGTGCACCAAAGTGTACCGTGCACTCATGCAATTGAATGACTCATTTAAAAAAAATATTTGATCCATTAAATATATTAGACATGTTCTGGTGATATATGGATAGGATTGAGGCGAGTGCACAGATTTTAAACCTGTGCACTAGTTGCACATGAGACTATCTTTTATTTTTCATCCAAAAGTTTTTGTATGATGGCAAAATAACAAAGATAGAAAAGTAATATTGCTGGAATAATTATTCATCATTTCTCGTTTTTTATTGAAGAAGTTGGTCAATGAATCTTCTTTATTCTGTATTATTTACTTCAAGTTGTATTCATGAAGAAAATTAAATGAATTTTGTATGATGACATAACTATGTATAAACTAATGACACAAAGTAATAAAGAATGAAACTCCCTCCATTTCATAATAAATTTTCTTTTAAACTCTAAATTTTATTTCAAATTATTTGTCATTTTAACTATATTCCTCAATTTCTTCCCAATTACCCGCACCCAAAGATCATTAAGAGTTTTTTAATCAAGAAACTTTTACTAAGTAAAGAAGACACTTTTTAGTAAAGGAAGGAGAGAAGCGAGAAGATTATAGAGAAAAAATTAATTAAAGGTAAAATTATTTTAATTTAAAGTTTCTTATTTTTTTTTTCTTGCAAGTATTTGTTATGAAAAGGATGAAGTATTTAATGTTGTTGATGAATTTTCTTCTAAAAATGTTAGATGAAGTCATTTTAAAATATTATTTTTTTAATATTTTCATTTTTTTTATATTGTGTATAATTTTTTTTTTTCAAAGGCAGCCAATTTCTCATGTTCGCCTCAGACGAAAAGAATATCAAAACCGACTTTGGTATCATCCTTAAAGGCAAGATGGGTAAACTTACCGGAGTTGGCTTGTAAATTTGTATTATTTGGTCGATACAAAAATGAAGAAATGCAATTATTTTTAAAGTAACACTCATTTGAACCAGATCTATACATGAACTATATCACTGTTATGTATAAAAATTATTATTGTAATGCACAAAAAATTAAACTGTAAAAAAATATAAATTATTTTTTAAACAATGATAATTTTATGTATAACAATGATGATTTTTATGCATCACAATGATATTAAAAAAATCGAGTTCACATAACTTTTTGTAAAATTTTTAAGGGAGCAGTGTGTTGATTGTTGACTTGATTAGATCGTGGAAATCAGCTATGGTGGAAGAGATTAGATCGTGGAAATCAGCTATCTCTTGATGGTTGTAATCTTTTTCAAATTGCCTTGTACTTGCAGCACCTAAAAAAATATTGATTGTTGACTTGATTTCTGTTAGATATGTAAACTTTTTTGGGGTATTTTTATACCTGCATGTTAATATAATTTCTCTTTTACTGAAAAAAAAAGTGGATTCAGAGGTTGATTTTATAAAAAAAAAAAAAAAATCATATCACCCCAAATAGGATGAATCTACTCTGAGAATCTTTAGTTTAAATCTGCTCTATTATTTTCCTGTTAAATGTAGTTATCTTAAAGCATTGGAAATCTAAAACAAATTTTGGAAAAGTATTAATTATTGAGTTTAACTTTACTTTCTTGATTTTTCGAAAAAAAAAACTTTACTTTCTTGAAAATAATGCAGGGATTTAATGAAATCCAGATATTATTAATCACCAAGTCTTATATGCATTTAGTGCACCGTACATTCATATTGCATTTTAAAATCATGCAAATTATTATATTAAAAGATGCAATTTGTTTATATTGAATCGTTCAATTATTAATATGAAAAAATAATTATACGGTTCAGTATAAATAAATTGCATATTTCAGTATAATAAATTGTACGATTCTAAATTACACTATGAGTGCACGATGAACCTGTACACACTAGGCTAAGCTAATATTTTTATTAATATTCATTTAAGTGTTTTTATAATCGAATCGGCCACCAAATCGAAATGGGTACTGATTGATGGTTCAATCGATTGGATCGGTCGAACAGGTGGTCAAACTGTTAAAATGATTTTTATCAATATTTTTAAATTATTCCCTATATTACATTAAAAATAAAATAAATGTTCACTTATAAAATTTAAAATTATATATTATAAGTTTCATTTTGAAATAAATACAATGAAATTATAGGTGTTCTCTACAATACAATTTAAAATGGAGTTGGTATGCTGTGAAACTTGTTCACCGTGAAACTAGTTATTTTTTTTCAGACATACTTTTTAATAATATAAATCACACCCTTAAATTATCACTATGATACCCTCTGTTATAATATAAGTCACACCCTTCACTTTTATGAGTAATACCTTTTATAGTAAAAAGTCATATCCTTCATTATAAAAAAATCACGCTCTTTAGTAGTATAAGTCACATTCCTTAATCAGTTTCACCGTGAAACTTGTTCATCCTATACTTTGCCTTTTAAAATTAAAGAGTTGATATGCTGTGAAACTTATTCACCGTTTTTTTTTTTTTTTTTTACAGGCATACTCTTTAGTAATATAAGTCACAACCTTCCATTATCACTATGATACACTCTGCTATAATATAAGTTACACCCTTCACTTTTATGAGTAATACCCTTTATTGTAAAAAGTCTTACCCTTTATAATAAAAAGTCACTCTTTAATAAAAAAAATTAAAAAAATCGATTTTACTGGTTTTGATCTATTTTTTCGGTTTTGGCCATTTTTTTTGGTTCAACAGTAAAAACGATTTTTTGAGAATAATCCGACCAATTTCATAGGTTTCCCGGTTCAACCGTCCCGGTTCTGAAAATAGTGATTCATGTGATCAATTTTATACGCTTTTAGACTTATTGACATTGAGAATAGAATACAGTTAGTCATGAAGATTTAAAAAAACAATGAATGCAAGAATAATCTAGAAACAAGACTGAACTTTTGAATTTGTACATCTGTGTGAAGAGTGATCCGTCATGGAACTGATTCACAAACACAAAGAAGCCTCCAAGAAACAATTGCGCAGATGGGGCCCACCGCAGTTTGAAAATGACTTTTGTTTGGGTGCTAAAAAACAAAACAAACTCGCAAACAAAAAAGAATAAAAAAGAGATGATGCCATCAATGTTGCTGGTGGGGGGTAGCGTGCGTCTTTATTACTTGTATTATCTCTTGACTGTATGTATTTTGTATGTATACATTTTCCCACCTCGAAATAGTGATTTTAAAGTAATTTAGCCAAAGAATCAAGAGGGAATCTCGAATAGGAATATAATAGTTTTAAGGGTAGGGAAAAAACATGCCCAATTTCATCCCAACAGTTGTGTTCTTTGTTCCTCCAAGCATTGGCACCAGATCCTAAAGGTCCCTCTCTCTTGTTTCCCTTTTTATTTCACCCCACAAACACACACACACATACACATATATATATATATACACACACACACACTCTGACTCAAGTTCTTTTGTGGGGGCTTTTGATTCATCTTTATTGCTGTGTGGATATGACAAATATGTGGGGTTTTTGATGGATTTCAGTGGATGCATGTGGGATTTTGGTTTTGAATAGTTGTTAATGTTTTTTTTTTCTTTTTTGACGGAGAATAGTTGTTAATGTTGGGATCTAAATTTTAGTAAAGTTTGTTGACTTTTCATGTGTCTTTGTTCTGCTGCAGATTTGGTTTTCTTCCTGTGTGTTGCTCCACTTTAGTGAAATTTCATCTGAGAATAGGGATATATACATACATACATACATATATGGATTTTCTTGGTTCTGAGCTCAAACCACTCTCTCTCATTTGATCAATGGAGATGTGTGTTTTAGGCTGAGATTTTAGACCAAGAGTTCTTGTTTTCAGGCCATTTTCAGAGTGATATTCTGTGTTTCCTTTTCTTTCAGTGATTGTGAGGACAAAAACTTGTGTGAACCCGAGTTCATGGTGGAAATGTGTGTTTTAGGCTGAAATTTTATTGTTATTGAATAGGCCAAGGGTTCTTGTTTTCAGGCCATTTTCAGGTTGATATTCTGTGTTTCTTTTTATTTCAGTGATTGTAAAGACAAAAACTTGTGTGAACCCGAGTTCACGGCGAACTCGGTATTTTTAGTATCACTGTTATATGTAAAAATTACCACTGTTATGCACACATACTTTATATTTTTAAGCAGTGACAACAGTGATATTTTTTTACATATAACAGTGATAGAGTTCATATATAGATCTGGTTCACAGGAGTGTTAATCGATTGTGAATATGTTCGTGTTATCATATGGATAGTTCTAAATTTCTAATGTTTCTCTTTTTAAAAAATAAAAATAATTTTAATAGCATGCAATCATCTCACTCTATGATAGAGAAGACCTTGTTAGTACGTAATCAGTTGTTGTTAGGTGACTATTAATTGATTTCTAATATTGTAAGAGAGATCTCACCAACTTTTGTACTTGATCAATTTAATACAACGTTGGACTGATCTACTTATGATATGTTTGCTTCACTTTGACATTATATATTTTGCTGATTTTTTAATCCATGTGTTTTGTTGAAGCTGCATAAGGATGGAAGTTCTCTACTTTGTGTTTGTTGGTTGTTTGTTTTTTTTTCTTGATTATCACTTTATACAAAATTCTTTTGTACCTTCGATTACATGGTCAGTTATAACAAGAGTTGAACCATGATATATAGAGAAGATAAATTCTTAACTTCGAATTTAATGCCAAAGAATGGATTTAGTTAGAGCATTTTCTTTTTTACCTTTGTTTTTTGGGTTTAATTTTAGCTTTTACTTGCACATAATGAATCTTCTCGAATACGTAAATAGGTTTCTTAAGGTATTTTATGCCTTAAATTACATGTGTTGATCATTATGATGAAGAAATCAAACAATGAAGGAAACAAAAGGGAAAAACAAATGGATAAGTGAAAGCAACAAAAGATCAAACCACACTTTTTTTCTTTTCTAAAATTGCTGCTGGTGAAAATCAATTTCATCTATCAATAGTACGTTAGAAAATACGAGTCAATCTGTATCGTTTGTTTCATCCAACTCTTTGTTTTCTTCAACTAATTATTCAATCAGATTTTCTAGTCACTTGCAGCTACTTAACTTTTACATTATATTATATGACCGATGTTATATATTGATGTCGTCTTTCCCTCTAGCAGTTAAAGTGAATGCAAACGAGCTATTCAAAAGGTGATCGGTTATGCATCAGCATTTTGCGCAATCGCTAAGTAATGGCTGTATGACTTCAAAACTGTCTCACATTGGACAAAATGTTGTTACTCAATGCCCATTCCGATGTTGATTGTTTTCTTCTTTTATTGTTTGGTCAGAATCCATACGAGCAACACTTTTCCATATCCAAAAACCTTAGTTTCGAAGTGGACTATTCTGCCCCTTGTCTTCAGGTAGGCGATCAGCACTGTTCCTCAACTGAATCAACGAGCTTATCTCATCAGGAATTGACTGCCATGGGAAAGACGAGCTCTCAGGATCAATCTGCTTCATCAGATTCAGGTAATAAAATATAGGGGAAATAATATTTTTAAGTCCAGTAAGTTTGCCAATTTTTGCTTTTAGGACACTTCACTTTCCCAAATTGAATTTCGTCCGGTTAACTTTCAAAACCAAACATTTTAGTCCTTTGACCCTTACAGCTGGTTAGCACCTGGTTTTGAGCTGACATGCCAATTTTTTTCAACTTTCTTATAATTTCTTTTTCCAGTTACTATCAAAACCGGTTACTAATCCGTTGTAGCCAGCCAAAGGACTAAAAAGTTGAATTCTAGAAGTTAACATGACGAAATTCAATTCGGAAAAGTGGAGTGTCTGAAAGGAAAAAATGAGCAAACTTACCGGACTAAAAAAAACCTATTCCTCAGAACATAAATCTATTCGATTACAATCCTTTATGTATCTCCACGTTTTCAAACTATGTTTTGTCATTGATTGAATGGTGCTTCTTTTGCTTGGTATAGTACACGAAGAAAGCTATCATAAACATGGACAAGATATGAAAGCTGCTTTGTTCATGTGCAATTCAGAACTACCCATCAATGCTTCACAAGCTGAAATAAACCAACCAATTGTAAGTTGTTGGCTAATAAAGTTCATATACTTTAATTACCTGTTTGAATCTGATTTAGATCATAACTTCCATCTCAGGTGCAGTTCCCATATGCTTACTCTGACCCCTACTTCAATGGATTATTTACCACTTATGGACCTCATAATATGGTGAGTACCACCTTTAACCTCGTTAAATTTTAATAAGATTTATTTCATCATATATCTCATGATATTTAATGTGAACTTCTGTTTTTCAACTGCAATTGAATTGTGGAAGGAGAGTTATCTTGCTTCCTTCGTCGTTATCCCCTATGTTTGGCCCCCAATTGAGAAGCATCATCTCTTTAGGTCCTTCCTCTCACTGACATTGTGCTGATTGTGGTTTCCCTATCTATCTTTCCTAAAACAATTAACTGCATAAAAAATCACAACTTTTTCACGTTGTTGTCATTTATAACACATGTTCTTAAAATTCACAATTCGATACACTAACTTTTTTATTTTTGCAATTATATCATATGACTATTTTCTGGCAACTTATGCTGACGTGGCAGCTGGAAAATCTTTGAAAAAATTAGAAAAAGAATCACGATAATGTTTCAATTTAATCAAAACCTCTTAATTTTTTTGCATTTTCATATACTGCAATGTCAACAGGACTTGCCAAAAAATAGTATGTGAAAGAATTGCAACAATTTGTAAGGTCATTTATCGTATTGTGAATTTTAAAGAAATGTTGCAACTGAAAAAACATAAAAAGGTCGTGTCTTATTTGCAATTAACCCTTCCTAAAACTAAATAGAAAATGGCATTTAATGTTCTTGATTAGAGAAAGTTGATGATGATCTCGTCTCCTTGGTTGAATTTCTCTCGGTCTCTTTCACTTCTTATGGTTACTCCATAGCATAGCGATTAAGCTTGCTGCACAAACATCCACGATGATGTTCCATTTAAGAGCATCACGATCTTATTAAAATAAGAAAGCTTCAAACCTTTAAGTTACATTCTTCCATTGATATATATGTACTTTTTCTTTTAGCTTCATTAGTTATCTTGTTCATACTTTCTGAATGCTTGATCAGATGCAATCACAAGTGATGGCAGGCGCCTGTGGACGTGTACCACTGCCCGTTGATCTTCCTGAGGACGGTCCCATTTATGTCAACGCAAAACAGTATCATGGCATCCTTAGAAGGAGACAAACACGTGCTAAGCTTGATGCCCAAAACAAACTTGTCAAAACTAGGAAAGTAAGTTAGATTTATGCACCTTCTACTTGTGGTAGTTTCCTATAATTTAGAGAGAAACTTGTATGACCTTGGTTCATACAAACAAACTTGTCAAAACTAGGAAAGTAAGTTAGATTTATGCACCTTCTACTTGTGGTAGTTTCCTATAATTTAGAGAGAAACTTGTATGACCTTGGTTCATACATCTGAGAGTCGTGAACTTTATTGATCCTATTCAACAAAACTTGAGGTTTTGTTGGACCAATTTTGTAAAGAGTAGGTATCTTGTGAACCAGGTTCACGTGAACGCTCTTCAAACTAATATCGATTAGCATATGAAATATCACAATTTAGCATACGAAGTATAACAATTTAAAAATGTTTGATGTTATGTGTTGTTCTTTTCAAAATCATTAAACAGTGATACTTCTTATGTTAAACAGTATTACTTCGTACGCTAGAAAGTATATCGAGTTCATCATAATCTTCCGTGAAACAGGTTCATAGAAGTTTGTCTTTTATAAATGAGTCAAAATATGGGATGTAGTTCACGTGAACCAAGGTCACACAAGTGTTACTCCTATAACTAAGTTCTAAATTTTTTATTCAAATGAGCTATACACTGTACAATGATTAAAGCACGTGGTACGATGCAGCCTTACCTCCACGAGTCTCGTCACCAACATGCTCTGAACCGAATCAGAGGAACCGGTGGACGCTTTATGAGCACAAAGAAACAGCAATCTGGTTCTGTTCCAGCAACCACCTCTCAGGGTTTGAACTATGACAGTGAAGCTAACAAGTACGGCGGTTTCTCTGGTGGTCAAGGGACGAGGGTTTCGGGCAGTGATACTCTTATGATGCAGCAGCCCGACGGGCGGTTCTCCGGCATGGGCATCCCGATGCAAGGCAGTGGCGGCTTTGTTTTCAATGGGAATCGGCATTATGCTTCTGTTGTCCGGTGAGTAGTTGGAATGACTCCCCACCGGCAAGGCAAATCATCCTTGGCTTTGTTACTTTAAACCTTTTAAGGTTTTTCTGCTGTTTAACAACATTACAGTGGAGTGTCTTCTTGTACTCTGGTAGGACAACAACTACTTTGCTGATTTCTAAGGTTTAGGTTTTCTGTTTTTTGGAATTCATCTCTCTTGCAAAATGTAAACTGCTGGATTAAACTAATTGTACTGATCTGGGTTATTGTTAAACTAGCAATTCAAGCTTTTAAAGCTTGGTGATTTGAACTTGTGGTCTAGCAATTTAAGCTTTTTATTGCTTGATATTGTAAGAAACAAGTCATAATTCTTAATTTAGGACCTGATATAGGTATAAATGAATATAAAATCCACGAATTTGGATGATTTGACCCAAAACTTGAATCATGACCCGCAAGATTTTGAAGTTACCTTAGGCCCCATTTGAATTGATAGATTTGAAATTCATGGATTCCATTTGAATTGATAAATTTGAAATTCATGAATTTTAATGAATGATTTGTATTTGAATAATATTTAATGTACAAAACAACACATGTACTTTTGCAACACCACAAATATTTGTATTTGTGATTTTAAAAGTTTATTAGAGGGTTAGAAAAGTACCATTTATAAATGAATCTTACTTTAAAGTGTATATATTTTTAAATATTATTCTAAGTTGTCATTTATACCAATTTTGCCCTTAATTCAATATATATTTTTTTATTTCCTTTTGATTAGGGCAGTTACAATTGAAAAAATTGAGTGGAGAGAATTGGGTAAGGAGACCTTTCATGTTCTTGATTTTGCGCACCAATTGCTGCAACATATTTAAAATAACTAAATTTGGAAATAAACATGTGGATGGATAGAACCAAGAGTTACTATTATTTGCACTTTTTTATATATAGATTAGAAGAGAGAATTGTAGAAAGATGACAATAAAACAGGTAATGAATTAAAAAAAGTGGAATATTCATAATTTTTTATGTATATTTTTTCTTCAAACTTATAAAAAGTTTCACGCAGAAAGAATTATGGAGTGGATGCATACTTGGATACTAGTAATTACAAAGAGAAAAAAATTAATAATTTCTTTTCACTTATAAAAGAATTCGCATTCGTTGAGTTCTTGGTGTTTGATTATATATTTAGAGGATATTGCAACAGAAGTACTAATTCATATTTTTAATATAACAAATTTATAAACCGATTTCATATGAAACTAATCTTATGTATTCTAATGCGCGTGCAATTTATATTGTTGGTGTTTGAATTGTTTATTTTGTGTGTGCATTTTTTATTGCGAGTGTGTAGATGTTGTGGTGTGTGCAGAATTTTAAATAAAAGGATGGATGCTTAAAAAAAAAACTTGGGTGTGCAAAATTTTTTACGGGTGTACAGATTTTTTTATGGGTATGAATAATTTTAAATAAAAGGACATATGCTTTAAAAAAAATTGTGGGATGCAGGGTTTTTTACATGTGTTCAAAATTTTAAATAAAAGGACAAATGATTTTTAAGAAAATTAGGTGTGCTGAATTTTTTATGGGTGTGCAGAATTTTTTTTAACGGGTGTGTAGAATTTTTAAATAAAAGGACAGATGATTAAAAAAATTGGGGGTGTGCAGAATTTTTTGGCTAATATTAAAAAAATTTTACAAATAATTAACAAAATTAGTAAATTTTAAATTATGAAATATGCAAATTAAATAAAAGGAGAGTTATGCAAATTAAATCTGAAATCAGAAATATGCAAATTAAAAAAGTTCAGTAAAATTCAAACTTTAAAATTTATAATTTTAAAAATTTTAAAATACAAAATTATTAAAAATATGGGGTTCAGAAAAGTCAAATTTTAAATCTACACATGGACTCATTTTGGTTGTTGGAGCACTTAAGGACATTTTAGTCTTTTCTACCTATTTTTTTGACCTATGAGTAAGAGTTAAAAATGGTGATACTTAAGAGTAAGAAAACTCTATAAATGACACCCCATTGTAATTTCCCCTAGAATATTTTGATTGATTTACTAAAAAAAAAAAAGGTGTTGTAGGATAATAGTGACGGTCGTTTGTTTACCCAGTTCGTCGAGAACAACTACGTCTGGGGGCGTACCAAGCCAGGAGATTTCACTATATTATCAGCGTATTATTCTATACAAGAGATCCCTTTATATAGGGTAAAATTTAGGGTTACATGGAATATAAGGAATTACCTAAACTACCCCTCCATCAGTTACTTCTTGATGAAGGTACATAAATGTGTTTTCCTTCAACACTCCCTCTTGTGCCAAATCAAGAGGGTAGATGGTGCATGAATGTTGCCTCGTTAATGCCCTTGTCAAATAACAAAAGCTATGTAGGAAAATAAATCTTGGTCGAAGGGAAAAGAGTTACAATGCACCTATGTGGAGACCCCCCCTGAAGTGTACACCGCTCACTTGATAAGTACGTTTATCATGTGAGCTACAAATCTCAATTCTTGTCACATACTTCTCAAGAATTGTTCTTGACAATAATTATGTAAACAAATCAAACACAATTTCTTTAAAGCTTACTTGAGTTACTTGTACTTGAGTAAAACTTGTTGTTTTCCATGGTAAATACATAAACCATTTTGGGAATGACATTTATGTGGATTAGAAAGATAAGCAATATAAACAAAACCAACTAATACATTATTTAGTCTATAGGTGTAGGGGGTAACTTCAATATCTTTTAAGGGTTACAATTTCATCTGTGTCCCTTTCAAGATTTCTTTAGGGGTCACAATTCCATCAGTTGTCCCTTTAACATTTTCTGTAATGACATAGTAAGCACATTCAAAGGTTCTTTTTTAGGTATCAGAGCTTATCCATGACACCATCCTGATGATACTATGTTTGGTCCTGAACTAAATCTAGATAACAAGTTCATTGAGAAAGTAATAATCAATCGAGTGCATTGATCTAAGTACAATAATGCGCATACTGAACTTATGTGGGGAATTTCAGATCCCAATAGCTCTTTGTCATCTTTCTTTGGACGAAATGGATATTTCTTTAAACTCATACTTCGATCGATAATGAGAGTGTTAATCATATGCATCTTGTCCATGTTAAGTCTCCTGAACATATTATGGACATATGCAGATTGGTGGATAAGTATTCCACAAGCTCAAGTTCTAGTACAAAGCCTAGATAAACTGAGTTTTCCCAAGATTGTTTATCTCAATTTCGGATTGCAAGTAGCTCATGATTATCTTGTTTCGTTAAGAGTACCTATTTATTTGTGGTTTCTCTTAGTTCATTAAGAGTACCTATTATGTTCATCCATCAACATACTATAAATCTGAAACATGTTTCTTTATAAAACGCAGGGACATTTTTTGTCATTCTATAATATTTTCCAATCAAGTAGTCACTTAAGCGGGTATACCACATAAGTCTAGATTGTTTCAATTTAAAGTGAGTATTTCAAGTTTATTGCGTATTTCAAGTTTATTGCAAACACACTCCGTGGTTTAGAGTCACTTAACTTGGGTAATGGAAAGACCATCACGTACTTCTATATATATCCATGGATTCAAAAATCGGGCTAGGCGGACGTCGTCCGCCCCGATTTTAGTAAAATCGGCCAAGAAAATCGCATTCGGCGCTGGGTGCCGCCTGGGCAGCCTAGGCGACCGAGTCGGGTCCCGGCGGTTTTGCAATATATTAAAAAAGAAAAAAATCAATTTTAAAACCATCTCTTCTTCATCACAGACGCGAATTAAGAACAGAGAGAATAGAAAAGGAAATTTCAAAACCCTAACCTCTAAACGCCACTGCTCATACCGCCTTGCTCGCCGCACTGTCGTCGTGCAGGCGCCATGCCCGCCGCTGCAGCACCTCAGCCGCGCCGCGCACTGCACATGTGCCCTGCCGCACCGCCTCCCTCGTTCTGCCGCTTGAGCTCGCTTCCACGCTTGCCGGTTGGAGAAATAAAGGTAATATTGTAGAATATTTGGTTGATTTGCTAAGATGGAATGGAGAAAGGATTTGCTGATTTGGTGGAGAAAAGAAAGGAACCGTGATTTGGTGGGATTTGAGTAATTTGACCAGGTTGCGTACATTCTACTCCCACTCAATATTTATTTAGTTAATTATTTTTAAATTTATTTCAGAATAAAAAAAAAATACCAACTGTCTAGGTGGCCAGTATCCGCCCGCCTAGCGATTTTCGATTTCTACACCCTTGTATATATCTCTATATTAAGATCCCCATAGAGATATGCAGTAATCACTTTCATTTGCTGCATTTCCAGTTTTTTGGAAACTATTAGGCGAACTAAGAAGCGAAACGTTATAGTGATAATTATATCAACCAATGGCGTAATGAGAAATATATCAGGACTTTATATTTCTCATTACAATTTCTGAAAAAGACTCGTTTATGTCCTACAGGTTTTACACTTAGTCAGGCTAGCACTACTAGACCAAATACCTGTGTCTTTGTTATATAATCAAGTTCTTCCTGGAATGTTTATTTCAGTTTAGGTCAATATGCTCTTTGTTGACATTATACAATTGAGCATGGTTCGATATCATCGTGCTCTATAATTCCTTGAGCAACAGTATAAGCAAATACATCATCAATTTGTGTGCAATGTCTGTCCATCGACTCATATGCATTCTCATAGTATGTTGAGATTTCTTTATCTCTAGAATCATATCGAACTTCAGAGCGTCCTCCAGTAATGATTCATGGACATAACTATAATCAGAAACAATCTCAGAGATGTATTCTCGACATTGATGATCAATGGATTGGATTTTGCCACACCTATCCTTCTTTCTTTAGGTGGGTGTTAATCGAACCAGGTGGCTTCCCCCATTTCCTTTTGAGATCCACGATGTTGGGAGATGAATTTAATAAAAGATATATGATTTTGATTAGATCCCAAAACCCCTGAGTATGACATGTTCAGAATGATCTTGATAGTTGAGTCAGGATTCAGTTTTAGAGTATTCAGGATGTTATCTGCAAAATGTATAGTCAGCAGATATAGATCAGGATAGGTTCTGAAGACTCTGAAGAACTCAGTATGTTTCTGAAGAAACTGAAGTTTCAGTGTGAAACTGAAGTTTCTGAAAACTCAGTAGGAAACTGAGTATCTGAAGACTCAGTGTGAAACTGAGATACTGAAGACTCAGTAGGATACTGAGGAACTGAAGACTCAGCATGAAGATTCAGTGTATCAGTCAGTATGTCTCAGAAGACTCTGAAGACTCAGAAGACCCTGAAGACTCAGAAGGCTCTGAAGACGCAAAGACTGAAGACTGAAGATTGAAGATCAAGAATACCGAAGGCACAGTAATTACTGAAGACTCAGTAAGGTACTGAATGCTCAGTATAAACCTGAATGTTCCGAGGCACTGAATATATCTATCTGAAGGATGCAATACTGAGAAGATCGCGATTCCTTAGAAAATAGATATTTGCCAAGACATTCAAATGCAGACAAAAGGAACTAAGTCAGAAGTGTTGTTAAGGATATATCAAACTCAGAGTTTGTAACCAAAAGAGTCGTTGAAGGTGTCTACCTTTAACTGGAGACAAAAGTCAAAAAGAGGAAGACGACACTGTACCATACTGACACTGACAGTGACAGGTCGCTGAAAAGATGTCAGATGTACAAAAGTTCCAGACTGCAAAAAGTGAAGGCCGGCTACATGAAAGACTATTGCCTAAAACATGTTAGGGAGTTTCAAACCCTAAATATAGCCGTTTCTCACACACCATAAGAGGAAACTCACGAAGCTATCTCTCCAACGGATAGTTTTCAAGAGTGACCTTGGTGTATGCCTATAAATACTGGTGACCCTCTACATTGTAAGGTTACGGGAAATTTATACGCAACTCAAGAGCTCAAACTTATTCTTGCAAAAGTTAAAGCACTCGAAAAACCTAGCTTGATAAGAATTATCCAAAGCTTAGTCGAGATATCCTAACCCTTTGCATTGTGCTTCATTGTAAAGGATATCTCATCCTAGTTGGAAAACAACCGAGAAACCCCAATCCTTGAGAAGGTAGTTGGAGTGTGTTTGTTGGTGAGAAGAGTTGTAAAGAGTTAGTAAACTACGCGGAGTAGTCAGAAAACTCTAGAGGAGAAGTTAGTAAGCTACAGGGGTAGTCTGAAAGCTTGTTTGTGTTTGAGTAAGTAAACTACGGAGGTAGTCAGAAAGCTCAAGGTCGGGTTGAGTAAGTAAACTACGTGGAGTAGTCAGAAAACTCAGGGCCGAGTTGAGTAAGTAAACTACGCGAGGTAGTCAGAAAGCTCAGAAGTGATTAGTGAATTTCTCTGAGGATCAGAGAGAGTGGATGTAGGAGCTTGAGTCTCTGAACCACTATAATTGCTGTATTGTTTATTGTTTTCCTTATCTGTGCTTAACTGTTGCATTGACTTGATTTTGAAAGCATACTTTTCACTGATATTCAGTTGGAATCAATCCACTGAAGTTGCATGTAAATTGAATCACAACCTAATCACTATTTCATAAAGGGAAGGTTTTCAGCAAAGCTTAAAACGAGTATAAACTAAAGGGCCAACCATTCCTCACGAGTGAGTAGCTAGAACAGATAGTTACCAAACTGAACTTACTCTTCTGAGGGTTCAGTAAGTTAGTTATCTGATCCAAGCAACTCAGGATCTCTGAAACTCAGGACTCAGTTGAGATTATCTGAGGTATCTGAAAGCGGCTTCGGGATCACCGTCTCGATGAGACTTTGACTCGGCGATCTGTGCTTCTCAAAACCTAATCTTCAGGATTATCTGACCCAAGCTGACCTCAGTAAGAAAAAGTTTTAAAAACACCTAACACGTGCATTCCCCCCCATACACTGTAAGACTCGTTTGCACCGGGACCAACAAGTGGTATCAGAGTAGTGGTTCAACTTGACCACCTGCTGTGTTGACCAAAGTTTTATTTTCAAAAATACTTGTGGTCTATCTGAACTGATCTTATTTGCTGAATTTTTTTTCTTTTCAAAAGATCAGATAAAAATGTCTTCTAAAAAACTTCCCATGTTCTCAGTGGAGAACTATGATCTATGGAGACTGAGAATGCAGACTTATTTGTATTCTAAGCATGAAAGAATGTGGAGAGTGGTTACTGAAGGACCATTCCAATTCAATATTGTGAATCTCAGAGTTACAGAAGTTGAGAGAAATGATTCCAGGAATAAATTGCCAAAGTCAGATGATCAACTTACTCCTGATCAGAGAAAGTTAGTCAATCTTGACTATATTGCCAAAGATACAATCTATAGCACTATTGATGATAGTGTTATGAGGAAGATCTCTCACTGTGAGAATTCAAAGGAAATATGGGATACACTTGCTGAGATTGCTCAAGAAGAAAAGGAGTCTGAAGAAAGTTCCAGCTCCTCTGTAGAAATGTGCTCAGAAAGTGACATAGATGACATCTGTCTCATGGCTGTAGGAGAGGTAAGTTCTTCTATCTCTGTTGTTGCTCCTACACTAGCACAAGAGTTGTCAAGTTCAACTGTAAACAATCATTTTGACCTGATGGATTCTTTTGAGAATCTGATGAAGGACTATGCTGTTTTACAAGAACTGCTAAATGAAACTCAAGAGCAGAATAAGGAACTGAAGGCTGAAAATCTAAAATGGAAAGACTCTAGCAAAACTGAGATCACTTCTCAATTAATGGGAGCTACTGATGAACTGGATGTTCTGAAAGTACAACTCTCAGAGAAAGAGAAGTTGATAATGACCCTAACTGAAAAGCTAGAGAAATCCACTAAAGAGATTCAGCTAATCAGGACTAAGTTCAATGACCTCTCTGAGAAGCATGAAACTCTACAGAACTGTGAGGATAGTGCACAGAAGAAGTTAACTCTATTGAATACTGCATCTAATGTAATAGATGAAATTCAGAGTTACCAGAGATCTGTGACTATAAAAACTGGATTGGGATACATTCCAGGGGGAACCTCACAAGGTCATCTAAATGCTGCATCAAGTAGCAAGAAGATAATTTTTGTAAAACCAGTGGCACCTACACTTCAAACTGAAGTATTGCCCAAGGTTGTAGACAAGGGAAAATGACCTATGGTCTCAGTAAAACTGAATGATCAGGTTAGAAATCCCAAACCTCAGGTGAAGGCTAGAAAACCCGAAAGCGGTCCGGTTGAAAGTTTCGTGCAAGTACTTCAAAGCCTCAAGCTAAGAATGCAAACCCGAAAAGGCTCCACATCAACCATCGGAGGAATCCTCGGATGAGAAACACTCAAAGAGACATTCTCAACTAAAGAGACCAAGTCCTCGAGATAATGAAAAGACCAGATTTCAAAGATGCATAAACCCGAACCCCACTTGCCTAAGGGTAAAGGTTATCCAACCCGAAGTCATCAAAGATTTAGACCGGTCAGACAAAAAGCCTAAAGATCTCAATGAAGGCCTGAACCAAAGAAGAATTCAAAGGCACATGTTCATGCTAAAGCTAGCACACATAAACAGAAAACTGCTAAGGCACCCAGAGTAGTAGATGTGTATGTTGATGTTTATGGAAGACAAATTAGCCACTCTAAAGTGATTAGAGTTGTCAGACAGATTTGGATTTCGAAAGGTACATCTAACCAGATAGGACCCTATACCAATTGGGTACCACAAATCTAATCTGTTTTTCAGGAAAACAAAAAAGGGCACTGAACTGAATGAAGATATCAATAGCCCTGTTGAAAGAAGATCTGAGATGTCATTGTTGGAAGATGAATCTCCTTCATGGACTTCAAGAGAAATCAAGCTGAAGAAGGAACTTCATCAGAGATCATGTCGAGAAGAAGGACATAAGGATGGAGAAAATTCATCTTGATAAGCAGAGAGTCGATATCTTGACTAAACCTTTGGCTGAATCAAGATTTCAGGAACTTTCAGTTGAGTTAGGGATGTTAGAACCAGGTGTATAAAGTAAAATCTGAAAAATTGAAGGTTTTCAGAAGCATGAAGTTTTCTCAGAATTCTACTGAGAAGCTCAGGATAAAATGGAAATCTTGAATCGAGTCTCGAAACTCAGATTCTTCAAGGTCAAGATTTCGAGATTATCTTGAACCAATTCAAGATTTTCGATTATTATACTGACATTTTATCAAGGTCGATTACTTTCGAGAAAAGGCGATAGAGGGAAATTAGTCCAAGAAGTAATGACTCATGCGACTCATTTATTGCTTAAGTGAAATTCAGTAATCATTTGCAATAAATACAAAACACCTGAGGAATGTTTTTGGGCGGGATCGTTTTAAATTCAGAAGATGGTCAACAGTCATTTAATGCTCTGTTACATTTCTTGACCAATGAGGATGTTTTGGCGGCTTACTTTTCGGAGATCGTCGGTTCGTATACCCGATTAATCGGAGATTAATCTCAACCGTTGCTTTTCACCTAACCAACGCGATTCCCCACGATTTCGAAGCTATATATACCCCAATAAGCCATTCAAGCCAAAATTTTATCAAACCCTTCGTTCCCAAATCCTCTGCAAATAAATCCCCTTTGCCCAGAAATTCCCAAACCCTAAAGCTTCATTTCTTCAATCAATCTCTAAAATGGCCCCAACCTTGTTCGAGAGATTAGCCGAAACCAACAAGCCTTGGTACGAGTTCGTTGTCTCCATCGAAAGCACAATCAACTCAAAGCCAGAAGAGGAGGCTCTGCGATATGATTCGATCAAGGCTAAACTCACCCATCTAGTCGCAGTTTCCACTGCACGGACCCGAGTTTGCAAAAGAGGTAATCGAATTCATCTATAACTTGAAGATAGATGAAGAGGATCAGATGCATTTCTAAGATTACTGTATCACATTTAGAGCAGTCGTCCAAATACATCAATTTTGAGAGGGATTTGTATATAGTTCAAAAAAATCAATGATGTTTTTGAGCTCGTGATAGAAGAGAGGATCCTGCGATGTATATGCTTGGTAGAGAAGCGGGAGTACTTAGATAGGATTGCCGAGAATCTGTTAAATTTGAGGCGACATTGCATAAGAGGCACTTAAAGCCACAATATCGTGTGTTGATGGATATTGTAAGCAAGAGCATCATGAGTCTTGCGGGGAGTTTTGAGCAGATCAGTACCCCGAAGCTCAGATTGATGGCGGCAATCGAGGCCTCACCCACCAACGACTTCAACTGGTTGAAATTTTTGATTCAGACGGTGAGTGAGCAGACCAAAGTTTTGAAGAAGGTTGACGGGGCGATCTCAATAAAAGGCAAGATCCACCATGCCACCAAAATTGTTTATATTTTGGAAATGTGCAGAGAGGAGGAGGATATCTTCGCCAATTCAACCCCATTCCCTAAGTCCAAAATTCTCTTTAAGCCCATTCTTGCAAAAAAGAAGAGCCATCGGGGAAGAGAGAAAAAAAAAGGCAATTACCTAAAGTCTATTTCGCCGAAGAGACTCAACAAACCAGGGGGAAGGTTTTGTTGGAGGCAAAGATGGAGCAGGGTGCAAAAATGATGAAGCAGAAGAACCTTGCCCCAAAGCGCAGAAGATTGGTGGTTCTCACCGATGAAGATGGCAGTGATTCTGAGGAGATTCAACCTGAGGGCCAAACCGCTCAGAGTTCGCCATTGCAAGTTTTGGCTCAGGTTATCTCCAAGGCACAAGACCAAATCGAGGAACAGTCTTCTCGAGGTGCTTGAGACATCTCTAAGTTCGCATAAAATTTCTCGAAATTTTCAAAAGAACTCAGCCCCTCGAGATTCCTATCGAAAAAGTGCTTACCGTGATAAATAAGAAGAGCCAACTCGAGTCAATCTGAGGATACGCCACCAGCCTCGAACCCACTCGGATGCAAACCGAGGACTGGTCAACAACCTTCGTGAGGTCAGCCGAGACTCGGGAGCGTAATATTCTCGATGAGCTCCCGAAAGGATCTACTTCTTGATCCTCGCCAGGCTTCAATCGAACCAGAGAGCCCGAGATGGAAGAAGGGCGAGGTCAAGAAGGCGAGTGGAGGAGCAAGGGGGAATGGTTCATTCTTGACCGCTACCCTCGAGCTCACCATACCCTCGATTTGCAAGATGTTTTCTTGATTATGACAACTGTGTTCATCCTCAATCGACTCTTCCCGAGATGCTTGATATTGCCGCTTTTTAGGGGAAGACGGTGGAATGAGGAAAACAACCTTTTTCGACAGACTTCTCGAGGTTCGTATGACAAAGCTCGTGATGAAAAACTCCAATTTTGATGAGCCGTTCGGAGGAAGTTAGTCGAGAGAAAAGCATCAAGTTGGTGCCCCAAAGACCGGAGACAAATCTCAAGATGGAGATGGGGACCAACAGGGAGATGCCGAGGATCGGGCCTCAGATGGAAAAGGAGACTTCAAGGTCGATCAACCTGAAATTGGTCAACCTCGTGACCGGTTAGCACTCTTCAGGTACCTTTTGGCACTATTAACAATTATGCCAAAGTTACTGAAAGTTCTATCTTTAATTCTGAATTGTCTGATAAAATGATCGAGGCTCGCTTGGAGACCGGAGCTCACGGAGACCTGGAGCTCGATGAAGTCAAGCTCAGGATGATCAAACAGAGACAGAAGGTGCAGAAGGTTCCTGAGATTGACCTCACTCCCTTGATGGAGAAACTTGAGAAGGTTGAGCCAATGATGATCAAGATTGCTCAGATGGAAGAAACATTGGCCAATCAAGCTCAAAAGATGGAAAGTCTTAGTCACTCTTCCAGAGCTGGTGCTAATCCAAAACACTCGACCTCGGATGACCTCCATGGCCGGAGGGAGTCAAGGTCGAGCTTCGGAGGAGTGAGTCAAGGTCGAGCTCGAGGTTTGAAATGAAACAGAAGCACCAGGAGTCAACTGCATTTCTAGAGGTGAAATTGGCAGAGAGGAATGAAGTGATGATAAAATCTGCTGTTGAGGAAATGAGCTCAATGCTCATGACCAAGATGACAGAGATGCTTACGAGGCTCCTCTCGCCGCCATTGCCCATTTATCCAAGAATTTTCTCGTGGCCAAGAACCATCTAAGGAGGCCGAAGACGAACAAGATCGATAGCGGTGAGAGGTTCACCGTGTGAGCAAAGAGTAATATCACATGGACACATCACTCTCCAGATTTCTTCCAAATTACGGTGCGAAGGGGAAAAGGAAGGTGAAGACCTCAGGAAGTTCATGGCACGTACTTTGGAGAAGAAGGCTCAGAAAGATGCTGAAATGTATAACCTAGCCAAAGCCTTAAGAGAAGTCGAAGCTACTGAGAAGTTGAAGTTCGCTCAGGTGGAGAAGCCTATCTACACTCGAGTTTCTGAGCAAACCATGCTTGATGTTGCAAGAGAGAAACCGAAAAGCTAGAGCAAAGGTTGGAACAAGCCAGTCAGCTTTGAATTGCTATGAAGAGAAAAAGCCTTAAAGCGGTGTTCAACCCGAAAGCAAGCGTCGTTATTTTCTAAGCCAATCCAGAGAAAGCCGATTCTCGATGATGAAGAAATGGAAGAATCGAGTCTCAACCTCGGAAGAAAGTCTTCAACACGAGATGATGCTCAAGACACTCCAAATAGAACAAAGCTATGAAAGCCGCCGGTCTCGGGAGCGTCTGCGGATCGTGAAGATAGAAGATAGAGAAGAGTGAATTCGGGACATTTGCAAAAGAGGAAAGGGACATCAAAAGCATCGGGCCCCCACGTTGATAAATGGATGCCTATCAAACTCAACGATATGTGGGAAGAGGTCAAGAGAACCTTCCGCTCAATTATGATGTTCTCGTGGAAATGGAGAGGGAAAGCTCGGATCAAAATGAAGCATTCATTGAATATCTCGTAACCTTCTATCCAAAGTATCTACAGAGCTGGATTAACGTTGCGGATGAAGGAGAGGTACAGATAGTAGCCCCTGGTCCATATTCCTATCCTCCTACGAGACTTGGTAATGGCTTGGTAAATGAGAAGGCCATTACTCAAGAAATTGCTCAAGATCTTTGGTCACTTGGGTTTAACAGAAACGATCCGGATATTATTAAGGAGAGAAATGAGCTGAAGAAGAGATTTTTCGAATAGTTCGACCTGGAGGTGCCCACTGATGAAGTTGAGAATGAAGCAAACTGAAGAGCAGAAGACTGAAGAGCCAAAATCTGAAGACTCAGAAGATTCTGTAATCTTTAAATTTTTGTCTTTTTGATTTTGTTGATAAACTCATTGTAATCTGTAACTCAAACCTATCATCAATGAAGATTTATCATTATGCTCAAAAGATAATATCTCATTATCTTATTTACATGTCTTTTATTTTGATATGCTGAATGAATGTCTCTGAACTGATTGTATGTTTATATGGGGGAAATTGTTTAAGTATTTGGTGATGAACTATTTAAGAAAGATTCATTACTGAAGAAATTGTTGAATGATTTAAATTGTTGGGAGATTCTCTGAATTTGTGGGAGTTTCTCTGATTTAGGAAAGTGTTGGGAGACAACCAATCTTGTAATAGGATAAACTGAAACCTGAGTATAGGTTATATGTTTGTAACAAGATAGGTTTTGGCATCATCAAAAAGGGGGAAATGGTTGGGAGATGAATTTAATAAAAGATATATGATTTTGATTAGATCCCAAAACCCCTGAGTATGACATGTTCAGAATGATCTTGATAGTTGAGTCAGGATTCAGTTTTAGAGTATTCAGGATGTTATCTGCAAAATGTATAGTCAGCAGATATAGATCAGGATAGGTTCAAGACTCAAGAACTCAAGATATGTTTCAAGAAATCGGTTTCAAAAGAAAAATGAAGTTTCAAGACTCGATAGGAAATCGAGTATATGAAGACTCGATGAAATCGAGATCTCAAGACTCAATGGGATACTTGGAATCAAGACTTCAAAGATGAAGATTCAATGTATCGGTCAAGATATGTCTCGAAGACTCAAGACTCGAAGACCACGAAGACTCGAAGACCAAGAAGACTCGTAAGACCTCAAGACTCGTAAGACTCGTAAGACGAAAGATCAAGATCAAGATTGAAGATCAAGAATATCAAGGCATAGAAATATCAAGACTCGAAGAAGGCATCAATGCTCAGTATAAACCTGAATGTTCCGAGGCACTGAATATATCTATCTGAAGGATGCAATACTGAGAAGATCGCGATTCCTTAGAAAATAGATATTTGCCAAGACATTCAAATGCAGACAAAAGGAACTAAGTCAGAAGTGTTGTTAAGGTTATATCAAACTCAGAGTTTGTAACCAAAAAGAGCCGTTGAAGGTGTCTATCTTTAACCGAGACAAAAAGTAAAAAAAAAGAGGAAGACGACATCAGCACCATATATCGACACCGACAAAGGATGTGTCAAAAAAAGATGTCAGATGTACAAAAGTTCCAGACTGCAAAAAGTGAAGACCGGCTACATGAAAGGCTATTGCCTAAAACGTGTTAGGGAGTTTCAAACCCTAAATATAGCCGTTTCTCACACACCATAAGAGGAAACTCACGAAGTTATCTCTCCAACGGATAGTTTTCAAGAGTGACCTTGGTGTATGCCTATAAATACTGGTGACCCTCTACATTGTAAGGTTACGGGAAATTTATACGCAACTCAAGAGCTCAAACTTATTCTTGCAAAAGTTAAAGCACTCAAAAAACCTAATCACTGTCTCAGTAGACTTTGACTCCGAGCGATCTGTGCTTCTCAGAACCTAATCTTCAGGATTATCTGACCCAAGCTGACCTCAGTAAGAAAAAGTTTTAAAAACACCTAACACGTGTATTCCCCCCCCATACACGTGTAAGACTCGTTTGCACCGGGACCAACACACGACCTCAACCACACTTCCACCAAGTGTGGTTGCAACATCTTTTCTACGATATTGTGCCCCTTATTGGGGATTTCTAACCTTGCAGACATTAACAACTGGTATATGAGACTTAGTCACTATAGCAATATCAGTAAACATATCAGGCATCGAATCTGCTACATTCTGAATATTAATTATTAATTTTACTTCAATTTCACGTTGTGAAGTTTGTGGATCAAAATGAGACATAATGGGGATAGACCACGATACTTCCAGTCATTCCCTTAGAAAATTCTTTTTCTTATCTCCCCCTAATGACTGGAAGGCTGTCTCATTAAAGTGACAATCCGCAAGTCTAGCGGTAAATAGATCGTCTGTCAAAAGTTATGAATAACGAATAATTGTTGGGGATTCATATCCAACATATATGTTTAATCATCTTTAAGGACCCATTTTAGTGCGCTGTGGGGGCGCAATAGACACATATATTGCACAACCAAATATACGTAAATGTGAAATTTCAGGCTTATATCCAGTTACCAACTGGTACACAACATTTAGTTGGTCAACAGTGTGTTTAAAACGAATAAGTAAAGCTGCATGCAATATTGCATAACCCCATGCAGAGATAGGCATGTTGATGCGCATAAACAGTGCCCTAACCATCATTTATTTTCTTTTGATGTGGCCTCTACGAGACCATTTGTGTAGCACAAAGGGTGCAGGGTGCTTCACATTGATTCCAATAGATATGCAATAATCATCAAATGCTTTTGATGATGATAAGGGTGGTGAACCCTTAAACATGTAATATGTGCTAAGAGTTTGCAATGCAGAATTAACTGTGGACAGTAGAACGACATGTGACCATATGTTGAAGAATTAACCAGAATCATAAAATACTTGAATAGTCCGCATTCTAGATGAATTGTTCCACAAATATAATCTTGTATTCTTTGTGAGAATGAAATATTTTATTTTGAATCTTTAGCATAAGTAGGTCTCATTGTTCCTTTTGCTAAAGAGCAGACTTTTGTAAAAAGAGTGATGTGCCTTTGAGATTTATAATGAGGTAGAGTGCAATGTAAATAGTATTTATAGTACTTCAGAAAACAGAGGTTGAAGGAAAGCAGCAAAACATGACCGATATTGTGCATTATATCTAATTTTTATCTCATTTTACGCTTCACTCAGACAATAGATGTCCGTATTAGTTCTTCAAAATATGGATCATCATGTCACAACTTGGATGTCCAAGATTGTCATGACAAAGCCTATATTAATCAGTGTGTCATAGTTCATCATTGGCGACAACATACACTTCAAGAATTTAAATAATAGTGAGATGCAAGTTACTCGATCGACTCATTAATTTCTCTAAGATACACATTCTTCCACATTCACTAGAGGTCATTAAATTTCATTCTCATTATGATCTTTCAAATGATGTTGGCAGAAATATCTTTAAAATTTAACAAGAAATATTGTTGCACAATATATTGAAATAAATTTATTACTTTTAGAATAAAGTTCAAATTAATAAGCCAACGTCACTAAAAGATCTTAATCCAAAAATCAAACTAATAAATCATCGGTCTAAATAACTTTAAGACCCAAAGTAATTGTTCAAATAAAAGGATACACTATGCTTTAACAACATTCTTGAAAATTGAGAAATTGATAAAGTAAAGCAGTTAAAATCACGAATATCTATTGATTGAGCAAAGTTCTTGTTGCCATTGTAATATGCAATCATGATGTTAATATTTGTAGGATGGTTGAGTTTCACGTTCTTTAGATTTCCTATGCCTTTTATATTTAACTGTTACTTTGTGCTTGCATGGCAATGGTGACCCTCACTATGGGTCCCACAGCCCGTACGACGTGGTGCATTCATTATTTTCACGTTGGTAGGGATTAACATGTCATGTCCACTTTCATTTAGGGCTCTTTTCATTGTTCCCTTAATAAAGTTAGCCTCGAGAATTTTCTTTATCCCATCAGGTCTGACATTATTATTTAAAAGAATTTGGTTATATTTTTCAATTATTTGTAACATGACCCACTTCATCAAAGAACTTATTGGTTGCTTTCTGTAGCTTGTATTAGGATAAAAGTCAAATTATGAAAATGTACAAGACCAATACAAATTTTGGGTAATTCACTAGGACTGATAGCATAATTAATGGCCACACAAGGGACTGAAAAATAATTTTCTTATTTTCTTATTGAATTTTATAAAAGGTGATAGTTCATAAAAATAAGAATTTGATTAATAAAATCATCCTTTGAAAAATGGTTAAAGAAGTATGCATAGCGCCATAAATTTGAAAAATATGAAGCAGTTAAGAAGCTATTTAGCGTATCAATAACATCAAAACAACTATGCATGAATAATAAAAAGGAAACTAGGACAATTATCTGTGATTTGCTTTTCACAGAGGGTAAGACGTGTTTTAACACATAACATATAAGTATTAAAAAAATGACACTTTAATAGTAAGTAAGCGGATTTCATTCCACTAGACAGTTAATTTTGGAAGCAAAAAATAATTCATGTTTCCAAAACGTCCGAACCTCCCACAATTTTTCTAGAAATATTAGAGCAATTGACTTTGACCTTGTCAGACGGTTCTTCGTCCTTGGGGCTGGTGGATTGTTTGATTGTGAAAAAAAACAATTCTTCCCTAAGAAGGTAGTTTCCACATCGAAGACCCAACGATGATATTCAATTTCTTTTGAACTCAATATTATAAATTCAGGTCAAGTTGATTAAATTATTTATTGCAAGCAAGGGGGAATGTATATTAATTACAAAAAATAGCAACATAAGATATTTACTTTCCAAGAATGTTCATAAAAATTAGATTTTTGAGACCAAATGTTACATATTTCAATGCTTTGTGAAAATGCTTTACCACATTAATTTATATTCATATATATCACCCCTGAATTTTCTTTATCATAAAAATGCACAATAGTGAACATGTATACAAATAAATTGTGCCATATTTTATGACAATTTAATAAATAAAATTTTCATCTCACAATAATTAAACATAATGTCACATACCCAAATACATTATGGGAGTTTCAAATATTAGAAAACAGTGTCATCAACTTAATTTCTTTGTGTGGCTTTACTTGCAAAAATATATTTGACGCTACCCATTTCATTAGATGGAAATATATTCAATAAGTTTCAAGAAATCAAAATAGCCACAAAAAAATAATTAATGACAAACAAGCAGGGAAGTTAACAGAAATCCTAAATTCTATAGCAAATAATTCCCAAGCCTATACTGCGGCAAACCGTTCTAAATGCTGAAATTTAAAAAGAGATTAAGTTTCTTTACCAGAGTGGAACCCTACGGTAAGGGTTCCAATATCGTCGGCGCAAACTCAATGAGAGGTTCAAATGTTTGCTTTCTTCTCTCATTTAGATGGATAATTCCATCAGCCTTAGGTGTTGGGAGATGAATTTAATAAAAGATTATATGATTTTGATTAAGATCCCAAAACCCCTGAGTATGACATGTTCAGGAATGATCTTGATAGATGAGTCAGGATTCAGTTTTAGAGTATTCAGGATGTTATCTGCAAAATGTATAGTCGGCAGATATAGTTCGTTAGATAGTTTCAAGACTCAAGAACTCAAGATGTTTACAAGATACTTTGAAGTTTTCGGTATGAAATCAAGTCTCAAGACTCAAAAGATGAAATCGAGATATCAAGACTCAAGATGAAACCGAGAATCAAGACTCAAAGATGAAGACTCAAAGATATCACCAAGATAAATCAAGACTCGTAAGATCCTCAAGACTCGAAGACCTCAAGACTCGTAAGAATCAAGACACAAGATCAAGATCGAAAAGATTCAAGATCGTTATCGAAAGAGCAAGAATTATCAAGACTCAAGAATGTATCAATGCTCAAGATGAACCCAAATGTTCCGAGGCACCAATATATCTATCCAAGGATGCAATATCGAGAGAAACGCGATACCTTAGAAAGTTAGATATTGCCAAGACATTCAAATGCATAAAGAGGAACTAAGTCGGTTGTTGTTAAGGTTATATCAAACTCGAGTTTGTAACAAAAAGAGCCGCTTGAAGGTGTCTACCTTTTACCGAGACAAAAGTCAAAAAGAGGAAGACGACATCGCACTATACCGACAATCGATGCTGATGTGTCAAAAAAAAGATGTCGATGTCACGAAAAGTTCCAGATCGCAAAAAAAAGTGAAGACCGCTACATGAAAGGCTATTGCCTAAAACGTGTTAGGGAGTTTCAAACCCTAAATATAGCCGTTTCTCACACACCATAAGAGGGAACTCACGAAGCTATCTCTCCAACGGAAAGTTTTCAAGAGTGACCTTGGTGTATGCCTATAAATACTGGTGACCCTCTACTTTGTAAGGTACGGGAAATTTATACGCAACTCAAGAGCTCAAACTTATTCTTGCAAAAAGTTAAAGCACTCGAAATACCTTGAATTTCCCAAGTGCTTCTATATTGAAGAGAGCTCACTTTACTAAGCCTAGCTTGATAAGATTTATCCAAAGCTTAGTCGAGATATCCTAACCCTTTGCATTGTGCTTCATTGTAAAGGATATCTCATCCTAGTTGGAAACCAACCAAGAAACCCCAAACCCTTGAGAAGGTAGTTGGAGTGTGTTTGTTGGTGAGTAGAGTTGTAAAGAGTTAGTAAACTACGCGAGTAGTCGTAAAAACTCTAGAGGAGAAGTTAGTAAGCTTCTGGGGTAGTCCGAAAGCTTGTGTGTGATTGAGTAAGTAAACTACGAGGTAGTCGTAAAAACTCAAGGTCGGGTTGAGTAAGTAAACTACGTGGAGTAGTCGAAAAACTCGTACGAAGTTGAGTAAGTAAACCACGAGGTAGTCCGAAAGCTCGAAGTTGATAGTGAATTTCTCTCAAGAGTCGGGAGTGGATGTAGGAGCTTGAGTCTCCGAACCACTATAACTGGCCGTGTTCTTTATCGCTTTCCTTATCCGTGGCTTAACTGCCGTTGATTGACTTCGATTTTGAAAGCATACTTTTCAATCGATATTCAGTTGAATAAATCCACCGAAGTTGCATAAGTGAATCAACGCCAATCACTATTTCATAAAGGGAAAGTTTTTCAAAGAAAGCTTAAAACGAGTATAAACTAAGGGCCAACCATTCTCAAGACGATCGAGTAGCTAGAACAGATAGTTACCAAACCGAACTCTCTTATGAGGATTCATGAAGTTAGTTATCCGATCCAAGCAACTCGGGATCTCTCGACACTCGGGACTCGGTTGGGATTATCCGAGGTATCCGAAGCAAAGCTCGGATCACTGCCTCAATAGAGAATTTGACTCGGAGCGATCGTGCTTCTCGAACCTAATCTTCGTGATTATCGACCCAAGTCGACCTCGAAGAAGAAAAAGTTTTAAAAACACTGAACACGTGTATTCCCCCCCCATACACGTGTAAGACTCGTTTTCACCGGGACCAACAAGTGGTATCAGAGCAGTGGTTCAACTTGACCACCTGCTGTGTTGACCAAAGTTTTATTTTCAAAAATACTTGTGGTCTATCTGAACTGATCTTATTTGCTGAAATTTTTTTCTTTTCAAAAGATCAGAAAAATGTCTTCTAAAAAACTTCCCATATTCTCAGTAGAGAACTATGATCTATGGAGACTGAGAATGCAGGCACATCTGTATTCCAAACATGAGCGTATGTGGAGAGTGGTTTCTCAAGGACCATTCAAATTTACTGTGGTGAATCCCAGAGGAACAGAAGATGAGAGAATTGATCCTAGAGCAGAATTTCCTAAGTCTGATGACCAACTAACTCCTGAGGAGAGAAAGTTAGTCAATCTAGACTACATTGCAAAAGACACACTATACAGTACAATTGATGATGGTGTGATGGGAATGATCTCTCACTGTAATACTGCTAAAGAGATATGGGATACACTAGCTGTTATGTGCCAAGGCACAGATCATATAAAAGAAAACAAACTTTCAAAGAGCAATTGGAAAGTTTGACGGTTTTGAAAATGGATGATGGTGAATCAATAGACAAATTGGAAGTCGATTCACTAAAGATCATGAATGATCTAAATGCACTTGGAAAGAAATATCCACAAAGAGAAGTGGCATTGAAAATTCTTAGAGGTCTTTCTAAGAAATGGGATATTCATGCAGTGGTGATTGAAAACACCAAGAACATTAGTTCAATGCCATACCAACAAGTCTTCTCTCGAAATGAAAAGCCTATGAATTTGTAATTGATAAGAAATCCAAAAAGGCCGACAAAGAAAGATGATTCTTCATCAAGTAAAAATGTGGCTTTAAAAAGCCAAAGATAAAACTCAAAACTAAAGAAACCGAGAACCCCATGCCAAACATCGATGAGCTTGAGGAAAAGCTAGCAATCGATGGCAAGGAGGTTTGACAGACTTAATAGTAAATTTGGAAAATACAAAAGCTTTTACAGAACCACAGTACCGGAAGAAACCCGAGGACGGATCAACCGAGAAGAAGAAGGACTGAAATTTGAAGGATCTTCATCCGTAAAGAAAGGACTCCAAGTCCAAAGAAGAAAATGATCGTGATGATGATGCCAACAGATGCTATAATTGTCGAAGAAAGGTCACTTCCAAAGATGATTGTCCAGAGTTGAGTGCTAAGGAGAGAAGAGAAAAAAGACAAGTTCTAAAAGAGACCGAAAGTTCTCACCAAAAAAGGCCATTTGGAAAATTTCTTCGCCTCGTTGTTGCAGCAGTAGAGTTTTCAAAGCCTCGTGGGATTAAAATGCAAACTTGAAAGGATCTACAAACAACCATCGGACTCTAGGAATCTTCCTAAGAGAAACAAAAAGAGAAGTCAAAGATAGATATTCTCAAATTCGAAGAGACCAAGTCCTCAACTCTATAATCGAAGACCCATATTTTAATGCATCTAAAGTAATAGATGAAATTCTAAACCCCACTATGCCATTCCGGGGAACCTCACAAGGGTAAAGGTTACACTTCAATCAACCCAAGTCAACAAAGATTCAAAGAAATAGATGATCGAGTTAGAAAGCCCAAACCTCGTGTGAAGGCTAGAAAACTCGAAAGCGTCATGGAAAATTTCAATGGAACAAAAATGCTTGAACCAAAGAAGAATTCAAAAGCCCATGTTCATGCTAAGGCCAAAGACTCATACAAGACCCATATTTCAAAGACAGTAAAAACCCCACTTCGCTTAAGGGTAAAGGTTACTAAGGCACCCAGACACAGGAAACAGAAGAAAGGCTTGAACCAAAGAAGTAAATGTGTATGTAGATGTTTATGGAAGACAGATCACCCACTCTAAAGTGATTAGAGTTGTTAAAATGTAGATGGATCCCTAAAGGTTGTTACATCTAACCTTGTTGTAGGACCCTACACAAATTGGGTACCTAAGAATTAAATTGTTTTTCGGAGGAAAACAAGGGCACCGAATCGACTAAAGATCACATGGCACCGATGAGCGAGAGATGAAAAAGCTCCCCGATATATGGTATCTTGACAAAGGATGTTCAAGACATATGACAGATACAAGAAGATACTCAAAGGACTATGTTGAACAAAGAGGCCCACAGATCACTTTTGGAGATAACTCCAAGGGATGATCAAGGATATGGAACTTTGGAAATCGACTCGATTCATATCCATGGTGTTTCATATGTATCCGGATTGAAGCATAACTTGCTTTCAATTAGCCAATTTCGTGATAAAGATTTTAATGTTGAATTCTCTAAGAACTTATGTTTTGTGAAAAGATGATACATCACGTAAAGTACTACCGATCGGGTACAAGAAAAGGGAATGTGTATCTTCTGTCGATTGGAGTTCAACTCCTAAAGATACATGTTTAGTTGCTAAAAGTTCCACAGATACCAAATTGGTTATGGCATAAAAAGAATGAATCACCTAAATTTCAAAAACCCGAACAAGCTTGCAAGATTAGCTCTTGTAAGAGGGTTACCTAACGAAGTGTTCAAGAAGGAACATATCCGTGATGCATGCTAGAAAGCAAAAACAGATAAAGAGCATCTTTTAAAAGTAAAGTTGAGGTTTCTACCGAAAGAATACTTGATTATTTCATATGGATCTTTTGGTCCTATAACACCTATGAGCACTAATTGCGGAAATACACATTGGTAGTAGTTGATGACTACTCGAGATATACTTGGGTCATATTCTTACTCAAGAAGAAAGAGACTCGATATAAAGTTTTAATTCATGAAAAGGCTCAAGATTGAGAAAAAAAACGAGTGTGGTCAAAATCGATCCGACAAAGGAACTCAATTTATAAATCATATTATATCCGATTATTGTGCAAAGAAATGGAATTTCTCATGAAACATCACCGCAAAGGACCCCTCAACAAAATGGTGTTCTTTGAAAGAAGGAACAGGACTCGAAAGAAGTTTCGCAAGACAATGATAAATGGTTTATATTCCTAAAAGATTTTGGGCTGAAGGCGCAACACCGCATGCTACTCACGTAATAGATCCATGCCGACCAAGAGTCAAGGCAAAACACCTTATGAGCTTTGGAATGAAAGGAAGCCTCTTGTTTCTTTTTTTTTTCGTGTGTTTGGTTGCAAGTGTTTCATACACAATAATGGTAAAGATCGGGCTTGAAAACTTTTGATAGTAAAGTCGATGAAGGAATATTCTTAGATATTCTCAAGTCAAGAAAGCTTCGGAGTTTACACCGTAGGACTCTTATTGTGGAGGAAACACCTCATGTTGTTTTTGATGAAACTATTTGTGTTCGTAAGAAACAGAACATGATGCGATGAACCGACTAAGAGGATCACCAGATTAAGCCCAAACAAAAAGATAAATTATCCAATTGAACTGAAAAAGAAGAAGTCACCACTATCTATGATTGGAGTGACTCGACTTTCGAATAAAGAAGTTCGAGAATGGAAATCGTGGATGGTGAAACTCAGAAAACCAACACTCCAAAGGTGACCAATACGAACAGACACCGCCTCGCACTCGGTATGTGATGCCAATGAAGATGTGGTCACAAATGAGGCAAATTCTCGAATCTATCAACCAAAGGGGAACAAATGTCTCCTCGACAATGTTCGAATAGAATTTCCCGAGGAAGATGATTCACTTTCTCCTTTTCTTTTGTTCCCTCGAGTTTGTTGATTTAATCAACCTAACATTTTAAATGTTGAGGATACTATTGAAGGGGAACATCAAGAAGGAAATGGTTAGATAGTCATCCTACAAGTCGATTGTGGGTGATCTAACCGAAGGTGTTAAGACAAGAAGGTTCCATGGTGAGAGTGCACTATTCTCGCTGCTTCCTATCGAGAAAAGAACCTGCCGAGATTAATGAAGCTCTACAAGATTCTTATTGATTATTTTTATGCAAGATGAAATAATCAATTCTCAAGGAATGAAGTATGGGAGTTGGTAGATAGACCGAAAGGCACAATGTCATTGGAACCAAGTGGGTTTTCAAGAATAAAAGAGATGAAAACAACAACATTGTAAGAAACAAGGCAAGGCTAGTTGCACAAGGTTATTCCCAAGAAGAAGGCTTGATTATGATGAAACCTTTGCACCTCGCTGCAAAGACTAGAAGCCATCCGATTGTTTCTTGCATATGCTGCCCACATGAAGTTCACGACTATCAAATGGATGTGAAAAGTGCATTTCTGAACGGTGTGCTTAAAAGAAGAGGTTTATGTAGAACAACCTCCCCGGTTTCAAACAGAATGACCAAGTTTACAGTGCTCGAAAAAAGCCCTGATGGTCTCAAGCAAGCACCGAGCATGGTATGATACTCTTTCTCGGTTTCTTACTAACCATGGTTTTGTCAAAGGAACTGTGATAGAACTCTATTCAGATAGAGGATGGGGAAGATATCTTCTTGGTTCAGATATATGTTGATGACATCATTTTTGGATCTCCAAACCATCACCGTGGTGAAAAGTTTTCAACACCGATGAAAGGCAAGTTTGAGATGTCAATGATGGGAGAGATGAATTTTTTCTAGGTCTTCAAGTGAAACAATCAAAGGAAGGAATATTCATCAACCGTGCAAAGTACACCGTAGATCCGATTGCCAAATATGGTGTACAGACTGCAACGCAGCTTTAGGATTCCTATGAATACTAACTACAAGATGGATCCCGATTCGGAAGGCAAATCGGTGAATCATACCGATTATAGAGGAATCATTGATCATTGCTCTATCTCACGTTAAAGTAGGCCGATATAACATTTGTTTGTTGGGATATGTGCAAGATACCAAGCTAATCCTAAGACTAGTCACATGGAGGTCGCCAAAAAGATACCGAGATATCTTAAGGGCACAAAGTGAATAGAGGATTATGGTATCCAAATGATGATAACCTTGAATTAACCGGTTACTTACTCGATGTCGACTATGGAGGTTGCAGAATTGATGACAGAAGTCCACAACAGAACTTGTCAATTTCTAGGAAGCAAACCGATATCTTAGTTTTCAAAGAAATGACCTCGTGAGTAAACCAATACTATCGGGTTTAATACATGGTCATAGAAGTCAGGCTGTGTTTTTCGATTCTTTGGCTCGCACAACAATTAAGGGATTATAAAGTTGTGGCAATGAAGTACCCATATTTTGTGACAATAATAGTGCCATTGCTATTTCACAAAATCCCAGATTGCACACCGATGCAAGCATGTGGATATCGACATCACTTCATCGTAGATCATGTCGAGAAAAAGGACATAAGGATGGAGAAAATTCATAATCGATAGGCAAAAGAGCCGATATCTTGACTAAACCTTTAAATTTGAATCAAGATTTCGTGAACTTTCAAGAGAATTAGGGATGTTATAACCAGTGTGTATAGAGTAAATCAAAAAATTGAAGTTTTTTCGGATGCATGAAGCTTTCTCGTAATTCTCTACCGAGAAACTCAGATAAAATGGAAATACCGAACTAAGTCTCGTGAAACTCGATCTTCAAGGTCAAGATTTCAAAGAAGATCTTCAAACCCTTTCAAGATTTTCGATTATAATCGACATTTTATCAAGGTCGAGATTCAAGAAGACCGATAGAGGGAAATTAGTCCAAGAAGTAATGACTCATGTGACCCATTTATTGCTTAAGTAAAACTCAAGAATCATTCGCAAATAAATACAAAACACCGAGGAATGTTTTTTGGGGATCGTTTTAAATTCAAGAAGGTCAATAAATATTTAATGCTCGCCTATTATTGACCAAACGAGGACATCTTGGCGGCTTACTTTTTCGAGAGATCGTTTGTTCATATACCCGATTAATCGGAGATTAATCTCAACCGCTGCTTTTCACCTAACCAACACGATTCTCCACGATCTCGGGTTATTTATACCTCTTCAAGCCAATTCAAGCCAAAATTTTATCAAACCCTTCGCTCCCAAATACTCAGAACTAAAATCCCTTTGCCCGTAAATCGCAAAAACCCTAAAGCTTCACATTCTTCAAATCATATTCTAAAAATGGCCCCAACCATATGCGAGATTAGCCTTAACCAATAAGCCATGGTACGAAGTTCACTTTGTCTCACTTGAGAGCACAACCAACTCAAAGCCGAAAGAGGAGGCTCAGATATGATCCGATCAAGCTAAACTCACCCATCTAGTCGCAAGTTCCGACTGCACACCAGAGTTCGCAAAGCGAGGTAATCGAATTCATCCGCAATTTGAAAATAGATGAAGAAGATTGTATGCACTCTTCGATTACCAGATCTCATCTAGAGCACTCATCAAAATACGCCGATTTTGAGAGGGAGTTGTGCATTATCCCTAAAAAATCAATGATGTGTTTGAGTTATGTGATAGAGGAGAGGATCCTGCGATGTATATGTCGGGAAGAGAGCAGGAGTACCTAGATAGGATTGCTGAGAATCCTGTAAAGTTTGAAGCAACTTTGCACAAGAAGCATCTAAAGCCACAATATCGCAGGCCGATGGATATTGTGAGCAAGAGCGCCATGAGTCTTGGCAGGGAGTTTTGAGCGATTAGTACCCCTCAAGCTCGATTGATGGCGGCGACGAGGCATCTCCCACCACCGACTTCAACCGGCTGAAATTCTTAGTCCGTATGGTGTCGAGCAAGCCAAGATCATAAAAAAGAGTCAATGGGGAAATCACGATGAAAGGCAAGATCCACATTGCCACCAAAATTGCCTATATTTTGGAGATGTGCAGAGAGGAGGAGGATATCTTCGCCAACTCAACCCCATTCCCTAAATCCAAAATTCTCTTCAAGCCCATCTTTGTGAAGAAGGTGCCATTCGAGGAAAAAGAGAAAATAAGGTAGAATCACCTCCGGGTCAGCCGAGAAAGAGACCCAACAAACCAGGGGAAGGTTCTGTTGGAGGCAAAAATGGAGCAAGGAGCAAACCGATGAGGCAGAAGAACCTCGCCCCAAAGCGCAGAAGATTGGTGGTTCTCACCGACGGCTGGTAGCAAAGATTCCGAGGAGAGACAACCCGAGGGGCAAATCGCCGTAGTTCACCATTACAAGTGTTGCCAGTTATCTCAAGGACACAGGATCGAAATGAGGAGCAGTGTCTTCTCCGAGGTGCTCGAGACATCACTGGGCCATAAAAATTTCTCAGAAATTTTTAAAGGATCTCAGACCTCGTAGAGATGCCCTACCCGATGTGTACAGCTCGCATCAAGAGCCACCGTAGTCGATCCAAGATGTGCAGCTCGACCGACGAGCCAACTCGACTCATACCGAGGAAATGCCACCAGTGTCTCGTAACCCACTCGATGCAACCGAGGACCTCAATGCACAAGCTTCAGATACTAATGAGGCTCAGAGCAAAATGTACTCAATGAGCTCCCGAAAGACTTACATCGCTGATCCCTTAGCGTAAGCTTCTACCGAACCGTAGAGCCCGAGATGGAAGAAGGGCGAGGTCAAGAAGGCGAATGGAGGAGCAAGGGGAACGGTTCATCCTCGACCGATACCCCGAGCTCAAATTTCATACCCTCGATCTCGCAAGATATATTCTTCGGGATTAAGGACGACAAAGTATATCCTCAATCGACTCTTCCCGAGATGCTTGATATTGCAAAGCATTCAGAGGGGAAGACCGGGTGGAATGAGGAGACAGATTCTTTCCCGACCGACTTCTCGTGGTTCGTAGGACAAAGCTTAGATGAAAAATTCCAATTTTGATGAGCCGGTTCGTAGGAAGCTAGCCGAGAAGAAAGAATCGAGGTTGAGTGCCCCGAAAATGGAGACAAATCCAAAGATGGAGATGGGGACCAACAGGAGATGCCGAGGATCGGCCTCAAATAGAAAAAGAGAGACTTCTGTCGATCAACTCAGATCGGTTAAGACTCTTCGTGTACCTTTTGGCACTATTGATAATTATGCCGAGTTACCGAAAGTACTATCTTTAATTCTGAAATGTCTGATAACCAGACTGAGGCTCAATTGGAGACCGGAGCTCGAGATGATCAAACAGCTCGGGATGATCAAATAGCGTAGGTGCGAAGGTCGCCGAGATTTATCTCACTCCCGTCATGGAGAAACTTGAGAAGATTGAGCCAATGTCGATCAAACTTACTCGGATGGAAGCAACGTTGGCCAATCAAGCTCGCATAATGGAAGGACTTAGCCATTCTTCGAATCGGTGCGAGATACAAAACACTCTGACCACTCAGATGACCTCCATGGAAGAAAAGCTGAATGAAAAGCTGGAGGGAGTCAACGCAGAGTTAAGTGCTGAAATGAAACAAAAGCACTAGGAGTCGACTGAATTTCTAGAGGTGAAACTGACAGAGAAAAATGAGGTACTGATCAAATCTGCTGTTGAGGAAATGAGCTCAGTGCTCATGACCAAGATGACAGAGATGCTTAAAGATGCACTCTCCGCCAGGGCTTTGCCCACATATCTCAAGAACTGCCTCGTGGGCTAAAACCACATTAGGAGAATGGAAGATGAGCAAGATCAGCTAGCAGGAGAGATCCGCTGTGTGAGCAAAGAACAGTATCACATGGACACAACTCTCTCCAGACTTCTTCCAAACTACGGTGCCAAGAAGGGGGAAAGGGAAGGTGCAGACCTCATGAAGTTCATGGCACGTGACTTGGAAAAGAAGGCTCGAGAAGATGCCGAATGTACAATCTAGCCCAAGCCTTTAAAGAAGTCTGAGCTATTGAGAAGTTGAAATTTGCTCAAGTGGAGAAGCTCTGTTTACATTCGAAGTTTCGAAAGCAAACCAAGATTGAGGTTGCAAGAGAGAAACCGAAAAGAACTAAGGTTGGAACAAGCCAGGCTGGTGCTGAACTGCCTATGAAGAGGAAAGCCTTGGGCGTTGTTCAACCTGTAAGCAAGCGTGCGAAGGCTTCTAAGCCAATCCAGAGAAAATTGATTCTGGAAGATGCAGAAGAATCTGAGTCTCAACCTCAGAAGAAAGTCTTCAACACCAGAGAGGCTCTGATGACACTCCAAAAAGAACAAGCTAAGAAAGCTGCTGCTTCAGTCTCAGGAACTTCTGTGATAAAAAAGAAGATAGACGAAGAGCGTAAGCAAAGAGTGACTTCGAAAAGTTTATGCGAGCAAGAGGAAGGGAACATCGAAAAGCGCCCGAAAGGGGCCCCATGTTGATAAATGGATGCCCATTAAACTCAACGACATGTGGGAAGAAGTGAAGAGAACCTTCTGGTTCAATTATGATGTTCTCAGGGAATGGAGAGGGGAAGGCTCAGACCAGAACGAAGCTTTCATTGAATATCTTCTCACCTTTTATCCAAAGTATCTACAAAGCTGGATTAACCTTGCGGATGAAGGTGGAATACAGATAGTAGCCCCCCGTCCATATTCCTATCCTCCTCCGAGACTTGGTAAATGAAAAGGCCATTACGCAAGAAATTGCTCAAGACTGTTGTCGGGTCACTGGGCCTAATCGAAACAAATCCGCACATCATCGGGAAAAGAAATGAGTCAAGAAGAGATTCTTCTAATGTTTGATCTGGAAGTGCCCACTGATGAAGTCGAAAATGAAGCAAACAGAGCAGAAGACTGAAGAGCCGAATCTGAAGACTAAAGACTGAAGACTCAGAAGATTTTGTATTCTTTAAATTTTGTCTTTTTGATTTTGTTTGATAAATTCATTGTAATCTGTAATGGTACACTTATCATCAATGAAGATTTATCATTATGCTCAAAAGATAATATCTCATTATCTTATTTTACATGTCTTTATATTTGATATGCCTGATTACTATTGTTTGGTGATGAAATTGTTGAGAGATTCATTGCTGAAGTAATTGTTGAGAGACATAACCAATCTTGTAATAGGATAAACTCAAAACCTCGAGTATAGGTTATATGTCTCAGAATAAGATAGGTTTTGGCATCATCAAAAAGGGGGAAATTGTTGGGAGATGAATTTAATAAAAGATTATATGATTTTGATTAAGATCCCAAAACCCCTGAGTATGACATGTTCAGTAATGATCTTGATAGATGAGTCAGGATTCAGTTTTAGAGTATTCGTGATGTTATCTCGCAAAATGTATAGTCGCAGAGATATAGTTCAGATAGGTTCTCAAGACTCAAGAACTCAAGATGTTTCAAGATATCAAGTTTTCGATGAAATCAAGTCTCTCAAGACTCAAGATGAAATCGAGATATCAAGACTCAAGATGGAAACCGAGAACCAAGACTCAAAGATGAAGACTCAAGATATCGGTCAAGATAAATCAAGACTCGAAGATCCTCAAGACTCGTAAGACCTCAAGACTCGTAAGAATCAAGACACAAGATCAAGATCGAGTATTCAAGATCGTTAATATCGAAAAGCACGAATTATCAAGACTCAAGAATGTATCAATGCTCAAGATGAACTCGAATGTTCCGAGGCAATCAATATATCTATCCGAAGGATGCAATATCGAGAAAAACGCGATACCTTAGAAAGTTAGATATTGCCAAGACATTCAAATGCGCATAAGAGGAACTAAGTCGGAAGTGTTGTTAAGGTTATATCAAACTCGAGTTTGTAACCAAAAGAGCCGCTTGAAGGTGTCTACCTTTTTTGGAGACAAAAGTCAAAAAGAGGAAGACGACATCGCACCATACCGACATCGATAAAGGATAAAGTCAAAAAAAGATGTCGATGTACGAAAAGTTCCAGATCGCAAAAAGTGAAGACCGCTACATGAAAGGCTATTGCCTAAAACGTGTTAGGGAGTTTCAAACCCTAAATATAGCCGCTTCTCACACACCATAAGAGGGAACTCACACGGCTATCTCTCCAACGGATAGTTTTCAAGAGTGACCTTGGTGTATGCCTATAAATACCGGGTGACCCTCTACTTTGTAAGGTTACGGAAATTTATACGCAACTCAAGAGCTCAAACTTATTCTTGCAAAAGTTAAAGCACTCGAAATACCTTGAATTTCCCAAGTGCTTCTATATTGAAGAGAGCTCACTTTACTAAGCCTAGCTTGATAAGATTTATCCAAAGCTTAGTCGAGATATCCTAACCCTTTGCATTGTGCTTCATTGTAAAGGATGTCTCATCCTAGTTGGAAACCAACCAAGAAACCCCAAACCCTTGAGAAGGTAGTTGGAGTGTGTTTGTTGGTGAGTAGAGTTGTAAAGAGTTAGTAAACTACGCGGAGTAGTCAGAAAACTCTAGAGGAGAAGTTAGTAAGCTACAGGGGTAGTCTGAAAGCTTGTGTGTGATTGAGTAAGTAAACTACGGAGGTAGTCAGAAAACTCAAGGTCGGGTTGAGTAAGTAAACTACGTGGAGTAGTCAGAAAACTCAGGGCCGAGTTGAGTAAGTAAACTACGAGGTAGTCTGAAAGCTCAGAAGTTGATAAGGAATTTCCCTAGAGAGGGAGAGTGGATGTAGGACTGGTTGTCCGAACCACTATATATTGCTGTGTTGTTTACTGCTTTATGTTTATACTTGTCATATGCATCTAGTTATAAGCAAAACACAACACATGAGCTTAAAAAGGAAAAATTGGAAACACTCTGCCCTCACCCCTGTTTTATATGCACCGAAATAAAACGTTTTGCTTCCGCACGCGCAAAATGGGTTTTTTTTTTCACCGGGACCAACAAGTGGTAGGCTTATCTCAATGGTTAGATTAATCAAACGGGTACAAGTGACCAATATCGATCCCAGATAAAAACTCAACAAAAGATGAATTAGCCAAAAATAAAAAATAATCAAAATAGCTCACTTTCCCTTTTAGGGTTTAGGGTTAATCACATCTAATGTAAACATGATAATTAGAATTCAATAACCTCTTTTCGAATCTAGCAGATAACCAACAATTCGAAATTAAATAATACCATGTATACATAACATGTAGGTTAGCAATATACAATCATTAGCAAATTTTCTTCTTTACTGTAAAGTATGAGGACACTCTTTTTATTACTTTGCTTTCAAGTAAGCAGTTAAAAGATTTAACTTCCGGATGAATAATATCATTGAGTGCAAATTGATCAGATAGGTATACGATTCGGCAAATAATAGAGTTATAATAACAAATCAAACCAAATTTGAAGATCACGACAAATCGGCTCAAGATATTATCAAATCACCAGACGATCCTTGCTAATCAAAGAAAATATTATTTTCCATGTTTTAGAGATATGTTTTGTACATATTTTCTTTAGTCATGTATATATCTAGAATCTTCTATAAAATTGTTATATATATTGTATGGTGTAAATCAAATCATCAATGAAAAGAATTTTTCTAATGTTAATTCAAGAATTCAGGCAATCAATTAACAAGAACTACTGAACTAATCAATAGAATTGCAGTTGTGCCCACGAAAGAAAGACGCTGATAAATTCACGATGCAACACAAATAACTGACGAAATTTAAAAACAATTCAATAGATCGAGTCTATGGTTTTCGATAAATACCGATATATTGAGGAGGCTAACGCTGAGGGATCGGCGGTGGATGGCGCCTTTGGTATTAGTTTCAGGAACTTGTTCTTCACCTTGTTGCTGGCGCAATTGGTAGAACGCTCATGCTGAGAACTTGTTGTAGGATAATAGAGACGATCATTTGTTGACCCAGTTCGTCGAGAACGACTACGTCTGGTAGCATACCAAGCCAACTGCCCCACCATCATACTCGGTTCAAAATAAATTTTGACCTTGCATATTATAATGGGAAAATGATCAAATTTGCCTCTCATCTCATCTCACATGAGCAGAGCTGTCAAAATGGACAGGGCCCATTGAGCTGGCCCGAGCCCGTCTATTTTTTAAGAGGGTTGGTTGAGTATTTATAGGTCCGCTGAGGAGCGGGCCCAAATGGCCCACGGGCTGGGGTGGGTCGGGTTGGATTGGGGCGGGCTGGGATATAATTTTTTTTAATTATTGTTATTATTTACTAAACACAAAATAAAAATAAAAATTGAATGAGCCAAAATATGATCATAATCATTTTAAAGATTTAAATGTGTTAACATATTGGAAAGATCAAAGACATCGATTTCCTGACATTGCATTAATGGCATGTGATGTCATGGCTATTCCAATTACTACTGTTGCTTTCAAGTTCGCTTTTTCTACTACTATTGGTGGTCATGTGCTCACTAAGTATAGAAGTGTTATGGTTCATGAGAGATTCCAATCATTTGGTTTGCACTCGTAATTGGTTGTATGGTTTTGGATCCACCGGTAATTTATATTACACTTTAAGTCATGTTTTTTCGTTTATTTTTTCATATTTAAACTATTGTCTTTACTCTTTTACATGTAGATTTGTCCAAGTACTGAGTCAACTTTGTTGGACGAGGGAACTTCATCTAATGTTGTCGAGAATAGTGAGAATGAATGGGAAGAAAATGAAGACGACTTTGATGATGATATGGATGATGAGTTTTAGTTAAGTAGTGTTTGTGTATTTAAACTTATGATTATGAACTTTAATTGTTATTTTGAGACTATGTTTTATGTTGATTAATTTTGATATGTACTTTTGATTATTAAAATTATTTTTGTGGGCATTGTTTACATGTTTAAAATTTATTATAAGTACACGTGAAAAAAATAATATTTTATAAAAAAAGCCGGTGGGCTAGCCCCGCTAAGCCCGCTGCTCGTTATAGGTTGGGTTGACTAGTTTCCAGCCCAAGCCCGCTTTGAGTTGGCCCGCCAAAATTCGCAAAAAAGTGGGTTGAGGTGGGTTGTGGGTCAGCTCGCCCCGCTAGCCAATTCTGACAGGTCTACACATGAGTAAGGGCCCGTTTGACTAAGCGTATTTTAAATATCTTATAAGTTTTAATATTTTATAAGTTATTTTAAGAGTTTGTAAGATTTATTTTTAAGTAGCTTATAAGTTATAAGTTGTTAAAGTGTTTGACTAATAAAATTTATAAGTTCTTTTATAATTTTTAAAAATATTTTTTAATTTTAATATAACATTATTTATTTTTTTGAAAAAAAAAAAAAAATTTATTTTCTAGAAAAATTATTTTTTTTAAAAGATTTTTTTTAATTATTTTATTTTTGTATATTGAGATGCTCGGGGCGGGTTCGAGCTGGGTCCGAGTCGGGTTGGGCCGGCATGGGTTAGGATAAGGTAGAGCTTATATAATTTTTGTAAGAGATTAAGTTTTTTGTAGTCTAATAACTTTGCTTCGTTTTGAAATTGATCCCGATTATTTTGACTTATTGATTTTGGTACTATAAGTTATTAAATTTTTTGAAATTGGTCCTTTAACCTGGTGTAGTAGGTCACCAAACAGCTAACCGTCACTTATTTAATTATTTTATTTTTTTCTTTAATTTCGAAATGTCACCTAGTCTTTTTTAATCCTAAAAAAACTTAATCCCTTTTTGTAAAATAAGTTGGGATATAAAGAGCATTTTCTGAGATTTTATAAGATGTTAAACATCTTATTTTACCAAATAAAATTAAGGAGTTTATAAGTTCCTAAATAACTTATATAAGCTGTTTTGAAGAGCTTATAAGCTGTCAAACATGCTCTAAATACACCCTTTAACACCTGCAACATAAACAAAGGAACTCTTTCGTACAACTTTGAAAATATGGTGTTAGAAATGACTAACATAATAGAAATGACATATTCATATTTCAAGCAGAGATTAGTCATATTGTGCTCCTGGGAACAACATTCACAATTGTATTGCTTATGCCTCACAGGGAGTGAATTGCCTTGATCAAACCACTGTTCGCGGGAATATGGCTATTCTAATTGACATCATGCTATCTTTTTGATACCTTAAATTGGGAGTTTCTTTTGGAAATATTGGCTACTCTGGTGGGGCATTTCTTCTTATGATTAGTGTCGTTCTTCACTCCCCGAAATCGTCAATCCTTTTCAATGGGGGTGGCACATGGTTATTTTGGCTGCTCACAAGGGGTTCATCAAGGGGATCCATTGTCACCCCTACTTTTTTGTCTAGTTGAAGATGTTTCACGGATGTTGGATAGGTTTGCAGCATCAAGAGCCTTTGTTCCTGCTTCAGCAAGGCAACATGTGAGTTGCCCTTTATATCTGCTCTAAGCAGATGATATTCTTCTTCTATATAGAGTCACTAGGCTGAACATCCGTTGTCTGATGAATGCTCTGAGCTTATGTCAGGCCTCACAACCCGATTAAATCTAAGATGTATTGTAGCAAGCATGTGAAGGCGGATAACAAGTCATACTAGATTCATTTCATATAGATAAACTTGTTGGAATTTAGAGACACATAAACACGTAATATATGCGCAGCGGAATTAAACATTTCACCAGCAACGAACATATAATTGCATAAACGATTACAATAATCATAACAAGAAATCTTACAGTAACTCAAGAACAGATTTCTCAACTACGGTATCCACGTAATCCCCAATCACGAACTTGTACGGATATGCCAGCGTTGAATCCCGAGATGAATTTGCTAGGAAAATTCTAACTCTAGATCTTATGGAGAGAATAATGAATTAAAGTTGTTTGTGAATTCCCAAGAGTTCATGTATATAGGGAAGACCCAACTTAAATCTTAAGCTAACCAGATTTGGAAATAAAATCCCTAATCTTATAAAATAAATCTCTTAGATTTATTTCCTATAAATAAAATCTCTACGGAATTAATTCCCATGTATATCAAATCTCTACGGATTTGATTCCATATATATTAAATCCTATAATAATATTCCATATATTATTATTGGGAATCCTATTTAATTAAATCATATTTAATTAAACATTAATAATAATTAATTCCAAATTAATCTATTATTAATTAATTCTCCATAAATTAAATATTAAATTCAATTTAACATTTAATCAACCAACTATAATCAGTAAAAGGGAACTACTTGTTGAGCGATTAGTCAAACTAGCGGCCTTAATTGAATCCTAGACAATAAATCAGACATTTTCAATAAATGAGGTACGTTGCGAGAAACGTGCAACTACCTGTAACTGAAACATGGGCTATTATGATTTCCTCATTTCATTCGCGAATACTCGATTAAGTCTTGAACATGATGAAGTGTCTATTCAAATAACTTAATCATATTGTCTTTAATCACTAATTGATCATGTATGTCACACTTAGCCACAAAGTCTAAGTTGACGTGCATCGGCCAATGACTTAGATCCAATTATGATGAGAAGATGAGTATTCTCTGTAAATCCACTTTGAGGAATGAATCATATTCTTGGCTCAACTACCACGCACATGCATTTCTTGACGAACCCAATTCAAGCCATATCTACCCATAGGCGGGTGCAAGCGTCGGTCATGGTCAAAGTTCATCACTCCGCACATGTAGTGCGTATTGACCTCAAGTCAAAGGAGTATCACATCGCTCCCACTAACCGAGACACCCGTAGACACATATAGTGGAAATACATCAAACGGTTTTTCGGATGGGTATACCAATACCCTCTAAGGTATTTGTGTATCCATCATGAGATACCTAGTATCTCGTAGTAAGTGAGATCTTACTACACTCTCTAAGAGTATGATGCAGATCGCACACCAATCTCCATTGCATCATCAATATCCCATTCTTGATGATCCTTGATCGGGGCTATTTGAGAATCATGCTTAAGTCATCTGAGTTCTCACAACCTCAATGAAAACAATGACTCATGGGAACACTTGTATGAATAAATGCAAACAATCAAACATAATATTCAAACAAGTATATTGCCATACATTAATATTAAGTAAACTATAATATTAAATCAAACTGAATATCATCGAGTATTATGTCCTTACAATAAATTGTCTCTAGGACACTAACACTAACACAACTTACTCATTGCACACAACTTAGCATAGTCCGTAGACTTGCCACTTTCATACACAGTATACTAACTTAATTTCACAAAAATCAACTATTCATTTCACATAGAGCATAGTCCGTAGACCTACCCGTTCATAATAACACACAAATTAATCTAACTAATGCAAACGTAATTAAATGTTACCCACTATCTTGACGTTGGATGCAGTGGAATAGCTTCTTCAGAACCCGGCTCTCTCGCACTTCACTCGAAACATTCAGCTATCTTTAGTCTTTTAATCTTTAGAAAGTTTCAACACACACGTATTGTTTTCACTATCTCTACTATCTAACTATACATATATATCTTATTCCTACATGTTATTCATAAGGGTATAAATATTTCTACTAACTTAATCATATTTCTAGGAAATTCTAGTTGCAGAAACTAGGCAAATTCACATGGAAATGTATGCCGAGTCATAGCATTTAGGTAAATTTTCACACCTCTAAAATGAATCATAATAGTGTTTTAACATGCTCATAATAAGTCCAATTTGTTCATTCGGAAGTGCTTATATTTTTAGTTAACTAGTTGATTAAATAAAACATATGCCTACTTACTTCACTATGTCAAACTTCCCTAAAAGAAAGCTTGTAGTAGATAATTATAGTCAAATATAAACACATCAAAATATTATGAAATTTATATAGTAGGTTAATAACACATATATACATATCATAAAAATTTCAATTTCAATTTAAAATGACATGTAGATCTTTTCTTGTGATTTTCACAAGTGGACGGAAAAACAAGTTATGAATAGGGCCTAAGTCAAGTCATTTTCTAAAATTTGGTAAAATTTGTGTATTTCTTATAAAAACGCAAGACAAAATCCTACGTGGCCTTTAGAGTCAATAGTAACATATTTAAAAGTTTATATTTTAATTTTCTATTTCAACTTGTACATACATTCTAATAGAGTACAAAAACAGTTCGATTTAACTAGATAATGTTATTTTGGAGGAAAAATCACTAAAAATAGGATATTGCTTCAAAAGTGGCTAGGAAAAATTACTAAGACAGATAAGAGGCACTAAAATAACATTGTGAAAATTATCTTATAATTTCAAAGAGATCTGAGCATTGAGATTTTTATAAACACGCCTTAAAACAAAACATTTTTATCTGTGTACCACGTCTCATAAGCAAAATCATGTAAAATCGAAAATAACTCCAAAAATCCTAAAATTTTAATTACATATCCTAGACTTATAGTAATTCAATCGGACATAAGGGTTTGAGAAAATAAATTTAGAAAATAGGTGAAACGTATTAAATAAATTTGTGCAATATCTGGGGAAAATTCCAGCAATAATTTTGACAAATAAAAGAGCATAGTTGGGGCACCCAACTCATTCTAAACATCAAATGACCATCAAAGTGATAATTACATAACACTTGGACATTCATTTAGTAGCTAAGTAGGCATCGTAGGCATCGAAAGTCACATGCAATCACAAAATTAACATGCAATCCATTAAACAATACCAAACAATCACATATTTGATAAATCCATAGGCTAAATCATAAAATCCATTTAAAATTCTCAACCAAGTGTCAAAGAACATCTTTGGGCTTCCAACACAAGTATCTAACCATATCACACAAGAAATCATCGCAGATTATAGTGGGGAAGAGGTTAATACGTATAGTGAAAGAATGATCAGTTTATTTGAAAAACCCATTTGAGAAATAAAAGTTGGAAAAAAGTTTTCTCATCTTACGTGGACTTTTCTACGGTTAGGAACAATTTCGCCCTCCCTGACGTCAAGAAATCCAATAAAAAATTGACACATCATCTAACTTCGCCATTAACAATCTAGTTTCGCAATAACACAAAATAATTTATCTTTAAAAAAATTTATTGAAAATTACTGAAATATCCTTCCAGTAATATTTTAAAAAATATATAATATTTTGATAATCAATATGTAAAATAACTAAACCATCCTTAAAAAATTAGGCTTCTCTTCTTCTCATTTTCTCCTCCTATCATCTTCTTCCCCCTCAATAAAATTAAGGATGATGAAAAACTCGAAACCACCATTAAAAAAAATTTAAAACTGCCATTAAATATATAATATCAACCATTGAGCCATAGCATAGGAGGCGAGCAATAATTACTATCTGAAAGAATTTTGGATAAAGTTGCGATGAAGCCTGTGATAATAAATTCATGGAAACTAAAAATTTGATTGAATTTCATGAAATTTTCTCCAACCAACAAAATCATTCTTTTCTGTAAATTTTTCTCAAATCATTATTTTCAACTCTTGATGTTCTTATTTTATGAAAGTAGGAAGCTTAATTTTTATTTATATTCGAGTTAACAATTATGTGATCATTTATTACAATTATATTGTGTCCCGTTTGAATATGTTTCAGATTCTTGTTCTTGAGTGACTTGATTTTGACGAATTAAAATTGATGGAATCAGTTCTTGGATCTTCTTAAATTCCTGTTTAAATAATTGGATCACGCAGTTTCCACTGTGTATGAAATTTTTTCAACGCAGAGATCTACTCAAAAAGTTTTATTTCGTGAAAAAATGTCAAAGTTCTCTTCACAACCTATATATCAGATTTAATATCAATCTCTTCATCTTTTTCTTGCTTGTGTATCCTATATTATTTGTCATAAAAGAACCGCCTCTATCGTTTTTCTGCGATTGTTCTTCATCATCATTCATCTTCTTTTTTCTTGAAGAAAAAATTAGGGTTAACGTTGATTAGAATATATAATTTATTTATAATTTTAATTGGGTTCAAAAGTATTTTATTCATTAATAGGGATATATATAATTTTATAATTAGTTTTTAAAATTATTTTACAAGAAAAGGATATTTGTGTCATTTTATAATTATTAATTTAGTTTATTAGTAGGGCAATACATGACGATTGCAAACGCTCTAGTGCAAAGCGTAATCATCTAAAAATAAAATTACCCCGTTAGATCAACGATCCAATGATAATTAAAGGGTTTACTAACGTCACGGAGGGCGAAGTTGTTTCTGACCGTAGAAGAGCCCATCTTACGTTGAAGACTCTTAACTCCTTAATGTAGCTTTAGATTATAGCAGAGAACGGTGGCTTATTCCAAAAATTTAGTGAGAGAAAGTATGGAGGGGGAGAGACGACGATAGAAGCGGACACATAATAGTGAGAATGACTCTTGGTATTCTGAGTCGTGCGCTTAAATTTTTTATTTATTAAGCGTGATTTTTTTTAGATTATTTATTAAATTATTATTATGTAGTATTCTTAATTAGTTTATTAATATTTTATATAAAAGATTTACACACATATGCATAAAGATACAATAAATATTAAGATATGGAAACAATCTAATAAAATCTCATGATTATAGAAATTTATATGGTCAATTAATCTATGTAAATATTTCTTGATATGTTCTCTTTTATAATTAAGACAAAGTTTTATGTAAATTTTTTTTACATTATTTATTTAAAATAAAAAAATTCACCAATCTCCGCCAACAGGAGTCAAATCTGGGGTCAACGGGGAAAGAAGGAAGCACTCTTACCAATAGACTACATCACCTTAATCTATGTTTTAAAAAAGGAAGCGGCGATCGGATCGGACAATTTCAGCGCTTTCGGTCGGACCGGTCCGATCGATTCTGGCCGTTTTCAAAGTGGTTGAGCCGGTATGACGTCATAATTACTTAATATATAATTAAATGTGTATATATATATATTTACTATTAATTAAACATTTGAGTATTTATTAAATTTTAGGTGTGTATATACTTTATTACTCCTTCAATTATGTAAGTCTTTTAATTAAGTATCCAATTTTTAACTACAAATAGGACGGCCAACTAATTGGAAAACACATCCCGATCCATTTGTTTAATAGTGTTGTGTCACTATCAATTCGGCACAAACCCGTTAATGAAGGAGCCCAATCGGATAACTGGGCCAAACTCGCCCGGCCCGACAATAGTCGCCTAGCTCGCCCACATGAGATGGACTCTAGCTCATCAAGAAAGGGCCGAGGTCGCCACGCCCAAGTAAAGTAGCTCGCTCATAGAGCCCTCAGAAAATCTTATGAAAATAAAGGGTCAAGAGCTCGTTATGAGCTCGCTCAATGATTTCGGACTAGCTCATTGAGAGCTCACCAATCGGCTCACTATGAGCTCGCTCAATGAGCCTCCATCTAGCTCGCTATGAGATCGCCCAATGAGCTCCTGTTGGGAAATTTGTATTTAAGTTTTGATGGAAGTTCCAAAACAGGTTGTAATAGGACCAGTCAGACCTGTTAGCTGTCTGATGACTTAGAATCAGATTAAGATGACCAGCTGAAATGTATAGATAGCTGATGTAAAAGATAGGTCACATATTGAGGGGGAACTCAATATGTATAGGTCAGGTCGAAATATCAGATGACCAGATAAGGTCAGATGATCAGAAGACTAAGAACGAGTCAGAAGACAAGAAGTCAGAAGATCAGGTGAAGACATAAGACATTGAAACTCAGATGAACCTAAAGACTCAGATAGACCTGAAGACTCAGTTAAACCTGAAGACTCAGAGAAACCTGAAGACTCAGTAACAAACCTGAAGACTCAGACACTGAGGCTCAGAGTCACCTAAAGATCAGAAGACTACCAGAAGACCTACATCAGACGAGTCAGCATATTGTGCTAAGACAATCTGCATTAGAAGACTCTACAAGGTAGACTGATCAGTTATCTGATCAAGTCAGCTCGCACCTGGCGTCAACCAAAATGGTACACCAGACAAGACGAATATTCTACAAAAGGAATATCAATCATCAAACAGACAAATTACTGAAGTGCCGCCTCGCGAAGCCAAAGAGAAAGCGACACGTGCACAAAAAGAGCTGACAATGCGGGATTCGACGCTACGGACATAAACGACGCTAATCATACCTACGGCCACGCCGATATTCGGAGCACGTCACAATCATATCCTACAACCTACCTAATATAGCCCGAAATTCAAATTGCTCTCCAACGACTCTTTGATTTCGAGGTCTATAAAATGGGACTGCTCTTCAAAATTGAAAAAGACACTGCATCGAGCAGACTGAAAAAGAAGCAAAAACTATAGCAGAATTTCCGCTCGAAGAACACCGAATTTGAAGATTATTCTTAAGTGTTCGTCCAATAGTTCTTAGCAAGAAATCCTATCCTCTAGCATTTGGCTACATAAACACTAGGATCGATTTCCAGTTGGAACCACAATAAACCTTTACCCAAACTCAAAGTTAGGTTAAGTTTGTTACCGCAAGATTTCAGACTAGGGATTCTAGTTTCTGATTTCTGGGATCGGTTGAGTGTGAACTCGATAAACATCTGTTGAGTGTTGGACTAACACATTAAACTAAGTCCAGTTGGTTAAGTTCGGTTAAGTTCAGTTAAGTTCGGTTAAGTTGGTTAAGTTGCCCCTGTGTTAAGGGAAGAGTGGACGTAAGACGGGTTTCGTCTGAACAACTATAAAATCTTGCGTGCATTTACTTACTCTTTATTGCTTTACACTATTACACACAACTGAGCTTAAAATTGCATACATATTCTAAGTTAACATCCACCGCACTAAGCAAATCGATCCGATCAGTTGACACCTTAGTCTGCCGATTGAAAACTGACTTGAGAATCTGATTTGATAAAACTGGTTTTTCACACGGGTATTTACAAGCTTCCGCACTATCAGTTAAATTGACAGATATCAAACTGATCTGCCCTCAGGCACTCAATAAGATTGAACATCAGTCCAAACTGACTCACTAGCACTCTGATCAGGCAAACTGCAATCACACCGATCCAAGACGTAAAAGTTTTTTCGTAAGTCTATTCACCCCCCCCTCTAGACTTTTTGCCCTCACAAACCCGTTCGGGACCTACAAGTGGTATCGAGCAAAGGGGTTCTACGTACCTAATCGGCTTTGAGTATCATCGATTCTCGAGGAAGAATCTTTGTGGTCATTTGAACAGATCTTGAAAAACCGTTTTCAAAACTCATTCATTTTCAAAATCTCACTCAGCATGGATAATACCTCTGGTATGTATCATGATTTGCCTAAGTTTTCAATTGATGAGTATGCAGATTGGACAATATACATGTGCAACCATCTAGGGTCAATAAGCGGCAGAATGATGGAAGTCATTGAACGAGGACCCATCATCATATATCACGACAACCCAGCGGTTGGAGGAGATCCAGATTTTGCACCTGGAAGCCTAGTTCGAAAGAGTCCAAACGATGGATGCGTAAGAAAGAAAGTCAGATACTCTAGATACAATAGCCAGACATATAATCATGAAGACGATGGATAAGATCACCAAGGAGAAGATAAAGTATCTCAAAACAACGAAACAAATGTGGGATACACTTGCTGAGATGTGCGAAGGAAATGATCAGATCAAAGACAACATATTACAAGATGAACTGGTGAAGTTCGAGAAGCTAAAGATGTTGCCAAACAAAACCATCAACGAGCTCGATGGGAGAATCACCATGTCAGTAAACAAGCTACGAGAACTTGGAAGAGAGATGTCAGACAAAGACATCAATTATAAAATCTTGAGATCTCTCACCAAGAAGTGGGACATGAAAGTCACGGTAATCAAGGATTGCCAAGACATTGCCAAGATGAAACCAAGTAGCTTATTCCTAAGTCTTAAAGCCCATGAGTTCGGTCTAATCGAAAGAGGGCAACCTCCACATCAAAATCAACCTCCATTCAAAATCAACCAATGATTCAAAAGCAACCAAAGGCCAATCAAAGGCCATTGGAAACATCATGAGATAAGCTGAACAGATCACTCTGCTTACCAGGAAACTTGAATGATCAAATATTCAACTCGGTAAGTATCGCAGATTCTACAAGGATTATCAAGACAGAAGAAACAGGAGGCCAACTGACAGATCACCAGAAAGGATCAGATCTGACGACCGAAGGGATCACAGAGATGAAAAGAAAAGAGATGATCGGTCAGATGAGAGAAGAGACAACAGATCTGACAGAAGGAGTCCAGATTACAATCAGAAAGGAAAGTCACCTGACAGATCCTACAGACGGAGTGACTCACCCGCGAAGTTCCGTGGATCGTGGATCATGTTTCAACCGCGGAAAAACCATGTCACTACAAAGACCGACCGCCTGCACTGACTCCCGAGAAAGAGAATGTAAGATGAACAAAGAGAGCAACGCTCGTGAGACGTAAAAAGCCATGGTTGCTGACACATCAGGAATCGATGATTCCTATCTTCCTTCTGAAGATTCTGGCTACTAATCTGTAGAAGATTTCTGCCTGATAAACAATGTAAATGATTTCTTCGACCATGAAGATCTGATATTCTCTTCAGATGACGATGAAATCTGCCTGATGGCCAGGGAGGAAGACCAGTCTGAGGTAAACCTCCAAACCTTCTTCTTTTTCAATTTCCACACCCGTTATTATTAGCACACCTGCTGGAGAGATTGACTTCCAGCTCTACTCTGAGAAATTGCTTGATGATCTTTCTAACGCAGTAGAGACTTATACAATAGTGGAAGCTGAAAACGACAAGCTAATGATCAGAAATAATCAGCTTGTTAAAGAGAACGCCAAAGAAAGCAAATTGAATCGAATCACCGAATCGCCGAAAAATAAATCAAGAACTAAAAGTTCTGAAAGTTAAATCTTCTGATCAGGAGAAGCAGATTAAAGATCAGCTAGCAATTAACAAACAACAAGCTGATGATTTCAAAATTCTACAAGCTAAGTTTGATGAGCTTTTCCGACTACATGAGAGTCTCAAATCTACTGAGGATAGTTTGCGCAAGAAAATAGAGGTTTTCACGAAATCATCAAAAACTGTTCAAGATATGAACACCTATTTTCAAAAGCCGACTAACAAGAAGGGAATTCGGTATAAGAACCCTTCTACATCCTCAAAAGCCCCGTTTGGTTCACTTCAGAAGGGTGTAATCAAACTAGTTTCTGACAAAGATACACAAAAAACTAAACTTGTATCTGATAAGGGAAAGAGACTCGGCGAGAAAGTAAAAGGCGCGAAAGTGCCTAATCGTAAATGGAAATGTAAATGGACCCCAAATCGATTAAGCATCGGAGGAATCAACAAAAGAACCCGGTTCTTCCCGAAGAGACCTCAACTTTGATCGCCAGACAGTATCGAAGAGACAACTGTTGGGGAAGATAATCCCAACAACAACCTGTGAAAAGTGAAATCTAATCTGAGACCCAATCAAGGTCAGCTGCCTAACAAGCAAGCTATAGGTAAACTGCAAAGACCATCTATGCCAAGAAGATATGAATATTTTAATGGTAGCAGTCGTACCTACCCTTATAACTAGAGACCTAGGGTCTGCCAAGACTGAGCCCCCAATCGGGTAAAAAAGACAAAATATAAAGAAAATTCCCAAGTCTTCTGATTCACCCAAGGTTCACACGTATAATCATACAAATCAGAAAGAATATAAATAGACGTATGATTATGTTGATGTTTATGGGAGACAAATTAGGCCTTCTGATCTATCTGATTACAATAGAAGTGCCCTATTTGTGTGGATCCCTAAATCCACCTCTAACCCCTCAGGACCCAATTCCAAAGGGGTACCTAAAACCTGATTCGATTGCAGGTTTGCGTGGGACTGGCCAACAAAGGAGGTGTACAAGCAACTATCTGGTACATCGATAGTGGATGCTCAAGGCACATGATCGAAGCAAACATCTCCTTAGCTCTTACAAAGAACAAGAAGGCCCACGTGTACTCTTCGGTGATGATAACTTTGGTTTTACCAAAGGTTTCGGAACCTTAGAGAATGATGATGTACAAGTAACTGGAGTCTCGTATGTCGAAGGATTAAAGCATAATCTTCTATCAGTATCACAATTCTGCGACAACGGATTCAGTGTTGAGTTCTTGAGTGATAAGTGTACGATTAGGAATCGAGCTACTCAACAAATCTTGCTAACTGGTTCAAGGAAAGGCACGATCTACATAGCAGATTGGAACAGTTGCCCAAGAAATGCATGCTTAATTGTTAAGAGTTCCAAAAGTAGTAGTTGGCTCTGGCACAAAAGAATGAGTCATCTAAACTTTAAGACTCTTAACAAGATAGCTAGGATGTCTTTGGTTGAGGGACTTCCGAATGAGGTATTCTCAAAGGATCAGACATGCGCAGCATGTCAGATGGGAAAATAAGCTAAAGCCTCATTCAAGGGAATACCTGGACCAGTATCCAGTAGAGTATTGCGACTGCTCCATATGGACTTATTTGGACCAGTTACACCAGTCAGTCTCAGTGGACGCAAATATACTCTGGTAATTGTGGATGATTATTCCAAGTTTACCTGGGTTGTATTCTTATACAATAAGAATGAGACAACGACAAAGATACCCGAGCTGCTCAAGAAACTACAAAATGAAAAGGGTTTCAGCATAGTAAAAATCAGATCAGATAAAGGTACATAATTTCTGAACTCTTTTATTACTGATTTTTGCACTGAGTTTGGTATACAACATGAGACGTCAGCTGCAAGAACGCCACAACAAAATGGAGTAGCAGAACGGAGAAACAGAACACTCAAGGAAGCTGCTCGCACTATGTTAGCTGAACATGCAACACCAAGCCGTTTCTGGGCATAAGCAATCAACACTGCATGCCACGCTCAGAACAGATGTTCTCTGACAAAGGTTCACTACAAAACACCCTATGAACTGTGGAATGGCAAAAAACCTCGTGTTTCATACTTCCATGTTTTTGGGTGCAAGTGTTTCATACACAACAATGGGAAAAGTCAGTTGAAGACTTTTGAGGCCAAGTCAGATGAGGGTATATTCTTAGGATATTCCTCATCCAGCAAGGCTTTTAGGGTCTACAACAAACAAACCCTAGTTGTGGAAGAAACACCCCATGTGGTCTTTGATGAGACATCTTTTGAACAAATGTAAAGTCGCGCCTCGTAACAAGCGATGCGTAACAACCCAGCACCGATACGCCGTAAAATGGATCAGCTAAGTATCAAGGAGAAAGAATCTGAACACGTAACAGTGTATATCCCAGAACTTGATCTTGCCGATTCACCAGGTCAATCAGACCCTAAGGTACGCAAACCGCCGCTGATGAAGCCGGGCAAACCGAGACAAGATCAATCAAACATCCGGTTCGTGGGAACTCTGAAGTTCCTACTGAACGTACATCGGCACATGATGAGTCCAACATCAGCTGATACATGTTCTTATCAAGTGGATCATAATTCCGCACCACTCCGAATCACTAGTAATGAACTACTATCAGAAGTGGATGATGTTCTCCAAATAGAAGCAAATCAGAAAAGAAGGACCTGGATTACCAGTCATCCAACTGATCTGATTATCGGAGACCCATCTGATAGAGTCAAAACTAGACATCAGATTGGTGAAAGTGCCATGTATTGTTGTTATCTGTCCTTGAAGGAACCAACTAAAGTAGAGGAAGCTCTACAAGACACAAGCTGGATTCTAGCCATGCAAGAAGAACTGGAACAATTTGAGAGGAATCAAGTTTGGAAACTGGTGGACAAACCAACTCATCAAGACGTGATTGGCACGAAGTGGGTATTCAAGAACAAGAGAGATGAGAATAATGTCATAACCAGAATAAGGCAAGACTTGTTGCTAAGGGGTATTCACAATCGAAAGGAATTGATTATGATGAGACCTTTGCACCGACCGCCGCTTAGAAGCCATTCGGTCAAGCTTTATATATACGCCCCACAGAGGGTTCATTGTGTATCAGATGGATGTAAAGAGTGCATTCTTAAACGGGGTACTAGCAGAGGAAGTTTATGTTGAACAACCTCCAGGCTTTGAAAAAGGCAACCAAGTGTATCGTTTAAGAAAAGCTCTTTATGGCCTGAAACAAGCTCCTCGAGCTTAGTATGATACACTCTCTCAGTTCTTGATAGACAACGGTTTCACTAAAGGAATAGTGGACAGAACCTTATTCAGAATAGAAGATGGAGAAGAAATTCTGATGGTTCAGATTTACGTGGACGATATCATCTTCGGATCTCCCAACAAGAAGCTATGTGAGAAGTTCAGCAAATTGATGCAAGGGAAGTTCGAGATGTCCATGATGGGTCAGATGAATTATTTTCTAGGTTTACAAGTCAAGCAGAGTACAGAAGGGATATTCATCTGCCAAGCGAAGTACACAAGGAATTTATTGGCCAAGTTTGGAGTTCAACATTGTAAGGAAGCCAGAATTCCCATGATGACCGGGTTCAAGATGGATCCAGATGAGGACGGTCAGAAAACTAATCAGAAAGAATATAGGGCTCTCATTGGATCTCTACTATACCTGACTGCCAGCAGACCAGACATCACTTTTGCGGTAGATGTATGCGCCAGATTTCAAGCAAATCCAATGTAAAGCCACCTAGAAGCAGCTAAGCGGATTCTCAAGTATCTGAAGGGGACAATAAACCTTGGTTTATTTTACCCATCAGATGATAATCTAGAGCTTAGTGGGTATTCTGATTCTGATTACGGAGGTTGCAGAATCGACAGGAAGTCAACCTCAGGTACATGTCAGTTTCTGGGAAATAAACTGATCTCTTGGTTTTCTAAGAAGCAGACATCAGTTGCGACATCTACTACTGAAGCAGAATATATGGCTGCAGGAAGCCGTTGTTCCTAACTGCTCTGGCTAAGTTAGCAGCTGAGGGATTACAACATCGTAGCTAAGAACATACCTATATTCTGTGACAGTAATAGTGCTATTGCAATCACTCAGAATCCTGTTCTACATACAAGATGCAAGCATGTGGATGTCAGACACCATTTCATCAGAGATCATGTTGAAAAGAAAAATATAAGAATGGAAAAGATCCATACTGATAAGCAGAAAGCTGATATCTTAACTAAGCCGCTAGCTGAGATCAGATTCAGAGAATTATGCAACGAGATAGGGCTTCTGGATCTCAAAGAAAGTGCACCAGAAATGTTAAGTGGAATGGTCTCCAGAACCAGTTGGTTAAAAGACTAACCAGGAATCAGTTGAGTTAGGAATCTCAACTGATCAGACGATCAGACGAGGAGCCGATCTGAAAATCAGACAAGTAGCAGATCTGAAGATCAGACAAGGAGCAGATCAGTTCAAGATATATCAGATTAAGGGGGAACTGATCAGATTGGAAGGTTACTTTATAAGTCGATTAAGCTACGGTCAACAAGTAAGTCGTACAAGTTTAAAGCTACAAATCGCATAAGTCAGAAGAGGCAACACAACAATGAAATAATAGAACTTTTCATTGATAAGGACCCGGAGGTCAGATTTACATTACAAGCTACAAGTACAAGAAGACCCTGAGGTCATTACATAAACCATAAACCCTAAGTCTAACCCAAGGTAGGGAAGGGGAGAGAGAGATTTTAGAGCTTGATGCTCTCATTATCCCCCGACCCTAAAAGGGGCGTAAGAGGCTTCTAGAATCCTGAGCCACCCTCAGAGCTTCGGAGTGAGGAGCGAGAGCGGCCTTGAAGGATGTCTAAACCAGGAGCCCCTAGACCTGAAATCAATGGGCTCTCCAGCTGTTAAATGAGACACAGTGCCACAGGTTTGGTCACAAGGACCAAAAGGCCACTAGTGTCACATGAAAATATTGAGTTTGATATACGAAGATCAGCTATTATCTGATGCAGACCTTTTATCAAACCCATGTTTTGTTTCAGACTGAGTCTGTTGATGCTAATTCCGTCATCTCGATAGGCACACAAGGTGCATACGGTTAGGAGAAGTGCCTTCTCATTTGCTATAGCAGATCCGCCTCCATGGTGGTAAAAAAGCTTTGCATTGATCGTATGTGTAATCTTCGATGACGACGAAAGCAGTGTGAAGGAACACACAGGGTTGATTTGAGATGCTGAATTCATTGGAAAAGGGTTAAAGGTTTTTGCCGGGAGTTTCACCGAAAATAAGGAATTCATCGGAAAGCATGGAGTATATGCTAAAGAAGATGAATGGTTTATGTTGTGTTATTTGCCTAACACCCCAGGTCAATTTATAGAAGAAAATTAGGGGTATAAATGCAAATTTATTTTCTCAGAAGACCTTAAGAGAAATTTGCATCGACAACGCGTAAGGAACACGTGGCTAATGGTTGGATGAGTTGACGGTGTGAGTAATCACAGCGTATCTATGCCATTATTACGGAATGTCAAATCGCGCCGATTTGGGAATCGAGGCGACCTTTTGATTCGATTCGTTCGGATTTGTTTTGCCTCGTGAGAAAATCCACGAGTAGACTATGATTTGTTTGATTTGATCAATGTAATAGACTAGTCTAGATCTAGGTTTATTTATTTTTTGTAAATAAATTGTAACCGGATCGGGAACGAAGAGACGAAGAATTAAAGGACAAAATCCAAACCAGCATATAGGGGCGCTGGCGCTACCGGCATGCTTTGGGCGCAGGGCGGCGGCCGAAATGCGAGATGAAGGCCACGCCGGCATCGGTGGTGCGCGCTCAGTGCCGAAAGCGATGGGGGGCGGATGACGCTGAAGACGGGCAACGCGAGACGCCAAGGCCGCTGAGGACGGGCGAAGGCGGTGAGACGTGGATGATGCGCTGCTGCCGCCCGCCGGAACCGGCCGACTCGCCGATACTGCCGAGGCGGCATGGCCCGAGGCAAGGCGTATGGCCCACCGGGCGCGCCGAGGTCGCAAGTGGCCAGTTTATGATGGCCACCGTGATGGCGGCCAAGATCCTCCGCGCGTGGCCGGTTCGTTCGAGACGGGTATTTTTCGAAACGAACAAGTGGGAGAAATTTGAGACGTGTTTCTTCAAGATCAAGTCAAGAAAAATAAAACCATGACAATTGGATAATTTGTGCCCAATATGTTTATTTTTCTGCTTTGCTTGATTTAATTTGTGCTATCTTATGCTTTATTTAATTTGTTTAAATGTGTTTGCATGAGGGTTGCCAAATGAAAAAATCTCAACTTCAAAATTACTAAGTATGTTTTAAATAATTAATTGACAATTTTATTCCGGATAATAAAATTGAATTAATTTTGACCTCCATGATTTATTTATTTGTGAATTCTTTTGGAGAAATTCCCCCCACGGGATGGTCAAAAGATAGGTTTCACATGAATGAATTCCGAACGGATGATTGTGGGTTATTACTAGTGGCGACGATGACCCTCCCCACGAGGCTCGATCAAAGCGAAATAGTAATCATGTATTTAATCATGGTTATTACTTAGGTATAAAATTGATATGCATATACTTCCCCGAAGTCCCTGTCAATTTTATATTGGTCAAGTGGGAGCCAACTATTAATCTGGATATTAAAGGTTTGTAACTGTTTTTGTTTGTAACCTGCTTGAATGTGTTTAAATAATGACCCACCCCACATGGCTTATTTAAACTGTTTTGAGATGTTGGCTGATGCATGTTCATATTTTTTTTTTTGAGATTTTAATATGATGCATGTGATCAAACCTTGTGATAATTTTGTGCTTATGCATATTATTGTTTATTTCAGTTCATCATGTCACAACCTTTTAATCCACTGTTCAATATACTGAAAGACAATTTGCTCACTGGAGAAAATTTTGTTGATTGGAATCGAAAACTCACTATTGTCCTCACTGCACAAAGCCATAACTGGGTTCTGACCACACCTAAACAGGATAAACCATCAGATGAGTCCACTAAAACGGTTAAGAAAGAGTATGCTGACTGGGAGCGGTCTAACGAAATGGCTAAGTGTACCATCTTGACTTCTATGTCAGATGTGTTGCAACACCAACACCAGAATGTTGAGACCGCTACGGAAATCATGACTAGTCTTAAAGCAATGTTTCAACATCAGAACCGTGTGGCTCGTCGATCACCATGAGGGACTTGCTCTCTATGAAAATGGTGGAGGGAGCGCCGTAAAGGGAGCACGTTCTCCGATGATGGCTCACCTTAATAAACTTGAGGTACTTGGCGGCTGATACGATATCGAGACCCAAATCGATTTAGAGTGCTCCATTCTCTGCCGAAAAGCTTTGAACAATTCAGTTGAACTACCGGATGAATAATCGAAGTTCTCGATGCCCGATCTTTGCAAGCTTTAGTCTCGGCAGAGGCGATATTAGGCGGAAAAGCCAAGCCTTGGTGGCAAACGGACCTTCTTCTTCTTCTAGACCAAGGGGTGGTAAGAATAAGAAAAGGAACAAAGGCCACAAGCAAGTGGACTCAAGTGTTGCCAATGGCAAAGATAAGGTGAATAAGAGTGGTGGAGTGAACAAGCCAGCTAAGGGGAAGTGCTTCAACCTAGCGGTGAGAAAGGACATTGGAGGTCACTGTTCTGACCTAAGAGGGATGGAAAGAAAGGTAATTCTCACGCACTAGTTGTTGAAACTTGTTTAGCTGGTATGTCTCCCATTTTGTGGGTGGTGGATCTGAGATCCACTAATCATGTTTGTTTCACATTACAGGGGTTCAAGCGGACCCGACAACTTAGTGGAAGTGAGGTCCTCATCACACTGGGCGATGCTACGAGAGAGGCTAGCTAAGCAGAGGGAGAAGTGCACCTGTCTTTTGAAGACAATATTTTTTTGAGATATTCTTTACGTTCCGTATTTTTTAGAAAGAATTCATTTTCAGTTTCTAAACTTTTATGATGGATATTTTGGTTACTTTTTAATAAAGTTGTTACCAATTTTATTTTTGATAAATTTATCTGTCATGGAACGTTGTTGAATGATCTCTATACAATTAACTGTGCACACCACTCACGAAATGTATCCTATAACACATCAATCAAGCTTTCGAAAAAAAAAAGCGTTCATCAGACGTGAATGAGACACTTCTTTAGCATCTATAAATTGGGTCATATAAATCCAAAGAGGATCCAAAGGTTGGTAAGAGACGGTTCACTAGGGCTTCTCCAAGTTGAACCGATTCCAACCTGCGAATCATGTTTGGAGGGTGATATGACCAAGATGGCATTTGGAGCCAAGGGGAATGGGGCTAAAGAAGTGTTAGAGATCGTTCACATAGATGTACGTAGTTCAACGTTAACCAAAGCAAGAGGAGGTTATGAGTAATTTTATTGATGATGACTCAAGTTACATTTTTCCTTATGAAGCATGAATCTGAGACCTTTGAGAAATTCTAAAGAATTTAAGGATCAAACAGAGAATCATATGGAAAAACGTATCAAGTCTCTACGATCTGATCGTGGAGGCGAATACCTCAAAGAATGAGTTTTGAAACGCTTATCCGATGAAGGGATTGTATCCTACCATCGCACCCGAACCCTCACCAAAAACGGAAAAGAAACATAATTCTTTTGGAAATGGTTAGATCAGCGATGAGTTATGCGGATCTTCCCGAGTCGTTCTGGGGTCATACCTTGGTAACATCAACTTACATTCTGAACATGGTGCTATCCAAATCGATTCCCAAAACCCCAAAGAATTGTGGACCGGGCGCAAGCCTAGTATGAGACACATGAGAACTTTGGAGTGTCCGGCCTACGTGTTGGACAAGGAAACCAGTAAATTGGATCCTCGATCAGAATTAAGGCTGTTTTGTAGGATACCCCGAGGGAACAAAATGGTGAATGTTCTATAGTTCCGAAGATCAAAAGGTGGACATCCGCACCCACTTTAGATTTTGGAAGAAAACTATAGAACCAAAGAAAACCCGTGAGATTACCTTAAATGAGCTTAGAGGGCAAACCTCGATTGCCAATCGTATTAGATGATATACCAAATGATACGCTTATCACAACCGAGCCCTAGTCATAGTGGGAGGGTTGTTAGATGACAAAGAGACATTCATGGGAATAGGAGAGTCCTCGGACTTGATTCCCGGAATCAGACCCATGGGCATATGACGAGGCACTCTAAGATAAGGATGCTGATTCTTGGCAAACAGCAATGAAAACCAAAATGGGTTCTATGTTTCATAATAGAGTGTGGGAGCTAGTCGAAGCACTTAATGGGGTCGAACCCATTAGATGCAAGTGGGTATATAAGAGGAAAAAGAGGATCGACGTGAAGTTTGAAACCTTTAAAGCAAGACTAATGGCGAAAGGTTATACTCGAAAAGAAAGGGATCGATTATGAGGAAACTTTTTTTTCAGAGCCATGCTTAAGTCCATCCGTATTCTCTCATCGCGATTCTTCGCGATTTCGACTTTGAAGTCCGGGAAAATAGATGTCAAGATAACTTTCCTTAACGAAAGTCTTGATAAAGAGATCTATATGCAACAACCCCATGTTTTCATGGAAACAGGCCAAGAACACCTAGTTTGTAAAGCTCAAGAGGTCCATTTACGGACTCAAACAGGCATCCAGAGCTTGGAACAAAAGTTTTGATCATGTTATAAAGTCTTATGGGTTTGATCAAAATAAGTTTGAAAGTTGTGTGTATAAAAAGAGTGTCGGAACTGCATTGGTATTCTTAGTACTATACATAGATGACATTGTGATCATCGGGAACGATGTGAAGGTGTGATCAGACGTAAGGGCATGGTTTCAAAACAGTTTGATATGAAAGACTTAGGGAAAGCCGGACATATCCTTGGGATCAAGATAACTCGAGATCGCCGGAAAAAGGATGATCGGGTTATCGCATGTTTCATACATAGACACCGGTTTTTTGAAAACAATTGAAATCTGCAAGATTCCAAGAAAGGATTCGTACCTTTTAGACTTGGAATCCATCTATCCAAGAAAATGTTTCCTAAGACGAAAAGGAGATAGATGACATGAAAGGTATTCCTTGTGCTTCGGCTGTTGGAAACCTTATGTATGTATTCTTTGTGTATGCGAGACCCGGATATCCGCTTTCTTGAGGCATGGTAGCAAGATATCAAAGTAGCCCAGAAAGCGCATTGAACTGACGCTTAAAAACATTCTCGAAGTGTCCGAAAAAGAACTCGGGATAGAATGTTGATTTATCGATCGACATCTCCAATCCCCATCGGCTACGGACTCGGATTTCCAATCGAATATAGATTCCGAAAATTATCCGCCTCGATTAGTGTGTTTCCATTTGGGAAGTGTAGCCATCAAATGGACGAGTGTGAAGCGTAAATGCATCAACGACTCAACCATGACACTTTCGGGTAAGTAGTCAACATGAAGCGTTGAAAAGAACCGATTGGGCTCTAGATCTTCTTAGTGGACTTGGATGGTGTTCAATTTGTCTAGCAATATCTCGCTTGGGGGCGCTTGCAAATTCAAGAGAACCAAGAGTCCACGAGTCAAACAAACACATTAAAGGAAAGACATCTTATACGAGAAATCGTTAAGAGAGGAGATATAGATGTGGCAAAGATGGCGTCTGAGGACAGCTTAGCAGATCCATTCACAAAGCGTCTGCCTCTGAATACATTCAAGAGACATGTGAGTGGAATGGGTGTCAAGACCGCCGCTAACTGCTTTGAGTATAAGTGGGAGAAATTATTAGGTTCGTGTAGGTGACATTGGATGTCACAGACTACTCGAGACGTGTTGTAGTATACTTAAAAGCAAACTTTGAGTATAAGTGGGAGATTGTTGGGATTATACTGAAAAGTATGCTTTTTACTTTGTATAATCGAAACCAATTTTCGGACTTATTTATTGAAATAAATTGTTTATCAACGATGCTTTAAATATGATTGAATGTTATATATATTTATTGCATAATCGCTTCAATAATTCCCTCGTGTTACATCAGTAGTTAATTTAGTGATACCGATCACGTAAGATTAAATTAATGTAGTCCTTGTAACTAAAAAAGTACGCCATTCACGACCTAGATGGAAATGAACAACCATCGCGAAAGGTTGAGGTGTAAGGCTCGGATTGGTTTGTCTTGACCAAGAGATTACACTAGTGCATGATTGATCTTGTTGAATAGGACCTCTGGGAGGATAAATTCTTGAGAATCGAACAAGGAAGAATTAGACCTCGGTGTTCGTTGTTTCTTAACCGTCCCCCTTAAATAGGATCACGTGGGATCGGAACTATTGCTTTGACTTATCATGGGTAGCGAATCGAGTGAGATTCAATACTTTTTATCTTGGGCAATATTATTGGTCACATGTGATTGCTAAAATTTAATACGAAGAATCGTGTGCAAGTACGCTTGCTTGATTTGCCCCCTTGGGAGGTTCATAAGTTTTATCATACCAAATCTTGCAAGTGGAATTAGTTTCCCAGATGGATAATAATGTTGAACCATTCCTCGACCAAGGACAAAAGATATTAATTAACGGAAAGCTATTTCAAATGGCTTGTATTAATTAATGGGCTAGATAATCTTAAACACGGAAATAATGACCGGAGCCATATTGATCAGTAATATGGGTTAAGATGGATAGTGCAATATTAATTATGTAGTGGGATTAATTAATATTTATGGGCTTGAATTATATTGTGGCTCAATATTAGATATTCAAGATCAATTAGAAGGTCCAATCTTAATTCTCCTAAAGGCCCCCTGAGTAGCCCAACATATAGTCCAATAACTGAAAAGGTGATTAAAATAAAATAAATATTGTTGCTTATATTTCCTCTAAATTTTCGAAAATTATGGATAAAAGAGGGAGAAAGATTTTCTTTGAATTTTGTTATGGAATGAAGATATGTATTCTTGGAATACAAGATTATCTCATTAAATTCAAGAAATCTCCCACATGGTTATTCATGAGGTAAATTTCGAAATTTTGAAAATATAGTGAGTGGGCAAGAAAGATTTTCTTGATTTTCTTGAAAAGATATTATGGAAGATATGTATTTATTGAAATACAAGAATATCTCATAAATTCAAGAAGATCCAAATCTTGGATTCTTGCATCACTTAATTTTCGAAAATCATCCATAAAATAGAGGAGGTGGATTTTTGTGGAATATTTTAATTATGGGAAAAAGAATATATGGGATATATTCAAGATTTCTTGGTGACCAAGAAAAGTCTTTTCCCACATTGAAAAATCACATAAATTTCGTCTACCCTCCCTCCTATAAATAGGGGATGATTAGTTCATTCCCAAGTACAATTTCCATGTGCTGGAAATATTAGCAAATCCACATAAGTGGTGCAACAAAGTTTATTTTTTCCTTTTGTTAATTGTTCGCGAGTATCCTTCTACCAGATTGTCGAGCAAGGGCTAAGGGAATACTTGGGAAGTCCTTTTGGTTAGTCCGTCCGACCAAAGCCACTGCCATCCCAAGAGGTACGTTCACGTAAACCCGTAGATTTCGCATGTGTAGGTTTTACGTGGCTTTTTATTTGCATGATATGTTGTTGCAATTATTATTTGAATTAATATAGGATTAATTCATGCTAGTAATAATTAAAGAATTAAATTTGTATTTAAATATTCATCCCGAATAGATCTATGCAACTCATTCCCCAACAAGCATCGAGCCACGCTTTGCTCAATTTTTTAAATTGTAATTTAATTAAGTGGACATTAAATTTGAAATTGGATAGTAGAACTGTTAGATCTCATTTTGCGTTATCCAATTGTCATGGATTTTAATGTTTTATTTTGCATGCATATAAACCGTGGTTTTCTAATTCGATTCGTTCGATTTGTTTTGCCTCGTGAGAAAAATTCACGAGTAAAGCTGATTTGTTTGATTTGATCAATGTAATAAGGCTGATACGAATCTAAATTTATTTATTTTTTATAAATAAATTGTAACGATTGAAACGAAGAAACTGAAATTAAGAACCCGAAATCGGAGAACAGTAAGCGTGGCAGGCGTATTTAGCGTGTCTTAGGCCTTGGCCGAGGCAGGCGAAACCTTGTAGCAGAGATGAGCCGCCTTACAGGCGGTCGCCTCGAGGCAGCCGAGACGGAGACGGATCTCACCTTGGCCTTATTGTGTGAAACCTTGGCCGTACCGAAGCCGGCGGAAAGCGGGCAGCAGCGCCGTGGATCTTGTGCGTCGCTGCAAAACTAGGCTCCCCGTCTAGAAGCGTCTTGGCTGACTGGCTTAGCTTGACCCGTCCGAGGCGATCACCAAAATTCTCAGGTATCCCAGGCAATGTAGCGGCGGATCTGGCGTGCATCCCGTGCGAGTGGCTTTAAGCGTGGCGATTCGAGACGGTATTTTTCAAGACGAACAAGTGGGAGAAATTCGAGACGTGTTTCTTCAAGATCAAGTCAAGAAAAATCAAACCATGACAATTGGATAATTTGTGCCCAATATGTTTATTTTTCTGTTTTGCTTGATTTAATTTGTGTTATCTTATGCTTTATTTAATTTGTTTAAATGTGTTTGCATGAGGGTTGCCAAATGGAAAAATCTCAACTTCAAAATTATTAAGTATGTTTTAAATAATTAATTGACAATTTTATTCCGGATAATAAAATTGAATTAATTTTGACCTCCATGATTTATTTATTTGTGAATTATTTTGGAGAAATTCCCCCCATGGACTGGTCAAAAGATAGGTTTCACATGAATGAATTCGAATCGGATGATTGTGGGTTATTACTAGTGGCGACGATGAACCTCCCCACGAGGCTCGATCAAAGCGAAATAGTAATCCTGTATTTAATCATGGTTATTACTTAGGTATAAAATTGATATGCATATACTTCCCCGAAGTCCCTGTCAATTTTATATTGGTCAAGTGTGAGCCAACTATTAATCTGGATATTAAAGGTTTGTAACTCTTCTTGTTTGTAACCTGCTTGAATGTGTTTAAATAATGACCCACCCCACGTGGCTTATTTAAACTGTTTTGAGATGTTGGCTGATGCATGTTCATATTTTTTTTTTGAGATTTTAATATGATGCATGTGATCAAACCTTGTGATAATTTTGTGCTTATGCATATTATTGTTTATTTCAGTTAATCATGTCACAACCTTTTAATCCACTGTTCAATATACTGAAAGATAATTTGCTCACTGGAGAAAATTTTGTTGATTGGAATCGAAAACTCACTATTGTCCTCACTGCACAAAGCCATAACTGGGTTCTGACCACACCTAAACCGGATAAACCATCAGATGAGTCCACTAAAACGGTTAAGAAAGAGTATCTTGACCGAGCGGTCCTAACGAAATGGCTAAGTGTACCATCTTGACTTCTATGTCAGATGTGTTGCAACACCAACACCAGAACGTTGAGACCGCTGCGGAAATCATGACTAGTCTTAAAGCGATGTTTCAACATCCGAACCATGTGGCTCGTCAGATCACCATGAGGGACTTACTCTCTGTGAAAATGGTGGAGGGAACGCCCGTAAGGGAGCACGTTCTCCAGATGATGGCTCACCTTAATAAACTTGAGGTACTTGGCGCTGAATACGATATTGAGACCCAAATTGATTTCGTGCTCCATTCTCTGCCGAAAAGCTTTGAACAATTCAGGTTGAACTACCAGATGAATAATCAGAAGTTCTCGATGCCTGATCTGTTGCAAGCTTTAGTCTCGGCAGAGGCGATATTGGGGCAGAAAAGCCAAGCCTTGGTGGCAAACGGACCTTCTTCTTCTTCTAGACCAAGGGGTGGTAAGAACAAGAAAAGGAACAAAGGCCACAAGCAAGTGAACTCAAGTGTTGCCAATGGCAAAGATAAGGTGAAGAAGGGTGGTGGAGTGAACAAGCCAGCTAAGGGGAAGTGCTTCAACTGCGGTGAGAAAGGACATTGGAGGTCAGCCTGTTCCAGACCTAAGAGGGATGGAAAGAAAGGTAATTCTCACGCACTAGTTGTTGAAACTTGTTTAGCGGCGTATGCCTCCCATTTTGTGGGTGGTGGATACGGGATCCACTAATCATGTTTGTTTCACATTACAGGGGTTCAAGCAGACCCGACAATTTAGTGGAAGTGAGGTCCTCATCACACTGGGCGATGCTACGAGAGTGGCAGCTGAAGCAGTGGGAGAAGTGCACCTGTCTTTTGAAGACATTGTTTTTTTGAGATATTCTTTACGTTCCGTATTTTTTAGAAATAATTCATTTTCAGTTTCTAAACTTTTATGATGGATATTTTGGTTACTTTTTAATAAAGTTGTTACCAATTTTATTTTTGATAAATTTATCTATCATGGAACGTTGTTGAATGATCTCTATACAATTAACTGTGCACACCACTCACGAAATGTATCCTATAACACATCAACTGTTTCCGAGAAAAGAAAGCGTTCATCAGACGTGAATGAGACACTTCTTTAGCATCTATAAATTGGGTCATATAAATCCAAAGAGGATCCAAAGGTTGGTAAGAGACGGTTCACTAGGGCTTCTCCAAGTTGAACCGATTCCAACCTGCGAATCATGTTTGGAGGGTGATATGACCAAGATGGCATTTGGAGCCAAGGGGAATGGGGCTAAAGAAGTGTTAGAGATCGTTCACATAGATGTACGTAGTTCAACGTTAACCAAAGCAAGAGGAGGTTATGAGTAATTTTATTGATGATGACTCAAGTTACATTTTTCCTTATGAAGCATGAATCTGAGACCTTTGAGAAATTCTAAAGAATTTAAGGATCAAACAGAGAATCATATGGAAAAACGTATCAAGTCTCTACGATCTGATCGTGGAGGCGAATACCTCAGCAATGAGTTTTTGAACTGCTTATCTGATGAAGGGATTGTATCCCAGCTCACTGCACCCGGAACCCCTCACCAAAACGGAAGAAACATAATTCTTTTGGAAATGGTTAGATCAGCGATGAGTTATGCGGATCTTCCCGAGTCGTTCTGGGGTCATACCTTGGTAACATCAACTTACATTCTGAACATGGTGCTATCCAAATCGATTCCCAAAACCCCAAAGAATTGTGGACCGGGCGCAAGCCTAGTATGAGACATATGAGAACTTTGGAGTGTCCGGCCTACGTGTTGGACAAGGAAACCAGTAAATTGGATCCTCGATCAGAATTAAGGCTGTTTTGTAGGATACCCCGAGGGAACAAAATGGTGAATGTTCTATAGTTCCGAAGATCAAAAGGTGGACATCCGCACCCACTTTAGATTTTGGAAGAAAACTATAGAACCAAAGAAAACCCAGAAGTGAGATTACCTTAAATGAGCTTAGAGGGCAAACCTCAGTGCCAACTGTACTAGATGATATACCAAACGATACGCTTTCACAACCGGAGCCTAGTCATAGTGGGAGGGTTGTTAGACAGCCCGAGACATTCATGGGAATAGGAGAGTCCTCGGACTTGATTCCCGGAATCAGACCCATGGGCATATGACGAGGCACTCTAAGATAAGGATGCTGATTCTTGGCAAACAGCAATGAAAACCAAAATGGGTTCTATGTTTCATAATAGAGTGTGGGAGCTAGTCGAAGCACTTAATGGGGTCAGACCCATTAGATGCAAGTGGGTATATAAGAGGAAAAGAGGACTGGACGTGAAGTTTGAAACCTTTAAAGCAAGACTAATGGCGAAAGGTTATACTCAGAAAGAAAGGGATCGATTATGAGGAAACTTTTTCGCCCGTAGCCATGCTTAAGTCCATCCGTATTCTCTCATCGTTTGCTGCGCATTTCGACTTTGAAGTCTGGAAAATAGATGTCAAGACAACTTTCCTTAACGAAAGTCTTGATAAAGAGATCTATATGCAACAACCCCATGTTTTCATTGAAACAGGCCAAGAACACCTAGTTTGTAAAGCTCAAGAGGTCCATTTACGGACTCAAACAGGCATCCAGAGCTTGGAACCAAAGTTTTGATCATGTTATAAAGTCTTATGGGATTGATCAAAATAAGTTTGAAAGTTGTGTGTATAAAAAGCGTGTCGGAACTGCATTGGTATTCTTAGTACTATACATAGATGACATTGTGATCATCGGGAATGATGTGAAGGTGTGATCAGACGTAAGGGCATGGTTTCAAAACAGTTTTATATGAAAGACTTAGGGAAAGCCGGACATATCCTTGGGATCAAGATAACTCGAGATCGCCAGAAAAGGATGATCGGGTTATCGCAAGTTTCATACATAGACACTGGTTTTTGAAACAATTCAGCATGCAAGATTCCAAGAAAGGATTCGTACCTTTCAGACTAGGAATCCATCTATCCAAGAAAATGTTCCCTAAGACGAAAAGGAGATAGATGACATGAAAGGTATTCCTTGTGCTTTCTACCGTTGGAAACCTTATGTATGCATTCTTTATTATGCGAGACCGATATCCGCTTTCTGCCGTAGGCATGGTAGCAAGATATCAAAGTAGCCCAGTGGAAAGCGCATTGACTACAGGTTTAAAACATTCTCAAGTGTCCAAATGAACCCGGATAGAATGTTGATTTATCGATCGATACTCCAATCCCCATCGGCCACCACGGACTCGGATTTCCAATCGATATAGATTCCGAAATTATCTGCCTCGCCAAGTGTGTTTCCATTTGGGAAGTGTAGCCATCAAATGGACGAAAAGTGTGAAGCGTAAATGCATCACCGACCAACCATGACACTTTCGGGTAAGTAGTCGCTATGAAGCGGTGAAAGAACCGATTGGGCTCTAGATCTTCTTAGTGGACTTGGATGGTGTTCAATTTGTCTAGCAATATCTGCTGCTGGGCGATTGCAAATTTAAGAGAACCAAGAGTCCACGAGTCAAACAAACACATTAAAGGAAAGACATCTTATACGAGAAATCGTTAAGAGAGGAGATATAGATGTGGCAAAGATAGCGTCTGAGGAAAGCTTAGCAGATCCATTCACAAAGCGTCCCGCCTCCTCAATACATTCAAGAGACATGTGAGTGGAATGGGTGTCAAGACCGTTGCTAACTGCTTTGAGTATAAGTGGGAGAAATTATTAGGTTCGTGTAGGTGACATTAGATGTCACGGACTACTCGAGACGTGTTGTAGTATACTTAAAAGCAAACTTTGAGTATAAGTGGGAGATTGTTGGGATTATACTGAAAAGTATGCTTTTTACTTTGTATAATCGAAACTAAATTTTCAGACTTATTTACTGAAATAAATTGTTTATCACTGATGCTTTAAATATGATTGAATGTTATATATATTTATCGCATAACCTGTTCAATAATTAAATGCGTGTTACACATCAGAGTTAATTTAGTGATACCGGATCACGAAGATTAAATTAACAGTCCCTTGTAACTAAAAGTACGCCATTCACGACCTAGATGGAAATGAACAACCATCGCGAAAGGTTGAGGTGTAAGGCTCAGATTGGTTTGTCTTGACCAAGAGATTACACTAGTGCATGACTGATGCACTGAATAGGACCTACAGGAGGATAAATTTATCAGAACTGAACAAGGAAGAATTAGACCTCAGTGGTTTGTTGTTTCTTAACCTTCGCCCCTTAAGTAGGATCACGTGGGATCAAGAATTATTGCTTTGACTTATCATGGGTAGCTAATCGAGTGAGATTCAATACTTTTTATCTTGGGCAATATTATTGGTCACATGTGATTGCTAAGATTTAATCTGAAGAATCGCGTGTGCAAGCACGCTTGCTTGATTTGCCCCTTGGGAGGTTCATAAGTTTTATCATACCAAATCTTGCAAGTGGAATTAGTTTCCCAGTATGGATAATAATGTTGAACCATTCCTCGACCAAGGACAAAAGATATTAATTAACGGAAAGCTATTTCAAAGGGCTTGAATTAATTAATGGGCTAGATAATCTTAAACACGGAAAATAATGACCGGAGCCATATTGACCGTAATATGGGTTAAGATGGATAGTGCAATATTAATTATGTAGTGGGATTAATTAATATTTATGGGCTTGAATTATATTGTGGCTCAATATTAGATATTCAAGATCAATTAGAAGGTCCAATCTTAATTCTCCTAAAGGCCCTCTGAGTAGACCAACATATAGTCCAATAACTGAAAATGTGATTAAAATAAAATAAATATTGTTGCTTATATTTCCTCTAAATTTTTAAAAAATTATGGATAAAAGAGGAGAAAGATTTTCTTTGAATTTTGTTATGGAATGAAGATATGTATTCTTGGAATACAAGATTATCTCATTAAATTCAAGAAATCTCCCACATGGTTATTCATGAGGTAAATTTCGAAATTTTGAAAATATAGTGGGCAAGAAAGATTTTCTTGATTTTCTTGAAAAGATATTATGGAAGATATGTATTTATTGAAATACAAGAATATCTCATAAATTCAAGAAGATCCAAATCTTGGCTTCTTGCATCACTTAATTTTCGAAAATCATCCATAAAATAGAGGAGGTGGATTTTTGTGGAATATTTTAATTATGGGAAAAAGAATATATGAGATATATTCAAGATTGGTGACCAAGAAAAGTCTTTTCCCACATTGAAAAATCACATAAATTTCGTCTACCCTCCCTCCTATAAATAGGGGATGATTAGTTCATTCCCAAGTACAATTTCCATGTGCTGGAAATATTAGCAAATCCACATAAGTGGTGCAACAAAGTTTATTTTTTCCTTTTGTTAATTGTTCGCGAGTATCCTTCCACCGGATTGTCGAGCAAGGGCTAAGGGAATACTTGGGAAGTCCTTTTGGTTAAGATGTCCGACCAAAGCCACTGCCATCCCAAGAGGTACGTTCACGTAAACCCGTAGATTCCGCATGTGTAGGTTTTACGTGGCTTTTTATTTGCATGATATGTTGTTGCAATTATTATTTGAATTAATATAGGATTAATTCATGCTAGTAATAATTAAAGAATTAAATTTGTATTTAAATATTCATCCCGAATAGATCTGTGCAACTCATTCCCCAACAGTCTAAACCAGGAGCCCCTAGACCTGAAATCAATGGGCTCTCCAGCTGTTTTAAATGGGACACAGTGCCACAGGTTTGGTCACAAGGACCAAAAGGCCACTAGTGTCACATGAAAATATTGAGTTTGATATACGAAGATCAGCTATTATCTGATGCAGACCGTATATCAAACCCATGTTTTGTTTCAGACTGAGTCTGTTGATGCTAATTCCGTCATCTCGATAGGCACACAAGGTGCATACGGTTAGGAGAAGTGCCTTCTCATTTGCTATAGTAGATCCGCCTCCATGGTTGTAAAGAAGCTTTCCATTGATCGTATGTGTAATCTTCGATGACGACGAAAGCAGTGTGAAGGAACACACAGGGTTGATTTGAGATGCTGAATTCATCGGAAAAGGGTTAAAGGTTTTTGCCGGGAGTTTCACCGAAAATAAGGAATTCATCGGAAAGCATGGAGTATATGCTAAAGAAGATGAATGGTTTATGTTGTGTTGTTTGCCTAACACCCCAGGTCAATTTATAGAAGAAAATTAGGGGTATAAATGCAAATTTATTTTCTCAGAAGACCTTAAGAGAAATTTTCATCGACAACGCGTAAGGAACACGTGGCTAATGGTTGGATGAGTTGACGGTGTGAGTAATCACAGTGTATCTATGCCATTATTACGGAATGTCAAATCGCGCCGATTTGGGAATCGAGGCGACCTTTGACTCCCCAAAATAAATGTTTTGGCGGGAGTTTGACCTAAGTGCATAGGAAATGCGGCATGAATTGAAGAAGACTGAAGGATCAGATATGAGTATCAGATTAGAGAATCAGATAAGTGGATCAGATAAGTAACGAAGTGGATCAAACAGGTATCTGATCAGATAAGTGGAATATTGTTGGGAAATGCTTTAGGCTACAATCAGTAAGGTCAACAAGTACCAGATCATATCACAGTGGTAACTGGTTGATTACAATAGCAATCAGTCAGATACATTTCTTATTTATCCCTTTCTGAATATCTTATATGCATTATTTAAATTGGTTTTCACTCTGCCTTCTCTTAACTTTGTGACGCATGCACTGCAAAACATTTAATGCGGACATGAGAATATGTATTTAATGCATTTTATTACAGTCCAAAAAACGAGAAGACTGCTTTTCTCAACCGTGCGATCAAAATACTTTTTAGCCGACTAATCTCATCCACTGATTTCAAAACACGGATACTTGAGTACCTTTGGAAAGTTGTGCAAAAAGTTTTCCCTCGCATACTATAAATCCAAATCTTTCTCAGAAAACATCTTTCCACTACTTCGTCTTCTCAAAATTCTTAAAAGATCAAAATTTTCAAATCTTCAGAAATTTATTTTCAAAATCAATTGATTCTATCTTTCACGATTTCTCAATCCTACGAATCAATTTCTGGTAATTTTTCCTTTGAGTACTGCATGATTTCATTCATAGTAGTTATTAGGCCTACAAGTCGTGATGCTATATTTCTGCGATCTATACGCTTACTTGCTAAATTGATGCTAAGATTACTGGTTTGACTGAATTTATTGAAATATTTTACTCAAACTAACATCAATTTGCATATCATACATAAATGGCATATCTTGTTCCACGACAGGGCCAAGGGAAAAAGTTCTGCAACTTTGCGTCAATGAAGAAAGATATCATTGATGAGAAGTATGTAGTATTCTCAATCACCTCAGATCCTGAATCACTGGAAATTCTGGAGTGCTTGCGAGCGTGCGGACTTGAACGATATTGCTCTGCACATCAGAACATTGTCCACACACATGAAGCCCTAGAGTTTCTGTACAATCTACAGAGGGATGAAGACATTGATACTGACCTGATTTCTTCCGTTGGTGGATTGGAAGTTCGAGTGTCGAATGATGATCTCTAGAGGATCTTCGGTCTAACTCGAGGAAGCATCAACCCAGTGACCTACATGACTGATGTAGGCGAGAAAGACTTTCTTGAAGCTGAACTGTTGAGACCAGCAAACAAGGAGAATACGACGAATATCAAAGCCTCCTACCTGAAGAAAAAATATCGCCTTCTTCTTGAGATCGCTCAGAAGGTGATTATGAGCTCAACCTACAGTCTTGATGCTGTCACTTCTTATAAGATCAGTGTCATGGCTGCAATCATCAAGAAGGCTTCAGATATGGATTGGTTGGGTATGCTCAAGGCAAGACTGCGGAAAGACTCGGGGAAGTTCGAACTGACCCAGAGAAATGAAGTGTGCTTATCTTCCAAGTGCTCTTTCATGCACAAAACTCAATCATTCTGTCAGATAAGCTGCCAAAGAATTATGAATGGAATGAGAATGGTGCGAAGATATATCAAGCAAAGCACAAGGCCATATTGGGCAAGGATGAGCCCCTGCCTGGACAATCTGATGAGGATCCTACTCCTTATGTGCCCAAACCCAAGGGAGAAAAGAAGGGAAAGAAAAAGGCAACTGCATCTTCAGAAGCGCAGGGAACATCCATTCCAGAGAAGAGGTTCAAGAGGAAAGAACTGGCCAAGAAACCAGATGCTCAGCGAAAACTTCAGAAGATAGTTACTTCTCCTCTGAAGACTGCTCCTAGTTCTACTCAACAAGTTCATAGAACGAAGGATCTGATTCAGGTGGAATCAGTAAAGGAGATAGCTGTCAGTTCTGAGCACACTGCCAGAGAAGAAGAAGGAGAGAAAGCTGTCAGAGGGACAGAAGTGGAGCACCCTGAGGAAGAATCACCATCTGATTCTCTGCCTCTCACCAAGATCTTCCAGAAAGCAAGATCGCCCACGCCCACTTCCAAATCACCATCACCCTCTCCTCAAAAATCATCACCACCACCCTCTCCTCATAAAACATTCTCACCTTCACCCTCACCAGTCAGATCACCCAGATCTCCCACTGCCCCAACCATTGAACCTGTTCAGGAAACTGAACACCCTCAACAAGCTAAAAATGAACCTGAACCACAAATATCCCTATCTCACTCCCAATCTCCAAACAAGTTACAAGAACCTGAGAGATCTGACAAGCATGTGTCCGTCTCTCATAATCCCTTCAATACCAGAACCTTGCTTGCTTCACCTGATCCAGAAAGCCCCATCATAAGGATAATGAAGCAAAAAATCAAGGAGTATCTGCTGGATCTGTGCCCTGAACTGGATCAACATCCTGGCATCCAACATCAGATAGAAGAAATTGTGTTATGGAGGGATATCAGACTGAAAAGCATCGAAGAATTTCTGATCCTCATGAAAAATCTGGGATATGATTTCTTTGTAGACTTGGAGATGAAGTGCTTGAACAATGCTGGGATTGAAAGCGCTGTTGAATTGGCATCTGACGATGATATCAGATGGTTGATTCATGAAAGGTTCAGAATTGCTGATAATAGGGAGGAAACTGTTCAACCTCCTACAGATCATGAGGGAGCTGCCGATGAACTAAGAATGGGTGCTGCAGATGAGACCCAACTTAGCAAGGCTTCAACATCTGACCAGACTGCTATGCTGAGCTCCGATACCCTAGATCTTTGTGCTAAGAAGATTCAGGATGGGGTAATGGTTGCTATTGAAGACAAATTCACAGCTCTCACAACAGATCTGATGAAGTGGTTTGAGGAAGAGCAAGCAAAACTGGTTGACAAAGAAAGAAGTAACACAGTTGGGATGCATAGTACCATCCTTTCTGAAGTAATGCAACTAGTAAATCCTCTTGCCGAGAAGCTCAATCTCCAGTCTGATAAACTCAAAGTTCGCATGTATATGCTCAATGAGACACAGTACTCTACCGAAAGTGCATGGGCATCCTTGGAGAAAACTGAAAACCACATGAATATGGGTTGGAAACACTTTGAAGCTTCTACAGAACGAGCAAGAAAGGACATCGAATTTGCTTTCAGACGCTTTTTTAACTCCTCTTGACTCTTCGCCACTCACGATCACCCTCTTATTGTTGAGGAGCTCGAGAGGAGATCACACTGCAGCTTTATTGCTCTAATCGTTAGGGTTGCCCAACCTCTTTGATGAAACCAAAAAAGGGAAGGACAAGAGAATAAAGAGAAGAAAGAAAAAAGTATATAGTTGGTAACAATTGCATCTCTACCGTAAAACCATCAGATCCGACTTTGCCACCCACTCCATCTAATCGATCTCGTTCTTTAAGTGAAAGAAACTATGGAGCAACATAGCAAAGAGATCATCGAAAGCGTAAGATTGCTCTTTCGTAAGTCATCGACAGAGTCGACAAGATTGAAGACTTCTTCGCCCCGCATGTAAAAGAATGGAAATCGATGATCGTGCCAAGAGCCTTGAACTCGCTAAGAAATTAGTCAAGAAGACGAACGAGATGATGAACCCGAAAGGAGACTCGAGGAGGAAGAAAGGCAAAAGCAAGATGGTGAAAGCTCTCACCGGTTCGAGAGACAAGAACAATTACTCTCTACCAAAAAGTCGATGTCTCCTAACAAATGCGAGAAAACAAGACAGAGAATAAGAGAGGTCGCCATCAAGAAGGTAGTTAGCGAGAGGCTAAGGACTAAACATCACATACATCCGAAGGAAGAGGAAGAATGAAGCTGCAGCAGAGGAGATTGCTTGGGAAAGGAATGCCCTTCCCAAGACTGCTAAAGACATCCCCATGCCGGCCAGATCTGCTTCCTGCAATGGGATCGGATCGAGGATAAATGGTTGTGTGATGTGTACATCCTCGGAGATGATTCCGATTCATCAAAATCAGACAGAAAATGATGATGAATTTCGGAACTGGTTAGAAACGAAGTACCCAGATTTCTACCAGATAGTGATGAAGGAAGGGAAGATCATGTCATTCATACCTGAAGCTCCTCCCTTTGAACAACTCCTTCCACCTTTGTGTCCAGACAACAAGCTAGATGCTGTCAAGTTCAAGAATGCCTACTATGGATTTGCTGACAAAGGAGGGATCCATAGAAGAGAAGATTTGGACAAGCTGATGCAAATGATGTACAAGATGTTTGGCATCCCCAAAGAACTTCAAATGTTCAAGTACACCTGAGGAAGACAACCTGGAATCAGATGATAGGTACGCTTTTCATATATTCTGTAACGCACACACCAATCTGAATGAAATATTCTATCTCTCTGATTCTAAGACAACATATCATTATCTTCTGAAGTATGTACTGTTTTACATTATCTGCATTTCTATTCGTGGTATCTGTTTTTCTGATTAAGTGTTTTGGTTCCATCAAAAAGGGGGAAATTGTTGGGAAGTTTGCATTTAAGTTTTGATGGAAGTTCCAAAACAGGTTGTAATAGGACCCGGTCGGACACATTAGGTGATGATGAATTAGAATCGATTAAGATGACCAAATTTAAATGTATAGATAGTGATGTAAAGATAGGTCACATATTGAGGGAACTCAATATGTATAGGTCGAATCGAAATATCGATGACCGGATAAGGTCGATAATCGAAGACTAAGAACGAAATCAAGACAAGAAGTCGAAGATCGGTGAAGACGAAGACACCGAAACTCGGGATGAACTCAAGACTCGGATAGACTCGAAGACTCGTTAAACCTCAAGACTCGGAGAAACCTCAAGACTCAAGAATAAACCTCAAGACTTCGGTATAATCAAGACACTGAGGCTCAGAGTCACCTAAAGATCAGAAGACTACCAGAAGACCAGAAGACCTACATCAGACGAGTTTGCATATTGTGCTAAGACAATCTGCATCGAAGACTCTACAAGGTAGATCGACCGCTTATCCGATCAAGTCACCGCACCAAGTCAACCAAAATGGTACACCAGCAAGACGAATATTCTACAAAAGGAATATCAATCATCAAACAGATAAATTACTGAAGTGCCGCCTCGCGAAGCCAAAGAGAAAGCGATACGTGCACAAAAAGAGCTGACAATGCGGGATTCGACACTGCGGACATAAACGACGCTAATCATGCCTACGGCCACCCCGATATTCGGAGCACGTCACAATCATATCCTACAACCTACCTAATATAGCCCAAAATTCAAATTGTTTTTCAGAAGTCTATTCACCCCCCGTCTAGACTTCTGCCCTCACAAAACCCGTTCGGGACCTACAGTTCCCATCTAGCTCACTATGAGCTCGCTCAATGAGCTCTCATCTAGCTCACTATGAGCTCTCATCAAGCTAGCTCACCCGGAAAGCTCTATACAAGAGGTCTTTTATCTAGAGTTCGTCCGTAAAGTACAACAGGTACAATGTCCGCTGCTAGGAGTTCGCTTGTACGAAGGGGAGTTAATGCCGCAGCGCGGTACTAAGTCAGGAAAACCATCCAACTGTAGATAAGTCAATGACTTGAACTACAAGGCGACAACTTTGGTCACGCGATTTGGGAAAAGATCAGAGAACTACGGCGAAGGACTCAGGGACTTGCCAGGTGACGCTCTGCTAGCTGAGGCAAAAGTTCCCAAGAGATGTCGGAAATCAATGTAAAATGAAGTACTATGCATTAAATGGAAGTTTGACCAATTGATGTCCCGACAAGAAAAACAGAGAGTGAAATGCACTCTCCCATGTAGTATAAATATGGACACTTAAGACCCAAAAACGGTCCGAAAAATATCAATACAAGAGACAAAATTTACCCTAGTCTCTGTGCACTTTATTTACACTTTCAGTCTTTAAATCTTTAAGGGTTCAAGCATTTGAACTCTCATTGTTTGATTAGTTAGTTACCACAAAAAGCCATATTCCACACAATTAATCCATTTAAACTAGCTATCAACAATTGGCGCTAGAAGGAGGGTACTCATCAAGAATTAATCTGATTTTTTTGTGTGTTCTCATTTGAGTATTCCTACGAATCTTCAACGGTTTTTTTCTTTGAGTCTTCAAACATTCAAACACCTACCCAGAAAGTTCATAACCAAAGATGTCTCAAGCTAGTCTCATGTCAAAGGAGAAGGCCAAGTCCAAGTCCGGGAAAGCCAAATCCGGGAATGCTAAGTCATGGACCCAAAGGTCAGGTGGCCAGGGGGCAGGCGCTCCGGCCGCCGGTAACCCGGGTGCTAGATGACAAGTACTGGGCATTCCCCAGAAACTTGAGGAGATCAAAACCCCAAAGGAAATTTGGGAAGCCATGGCGGTCTTACGCCAAAAGCAGGCTGAGTTGGGTATAGGTTATAGTGACCTGCGCCAAAACTTGGATGAAAATTTCCGCCAGGCCAGAGGCAAGCGAAAGGATGGTGAAGGCCCCCACAGAGTGGAAAGCAATGAATCCCAACAGACTGCTCATTCCCGAGAGTTCCATAGAGAGCCGTATGAGAGGCAGTATGGACCCGAACAAAGGAGGAATGACCGAGCGGATTTCGCGGGGGTCCAACGGACGAGATCAGTCTTCCGGCGTCTAAACTCCGAGTTCAGCTGCGAACAAGCTCGCAACCAAGGTCGCGAGCAGGCCCACCAAAATCGCGAACAAACTTACTATGGCCAAAGCCAGGCCTAGCCTGAGATGTCGCGAGCTAGTTCCTTGGCGCAGCCCGACTGTGGACCGAGGCAGACCATCTCAGCGCTAGATCGCATGGGGAGAAATCCTCCGCCTTGACATAACCAGCGAGGTGGTACAGCAAGAAGCCCCTCACCTAGCCTTTATCAACTAGGGAGGGTGGAAAGAAGTCCATCGCCTCGTCATCTTCGACGAGGTAGTATCAACCAATTTGATGTTGATCAACTTGCGGGGATAGTTCAAACCCTCAAGGACTTCCAAGATCAGGTCGCAGCTAAGGATGGAAATCCGACTCCTGCTAGGATCCCTCTGTCACCATTGTCACCAGCAATGATGCTAGTTCCTGTCCAACCAAAGATCACGGTGACCTCGATTGCTCAATATGTAGGCGACACGGACCCCACTCATCATGTCAGCAAATTCACATCCTATATGAACTCAATGGGGGCAACTGACGTAACCCAATGTATGTTGTTTCCCCTCACCTTAGGTGATCAAGCCTACAGGTGGTACAACACTTTACCTCCATCCTCCGTAGAGTCATTTCGCCAGATGGCTCAACTGTTCCTTGATCACTTCGCCACTATGACCCCGAAGGTGGGAACAAAACAAAGGTTGGCTAATATTTGATAATATAAAGATGAGACCGACTGAGCATACATCAAAAGGGTAGACAAGCTGATCATGGAAGGAGAACCTCTCGGAGATGAGGCTAAGGTCATGGGAGTCGTCGGGGGACTCCGGATGAACACAAAAATTTGGAAAATCATGAATATGGAATACCTGAAGTCCTACGCTGATTTCCGACACCGAGAAGTCATATAAGAGGTCGGGGGCCACTTACAAAGCCCCTGGATCTTTCAAACCTTTTGACGAGGGGAGTATCGAGGTGAAGCTACTCGAAGTGCTGAATGTTGCCCCAAGAGAGGTCTTCAATGCAGTCAAGGCGAGACATTCTATTCCTCCACCAAGAAAAATGCTAAGGGATAAAGGAAGATTGAACCCAAAAAAGTTCTGTGAGTGCCACAACAGCATCGGACATAACACCGAGGACTGCCGAGATCTACTAAGGCAACTTTGGAAACTGTATGAGGATGGGAAGCTAGAGGAGTTCATCAAGCCAGCAGCAGCAACAGCGGCGACGGCGACCAACCAGAGGAACCACTAGAATCGAGGCCGCCATGCTGGACCAGGGGGCAACCAAGACCTTCAGGCTCCACCTATGCCCGAAGGCGCTGAAGGACGAGTTATCCACATGATCTGCCCAACTGAGGGCACACTGGGAGGTCTACTCCCCGCCACCTCACTATCCGGCCGGCGTCAGAAGGCGGAGATGCGAGCTCTAGATAATGCCGCACTTATGTGTCTGCCTATTCACACAATTGTCCCTAAGGAAAACCTCCTCACCTTCTCAGAGGAGGACAAGGATGGAGTTGTCTTTCCCAACTGGGACCCATGTTGGGATAACATATGCCATGATCTATCGGGATGACCTCATAAACACAAGTTTAAATTAACAATTATTACTAGCATGAATTTACCTAAGTGAATTCAAATAATAATCAATCCAACAACAACATGAAAATATTATTTCACGTAAAAGATCCTAGCATGCGGAATTTCTAGGAGTTTACGTAAACGTACCCGTTGGGGAGATGATCTGAGACAGATAGGATCAAGTATCTGGATACCCACCAAAAGTCCTTCTCAAGTATTCCCAAGACCTCATCCAATAACCCCGGTGGAAGGCTCTCCGATGAACGATTTATAAAACAAAGGAAAATAAAAAATATTGTTGCACCACCTTTGTGGATTTCTAATATTTCCAACGCATGGAACTATTCACTCATAATTGAATTTTTTCGAAAATACACAGTCTGTCGACGTTTCAAAATATTTGATATTTTATCGACGCTTATATTTTTCCGAAAAACTAATTTTTGTGTTCAGTTGGGGATGAAAAAATCATCCCCTATTTATAAGTGAGGGAGGGATGAAATTTGAGACCAATTAAGGCTTAGGAAAGACCTTTTTCTTGATCTCCAAGAAATCTTGAATATATCCAATATATTCTTCTTTCCATGTGTATTTTTCCACAAAAATCTCACACCCTTATTTGGCCTTAATTTTCAAAAATTACAAGAAGATTTGCAAGATTGGATCTTTCTTGAATTTATGAGATATTCTTGTATTCCAAGAATACATATCTTTCTCCATAAAATCTTTCCAAGAAAGTCAAGAAAATCTTTTTTCCCTTTCTCTTTATATTATTTTCGAAAATTTCCTCTTAAAGAAGCCAAGTGGGAGTTTTCTTGAATTTATGGGATAATCTTGTATTCCAAAAATACATTATCTCCTTTCCATAAAATCTTTTCAAGAAAATCCTTCTCCCTCTTTTCTTTAATATTTTAAAAAAAAATAGGAAATATTGCAACAATAAATTTATTTTATTTTAAGCACATTTTATTTATTGGACTATAATTGTGGCTACTTGAGGGGCCTTTAGGAGAATTAAGATGGACCTTCCAATGGGTTTCTGAATTCCAATATTGAGCCACAATATAATTTAGCCCATTGATATTAATTAATACCACTATATAATTAATATTGCACTATCCAACTTAACCCATATTACGGTAATATGGCTCCCGGTTATTATTTTCCGTGTTTAAAATTATTTAGTCCATTAATTAATTAAGCCACTGAAAAGCTTTATATTAATTAATATCTTTATCCTTGGAGTAAGGACAACCCAAATTTTATTATCCATAATTTAAAAATTAATTCCACTTGCAAGATTTGGTATGATAAGGTTCCGGGCCCACCAAGGGGACCAATCAAGCAAGACTTTTGCAAGCACACGATTCTCTGTATTAATTTAGCAACTTTTGTGCAATTAATACTATTGCCCAAGATATAGGGTATCGAAGTCGCAATGATTCTCTTCTCATTTATAAGTCAAAGCAATAACTACTAATTACACACAGTCCTTATTAAGTGACAAAGATTGAGAAATCAACAACCACTGAGGTCTAACTTCTTCATCCCTTAAGTCAGTCAAGTAATGAGTTTATCCTCTCCTCTGAGGTCCGCCTTCAAAGGCAATCAATGCACTAGTGTAATCTCTTGGTCAAGACAAGCCAATCGAGCCTGTTGGGAGATGAATTTAATAAAGAAGTTTTGATTAGATCCCAAAAACCCTGAGTATGACATGTTCAGATAATCTTGATAGATCGAGTCGATTCAAGATAGATTGTTCAGAAGTTATCTCGCACCATGTATAGCCGCCAGATATAGATCGAAGTTAGATTTTGAAGAAATCAAGACTCGGTAAGACATCAAGACTCGATGAAGTTTCAAGACATCAAGACTCATTAAGAATCAAGAAACTCAAGACTCAAGAAAGTTTTACAAGACATCAAGACTCAAAGAAGTAAAATGAAGAAACCGAAGGCTCAAGAAGTTTTAAAGACATCAAGACTCAAGAAGAATCAAGAAATCAAGACTCAAGAAGTTTCTAAAGACATCAAGACTCAAAGAAGAATCAAAAAATCAAGACTCAAGAAGACACTTAAGACTCAAGAAGTTTCTAAAGACATCAAGACTCAAGAAGTAACTTAAGAAACTAAAGACTCAAGAAGTTTCAAGACATCAAGACTCGCAAGTAATCAAGAAAGTGAAGACTCAAGAAGTAATCAAGAAATCAAGACTCAAAAGAAGGTCAAAAAATCAAGACTCAAGAAGTAATCAAGACATCAAGACTCAAGATGTCACCAAGACATCAAGACTCAAGATGTCATCAAGACATCAAGACTCAAGATGTCATCAAGACACCAAGATTCAAGAAGTCATCAAGACATCAAGACTCAAGATGTCCTCAAGACATCAAGACTCAAAAGATGTCGTCAAGACACTAAAGACTCGTAAAGATATCAAGACCCAAAGATTTATCAAGACTTCAAGAAGATAATCGAATACTCAAAGATAACCTCAATGTTCGAGGCACCGAATAATATCTATCCAAGACTACAAAAACCGAGAAAAATGCAAACATTCGTAAAAGAAGATATTGCCCAAAACATTCATATGCACAAAAGGAACTAAGTCTAAGTGTTGTTTAAGGTTATCTCGATCGAGAGAGATTGACCAAAAGAGCCGTTATGTTTGTCTACATTTATCAAGACAAGAACCAATCGTATAAGACAACACAGCATTTTTTATCGACATCGAAAAGCGATAGGACATCAATCATGTCAAGAGTACTATGTTCCGCATCGCAAAATTCGGTGATTGGCTACATGATGCATATATTTCCTAAAACATGCAAGGGAGTATTTAAACCCTAAATATAGTCGCTCATCAAACACCATCGGAGGAAACTCATGAAGCTATCTCCTCCAACGGATAGTTTTTCAAGAGTGACCTTGGTGAAGTTACTATAAATACTAGTGACCCTTTACATTGAGAGGTTACGGAAATTTCAAAGCAACACAAGAGCTCATTCGTATTATTGCAAATTGAAGCACTCGAAAAACCTAGAATTTCCCAAGTGTTTCACATTGGAGAGAGCTCATTCACTAAACCTAGATTGATAAGAAATATCCAAAGCTTAGTAGAGATATCCTATCCTTTACATTGTTCTTATTGTAAAGGATATCTCATCCTAGTTGGAAACCAACCCAAAACCCAAACCCTTTGTTAAGGTCGTTTGTGTGTGTTTTGTTGGTGAGTTGGAGTTGTAAAGAGTTAGTAAGCTACAGTGAGTTATCCAGAAAACTCTAGAGAAGAAGTTAGTAAGCTATTTGTGGTAGTCTGAACACTTTTGTGTGTTTGAGTTAGTAAGCTGCAGTGAGTCAGCCAGAAAGTCAAGGTAGAAAAGTGAGTAAGCTACAAAGTGAGTTAACCGTAAAGCTTTAGGAAGTGGTTAAGAATTTCTCTCAAGATCGAGAGAGTGGATGTAGGAGCTTGAGTCTCTCGAACCACTATAATTGATGTGTTGTTTTTGCTTTCAGATCTTTTGCATTATTATCTCATTGCATGTTTTTCATCGAAAAGCATAATTCATCGATATTCGGTTGGAACCAATCCAATCGAACTTGCATCAAATTGATCACAACCTTAATCACTTGCTTTATTGAAGGGAAGATTTTTCAAAAAAGCTAAAACGAGTATAAACATAGGGCCAACCATTCCGCGACACTTGAGTAGCTAGAACAGATAGTTACCAAATCGAAACTAACTCTACCGAGGGTCCAATGAAGAAAAATATCCGATCCAAGCGCCTTTAGGATCTCTCGATAAACTCGAAGCTCGCTTGGGCTAATCAGAAGCTTCCGAAAGCAACAGATCATTGTCTCGATGAGACTTTGACTCAGAGCAACTGCGGCTTCTCGAGGCAAAAATCATCAGATAACCTCGACCCATCCGACCTCGATGAAAAGAAAAGTTTTAAAAATCAATTGAACACGTGTATTCCCCCCATACACGTGTGAGACTCGTTAAGCACCGACCAACATCCGGTATCGTAGCAAAGGTTCATTTTGACCACTTGCTTTGGTAGCCATAGTCTAATTTGGTCAAAAGACTTTGGTGGTCTACTGAATAGATCTGTTTGCTGATATCTTACAAGGCTCAGTCATCATGCCTTCTAAGAAACTTCCTATGTTCTCTGTTGAGAGCTATGACCTATGGAGATTGAAAATGCGGGCTCATATGTATTCAAAACATGAAAGAATGTGGAGAGTGGTTTCTGAAGGACCATTCAAATTTACTGTTGTGAATCCCAGAATCACTGATACTGAGAGGAATGATCCCAAAGATGAATTTTCAAAGTCTGATGATCAACTTACTCCTGATGAGAGAAAGTTAGTCAATCTGGACTACATTGCTAAAGATACTTTGTATAACACTATTGATGATGGTGTTATGGGGATGATTTCTCACTGTGAAACTGCAAAAGAAATATGGGACACACTTGCTGTTATGTGTCAAGGCACATATCATATTAAGGAAAACAAACTTTCTGTTGCTATTGGAAAGTTTGATAGCTTTGAAATGGAAGATAGTGAATCCATTGACAAACTTGAGGTCAGATTCACTAAAGATCATGAATGATCCGAAAAGCTTGGGAAAAAGATACCCACAGAGAGAAGTGATAATCGAAAATTCTTAGAGGATTATCTAAGAAATGGGATATACATGCTGTGGTGATTGAAAACACCAAAAATATTGATTCCATGCCATATCAACAAGTTTTCTCTGAACTGAAAGCTTATGAGTTTGTGATTGACAAGAAAACTAAGAAATCTGACAGCAAAGATGATTCTTCATCTAGCAAGAATGTGGCTTTCAAAGCCAAAGATAAATCCTGTAAGTCTAGAGAGTCTGAGAGCTCACTTGCCAAAAATCAGGTGAGAAGGAGGATAAGCTAGTACTGATGGCAAGGAGGTTTGAAAGATTCAATGGCAGATATGGGAAATATAAGAAATATTACAGGAATCACAGGTACAAGAGAGACTCGTGTTCGAGGACGATACACTGAGAAAGGAAAGGACCAGAAAGCTGAAGGATCCTCATCCAAGAAGAAGAACTCCAAAACCAAGGAGGAAAGTGACTAGGATGATGATACCAACAAATGTTACAACTGTCAGAAGAAAGGTCACTTTCAATATGACTGTCCTGAGCTGAGTGCTAAAGAAAGAAAGGAAAGACAAGCCAAGAGAGACAAGAAGATCTCCAACAAGAAAGAGATGATTGCCGAGGAAAAGAACATTCTCAAGAAGGTTCCAGTTCCTCGATGAGATTTTCTCGAGATAGTGATGTTGATGATATCTCGTCTTATGGTCGGGAGGAGGTAAATTCTTCTATCTCTGTTTGTTGCTCCTACACAAGCACATGAGTTCTCAAGTTCTGCTGTAAACAGTAACTTTGAACTGATGGATTCATTTGAGAATCTTATGAAGGATTTTTCTATGTTACAAGAAATACTCACTGAAACTCAAGAGCAGAACAAGGAACTGACTGCTGAGAATCTGAAGTGGAAAGACTCTAAAAATGCTGAGATCACTTCTCAATTGATGGGAACTACTGATGAACTGGATGTTCTGAAAGTACAACTCTCAGAAAAAGAGAAGGTGATAGAGATCCTGAATGGAAAATTAGAGAAATCCACTAAAGAGATTCAAATTTTTATCGTAATCGAAGTTCAATGACCTCTTTGAAAGGCATGAAACTCTAAAGAAATGTGAGGATAGTGCGCAGAGAAAGTTAGCTCTATTGAATTCTGCATCTAAAGTGATAGATGAAATTTAGAGTTATCAAAGACCTGCAACTATAAAAGCTGGATTGGGATACATTCCGAGGGACCTCACAAGGTCTTCTCGAATCTTTTTGCTCTAGTAGCACCAAGACTGTCTTTGTTAAACCAGTGGCATCTAATCTTCTTACCGAAGAACTGCCCAGAGTTTTAGACAAGGGTAAAGGACCTATGGTTTCAGAAAAACTGAAGGTTCAGGGAAGAAAGACCAGACCTTAGGAAAAGGCTAGAAAACCTGAACACTCAGTAGGAAATTTTCAGGCCAGTACTTCAAAGCCTCAAGCTAAGAATACCAACCTAAAGAGATATGCATTGAACCATCAGAGGAATTTTCAGAAGAGAAACACTCAGTAGAGATATTCTCAACCTAAAAAAGACCAAGTCCTCGACATCAGAAGACCCCAATTTCAAGACAGTAACCTAAACCCCACTTGCCTAAGGGTAAATGTTGGTCCCGGTGGGAAAACCTATTTTGCGCGTGCGGAAGCAAAACGTTTGATTTCGGTGCATATAAAACAGGGGCGAGGGCAGAGTGTTTCCAATTTTTCATTTTAAACTTTTGAGCTCATGTGTTGTGTTTTGCTTATAGCTAGATGCATATGACAAGTATAAACATAAAGCAGTAAACAACACAGCAATATATAGTGGTTCGGACAACCAGTCCTACATCCACTCTCCCTCTCTAGGGAAATTCCTTATCAACTTCTGAGCTTTCTGACTACCTCGTGTAGTTTACTTACTCAACTCGGCCCTGAGCTTTCTGACTACTCCACGTAGTTTACTTACTCAACCCGACCCTGAGCTTTCTGACTACCTCCGTAGTTTACTAACTTAAACTCTTAGATGTTTAACGAGTTCACACTCCTTCGGGTCTTATCACCCTCACTCGGGATCGCCTACAGATGTTTAACGAGTTCACACTCCAACGGGACTTATCACCCTCTACGGGATTGCCTAACAGCTACCTCACTTCACCACTGGGTTTGGGTTTGGTGTTGTCTCCAACTATGGTGAGATTTTCCCTTACAATGGTTTAGCCTCCATGCTAAGGTTGGGAAAATCTCTCTAAGCTTATGATACATCGTGGGTTGCTTAGGTTGGGTTCTAGAACACTCTTTGAATATATTTGTATATCTACAGACTTGTGTTCTAGGGTGGGAAAGCTTAACTCTCTTTGGCTCTGTAGCATCGTTGCTATCTTCTTCGCACTTCCACTCTCTCCACACCGATAATGAAGGAAGAACTTTGTATTTATAGTGTGGATTTGAATGTTACCGTTGGAGAGAATCACATTCAAATCCATACTATTCTTTGTAAGTTCTGCAGCTTTTTCAGGCTGGTTGTCTTCCTCTCGTTGGTCCACGTCAGCTGGATTCCAACGGCTATATTCCTCGACTTGATTGCCTCGGAACATTCGGGATATCTTGAGCATTGATGCATTTATTTGAGTCTTGATATTTCTCTGAGTCTTCAGGTTCTCTGAGTCTTCAGGTTCTCTGAGTCTTCAGATTTCTCTGAGCCTTCAGTTTTCTCTGAGTCTTCAGATTTCTCTGAGCCTTCAGTTTTCTCTGAGTCTTCAGGTTTCTCAGTATCCTACTGAGTCTTCAGACACTAACCTGTTCTATATCTGCTGACTATACATGGTGCAGATAATATCCTGAACACTCTAAAACTGAATCCTGACTCATCTATCAAGATTATCCTGACCATGTCATACTCAGGGGTTTTGGGATCTAATCAAAATCCTTTTTATTAAATTCATTTCCCAACAATTTCCCCCTTTTTGATGATGCCAAAACCTATCTTGTTACAAACATATAACCTATACTTAGGTTTCAGTTTTTCCTATTACAAGAATGGTAAATCTCTAATCAATTTAAATCATTTCAACAGATTTCTTCAGTAATGAATCTTTCCTAAATAGATCATTACTAAATACTTAAGCAATTTCTCCCATAGCATCATATAGTTTCTCTTTTATATGAGCATACAATCAGATCAGAGACATTCAATCAGGCATATCATCATAAAAGACATGTAAAAAAGATAATGAGGTATTATCTTTTGAGCATAAAGATAAAAGTTTCATTGATTGTATGTTATCAGTTACAGATTACAATGAACTTATCAAAGAAATAAAGACAAAAAAAAAATAAAAATTACAAGTCTTCGCTTTTGGTCTTGATCTTACTTCTTCGGCTTCGGCCTCATTCTTCTTCAATGGACCTTGTCTGATCAGTTATACTGACACTCATGCTGACTGAGTTCAGTTTCTTCTGACTTCAGACATCTTGACCCTTAGGTCTTTTGACCTATACTGAGTCTCAGTTTTACTTTACTTACTGAGTCTCAGATCACTTTACCCAAGCTATCTGATTTCTTCTTTTGCGATCCGATTAGCTTGACTAATCAAATCAACACATCTTTAGATCAACATAGCATTAGGTCATTATATCAGGTTAGCATATCAGGTTTATCATATCTGATCTTGATCACGTCTGATCTCGATCAGTCTTTATCTGCTCATTATCATATCTGATCTCGATCACGTCTGATCTTGATCAGTCTCTTTTGCTCATCTTCTGATTTGCAACCTTCTCTTCTGATTTGCTGACTTTAGCTTTTCTTCACTTCTGATTTGCACAGCTCATCAGTTGGACTCAACTAACTCATTTGATCTCGATCCGGTCTTATGCTGCAAACCCCGATCTTGACCATTTACTTTTGATTCCGTGAGTTCCCCTCAAGTTGAAGTTCCCTTTCAACTGATATAGACCGATATATCTGATTTGGTGAAGCTTTCAAGCTCAGCTGATTTTCTTCATTTGATCAGCTTTGTATGTACTCAGATTTTTGTTGACTTAATCTGATTCTCCTCAGATTAAGCTAATTCTTGGAAAGTGTTACTGCCAAAACTTAGTCTAGAATAGTAGCTTCTATTCCCTGGTTGGTGCGATTTGACATCGAGATATCGTCGACACTCTCGATATGTCAATCCGCCGTAACTTTTTCCAATTATCGGTCGCGATTTCTACATCGCCGTCCTTGTGATGCAAATTTTTCTAAAAAGGCTTTGAGAACTCAAATTTGCATCCGCACCCTTGCTTGGCCTCTATAAATTGGACCAATATTTTACACAACATAACTCATTCACCATACTTATCTTCTTTGTAGAATCATGTATCCCGGTGAACCCTTATTTCCTGGTGAGACTTCCTAAGAAAACACTTTTACCCCCTTTTCCATGATTTCATCTTCTCAAATCAACCCTGTGTGTCCTTTTTATGTTCTCGTCATCATCAAAGATTTCTCATACAATCGTTGCTAAGCTTCTCTACCATCGAGGTGGGATCCGGATCTGTCAGAATCGAGGAAACACTTCTCCTAATCGTGATGCAAATTTGTGTGTCTTTCCGGATGACGTAACCAAAGATTCGCAGACTCGATCTCGAAAATGAACGTGAGTTTGATATGCGAACTTGATCGGACAACAAATGATCTTCCTATATCAAACTCACCATTTAATGTTGGAGAGCCTAATCGACTCTTTCTTAGGGCTCTCGGCTTAAAAAATCCTATCAAGGCCGCTCTCACTCCATTGGAGAGTCCATCAAGTTCTTGGCATAGGATTACCTTTTCAAGCCTCCCTCACCCTGTTAAGTGGGGGAAAATGAGAGCATGAGATCTTAAAATCTCTCTCACTCCTCCTCTTAATCGCTACCCTGTAGATAGGGTTTGGGTTTGGATGAAGGTTTAGGGTTATGGCTTGAGGGTTTAGGGTATAGAGTTATGTATTGACCTCCAGGTTCTCTTGTATTTGTAACTTGTAATGTAACCTGACCTTCTGGTCTTTATCAATGAAAAGTTCTATTATTCCATTGTTGTGTAAAACTTTCTGTTTCCTTGATACCACTTGATGGTATCAGATCAGAGACAGGTTTTAAAATAGATCAGCTCAGGCGATCACTTTGAAAATAGTGATCTGTTGAGTACCTGCTCTGATACCACTTGTTGGTCCCGGTGGGAAAACCTATTTTGCGCGTGCGGAAGCAAAACGTTTGATTTCGGTGCATATAAAACAGGGGCGAGGGCAGAGTGTTTCCAATTTTTCATTTTAAACTTTTGAGCTCATGTGTTGTGTTTTGCTTATAGCTAGATGCATATGACAAGTATAAACATAAAGCAGTAAACAACACAACAATATATAGTGGTTCGGACAACCAGTCCTACATCCACTCTCCCTCTCTAGGGAAATTCCTTATCAACTTCTGAGCTTTCTGACTACCTCGTGTAGTTTACTTACTCAACTCGGCCCTGAGCTTTCTGACTACTCCACATAGTTTACTTACTCAACCCGACCCTGAGCTTTCTGACTACCTCCGTAGTTTACTAACTTAAACTCTTAGATGTTTAACGAGTTCACACTCCTTCGGGACTTATCACCCTCACTCGGGATCGCCTACAGATGTTTAACGAGTTCACACTCCAACGGGACTTATCACCCTCTACGGGATTGCCTAACAACTACCTCACTTCACCACTGGGTTTGGGTTTGGTGTTGTCTCCAACTATGGTGAGATTTTCCCTTACAATGGTTTAGCCTCAATGCTAAGGTTGGGAAAATCTCTCTAAGCTTATGATACATCGTGGGTTGCTTAGGTTGGGTTCTAGAACACTCTTTGAATATATTTGTATATCTACAGACTTTTTGTCCAGGGGTGGGAAAGCTAACTCTCTTTGGCTCTGTAGCATCGTTGCTATCTTCTTCGCACTTCCACTCTCTCCACACCGATAATGAAGGAAGAACTTTGTATTTTATAGTGTGGATTTGAATGTTACCGTTGGAGAATCACATTCAAATCCATACTATTCTTTTGTAAGATTCTGCGACTTTTTTCAGTTGGTTGTCTTCCTCTCGTTGGTCCACGTCGGTTGGATTCCAACGCTATATTCCTCAGCTTCAGTGCCTCGGAACATTCAGGATATACTGAGCATTCAGTACATTACTGAGTCTTCAGTATTTCTCTGAGTCTTCAGGTTCTCTGAGTCTTCAGGTTCTCTGAGTCTTCAGATTTCTCTGAGCCTTCAGTTTTCTCTGAGTCTTGATTTCTCTGAGCCTTCAGTTTTCTCTCTGGTCTTGTGTTTCTCGAGATCCTCTCGAGTCTTGAACACTAACCTTGTTTCTATATCTGCTGACTATACATGGTGCAGATAATATCCTGAACACTCTAAAACTGAATCCTGACTCATCTATCAAGATTATCCTGACCATGTCATACTCAGGGGTTTTGGGATCTAATCAAAATCCTTTTTATTAAATTCATTTCCCAACAATTTCCCCCTTTTTGATGATGCCAAAACCTATCTTGTTACAAACATATAACCTATACTTAGGTTTCAGTTTTTCCTATTACAAGAATGGTAAATCTCTAATCAATTTAAATCATTTCAACAGATTTCTTCAGTAATGAATCTTTCCTAAATAGATCATTACTAAATACTTAAGCAATTTCTCCCATAGCATCATATAGTTTCTCTTTTATATGAGCATACAATCAGATCAGAGACATTCAATCAGGCATATCATCATAAAAGACATGTAAAAAAGATAATGAGGTATTATCTTTTGAGCATAAAGATAAAGGTTTCATTGATCGTATGTTATCAGTTTACAGATTACAATGAACTTATCAAATAAATAAAGACAAAAAAAAAACATAAAGAATTACAAGTCTTCAGTTTTGGTCTTCAGTCTTCTGTCTTCAGCTCGGCTCCTCATTCTTCTTCAATGGACCTTGTTACGTCGGTTATCTTGACGACACTCATCTTGTCGAGTTCGATTTCTTACGACTTCGACATCTTGACCCTTAGGTCTTTTGACCTATACTGAGTCTCAATTTTACTTTACTTACTGAGTCTCAGATCACTTTACCCAAGCTATCTGATTTCTTCTTTTGCGATCCGATTAAACTTGACTAATCAAATCAACACATCTTTAGATCAACATAGCATTAGGTCATTATATCGGTTAGCATATCGGTTTATCATATCGATCTTGATCACGTCCCGATCTCGTCGATCTTTATCTGCTCATTATCATATCGATCTCGATCACGCCCCGATCTTGATCGATCTCTTTTGCTTCATCTTCCGATTTGCAACCTTCTCTTCTGATTTCCTGACTTTAGCTTTTCTTCACTTCTGATTTGCACTGCTCATCAGTTGGACTCAACTAACTCATTTGATCTCGATCAGTCTTGTCTGCAGCCGCGTCTGATCTTGACCATTTACTTTTGATTCCGTGAGTTCCCCCTCAAGTTGAAGTTCCCCTTTCAACTGATATAGACCGATATATCTGATTTGGTGAAGCTTTCAAGCTCAGCTGATTTTCTTCATTTGATCAGCTTTGTATGTACTCAGATTTTTGTTGACTTAATCGATTCTCCTCAGTTAAGCTAATTCTTGAAAGTGTTATTCTTTGCCAAAACTTAGTCTAGAATAGTAGCTTCTATTCCCTAAGTTGGTGCGATTTGACATCGTGAATATCGTCGACACTCTCGATATGTCAATCCGCCGTAACTTTTTCCAATTATCGGTCAGCGTGATTTCTACATCACGTCCTTGTGATGCAAATTTTTCTAAAAAGGCTTTGAGAACTCAAATTTGCATCTGCACCCTTGCTTGGCCTCTATAAATTGGACCAATATTTTACACAACATAACTCATTCACCATACTTATCTTCTTTGTAGAATCATGTATCCCGGTGAACCCTTATTTCCTGTGAGACTTCCTAAAAACACTTTTACCCCTTTTTCCATGATTTCATCTTCTCAAATCAACCTGTGTGTCCTTTTTGCGGTTCGTCGTCATCAAAGATTTCTCATACAATCGTTGCTAAAAGCTTCTCTACCATCGAGGTGGCGGATCTCTGCCGTCAGAATCGAGGAAACACTTCTCCTAATCGTATGCGGCTTTTTGTGTGTCTTTTCGGATGACGTAACCAAAGATTCGCAGACTTCGGTCGAAAATGAACGTGAGTTTGATATATAAACTTGATCGGACAACAAATGATCTTCCTATATCAAACTCACCATTTAATGTTGGAGAGCCCAACGACTCTTTCTTAGGGCTCGGGCTTAAAAAATCCTATCAAGGCCGCTCTCACTCCATTGGAGAGTCCATCGGTTCTGCGGCATAGGATTACCTTTCAAGCCTCCTCACCACCTGTTAAGTGGGGGGAAAATGAGAGCATGAGATCTTAAAATCTCTCTCACTCCTCCTCTTAATCGCTACCACCGTAGATAGGGTTTGGGTTTGGATGAAGGTTTAGGGTTATGGCTTGAGGGTTTAGGGTATAGAGTTATGTATTGACCTCCGTGTTCTCTTGTATTTGTAACTTGTAATGTAACCTGACCTTCGGGTCTTTATCAATGAAAAGTTCTATTATTCCATTGTTGTGTAAAACTTTCTGTTTCCTTGATACCACTTGATGGTATCAGATCAGAGACAGGTTTTAAAATAGATCAGCTCAGGCGATCACTTTGAAAATAGTGATCTGTTGAGTACCTGCTCTGATACCACTTGTTGGTCCCGGGAAAACCTATTTTATGCGTCGTCTTGAAGCAAAACGTTTGATTTTCTTACGCATATAAAAAAGCGGGCGAGGCGAGTGTTTCCAATTTTTCATTTTAAACTTTTGAGCTCATGTGTTGTGTTTTGCTTATAGCTAGATGCATATGACAAGTATAAACATAAAGCAAAGAAACAACACAAAGAATATATAGTGGTTCGGACAACCAGTCCTACATCCACTCTCCCTCTCTAGGGAAATTCCTTATCAACTTCTGAGCTTTCTGACTACCTCGTGTAGTTTACTTACTCAACTTGGCCCTGAGCTTTCTGACTACTCCACATAGTTTACTTACTCAACCCGACCACAGGCTTTACGACTACCTCCGTAGTTTACTAACTTAAACTCTTAGATGTTTAACGAGTTCACACTCCTTCGGGACTTATCACCCTCACTCGGGATCGCTTCTCAGATGTTTAACGAGTTCACACTCCAACCCGGACTTATCACCCTCTCTACGGGATTGCCTAACAACTACCTCACTTCACCACTTTGGGTTTGGGTTTGGTGTTGTCTCCAACTATGGTGAGATTTTCCCTTACAATGGTTTAGCCTCAATGCTTGGGTTGGGAAAATCTCTCTAAGCTTATGATACATCGTGGGTTGCTTAGGTTGGGTTCTAGAACACTCTTTGAATATATTTGTATATCTCTGGACTTGTGTTCTAGGGTGGGAAAACTTAACTCTCTTTGGCTCTGTAGCATCGTTGCTATCTTCTTCGCACTTCCACTCTCTCCCAATCGATAATGAAGGAAGAACTTTGTATTTATAGTGTGGATTTGAATGTTACCGTTGGAGAGAATCACATTCAAATCCATACTATTCTTTGTAAGTTCCGCAACTTTTTCAGTTTGGTTGTCTTCCTCTCGTTGGTCCACATCATCGATTTGGATTCCATCATATTCCTCGGCTTGGTGCCTCGGAACATTCAGATATCTTGAGCATTGATTTACATTCTTGAGTCTTGATATTTCTCACGAGTCTTGAGTTCTCTGAGTCTTGATTTCTCTGAGCCTTGATTTTCTCTCGAGTCTTGATTTCTCGAGCCTTGATTTTCTCTCGAGTCTTGAGTTTCTCAAGATCCCACCGAGTCTTGAGACACTAACTTTGTTCTATATCTGACTATACATAGTGCGATAATATCCCTAACACTCTAAAAACCGAATCTCGACTCATCTATCAAGATTATCCCGACCATGTCATACTCGGGGTTTTGGGATCTAATCAAAATCTTTTTTATTAAATTCATTTCCCAACAGTAAAGGTTTCCTGAACCCAAGTCAGCAGAGACAGAGACCAGCTGCACAAAAGCTAAGACACTTGAACAAAAGGCCTGAACCCAAGAAGAACTCTAAGGCTCATGTTCATGCTAAGGCTGATACTCATACACAGGATACTGCCAAGGCACCTAGGGTGGTGAATGTGTATGTAGATGTTTATGGGAGACAAATCAGCCACTCTAAGTAATTAGAGTTGTTAGGCAGATTTGGGTTCCAAAAGGTACAAAACTAACTGGTAGGACCCTACACCAAATGGGTACCTAAGAACCGATCTATTTTTTCAAGGAAGGAAAAGGGCACCGAAATTTAATAAAAACAACATAAGACTCGATGAGTGGAAATGAATTGGCTCTGTGTATGGTATCCGGACGGTGGATGTTCAAGACATATGACAGGATATAAGCAACTAATCACTGACTATGTTGAGCAAAAAGACCCTCAGATCACATTTGGAGACAATTCCAAAGGACAAACAGAAGGATATGGAACTCTTGAAGTTGACTCTATTCATATCCATGGTGTTTCATATGTGTGGTCTAAAACATAACTTGCTTTCTATTAGTCAATTCTGTGACAAAGGATTCAGTGTTGAGTTCTCAAAAAACTTATGTTATGTTAAAGAAAATACTTCAAAGAAAATTTTACTGACTGGTACTAGAAAAGAAAATGTGTATCTTGCTGATTGGAGTTCAACTCCTAAAGATACATATTTGGTTGCAAAAAGTTCCACTGATACCAGTTGGTTGTGGCACAAAAGAATGAATCACTTAAACTTCAAAACCCTGAACAAACTTGCAAGATTAACACTTGTGAGGGGGTTACCCAATGAAGTGTTCAGTAAAGATCATGTATATGATGCTTGTCAGAAAGGAAAACAAATCAGAGCATCTTTCAAAAGCAAAGTAGATGTTTCTACTGATAGAATACTACAATTGTTACATATGAATCACATAAACTTCAAAACCCTGAACAAACTTGTAAGATTAACACTTGTGAGGGGGTTACCCAATGAAGTGTTCAGTAAAGATCATGTATATGATGCTTATCAGAAAGGAAAACAAATCAGAGCATCTTTCAAAAGCAAAGTATATGTTTCTACTGATAGAATACTACAACTGTTACATATGGATCTCTTCGGTCCAGTAACACCTGTGAGCACTAATGGCAAAAAATACACACTTGTGATAGTTGATGACTACTCTAGATACACATGGGTCATATTCTTACTCAGTAAGAAAGAGACTCAGACAAAACTGCCTGAACTACTGAAAAGGCTCAGTACTGAAAAGAATCTGAGTGTGGTCAAAATCAGATCAAATAAAGGAACCGAGTTTATCAATCATATCATATCTGATTATTGTGCAGCAAATAGAATAACTCATGAAACATCAGCTGCAAGGACCCCACAACAGAATGGTGTTGCTGAAAGAAGAAATAGGACTCTGAAAGAAGTCAGAGGACAATGATTCTTGTCAAGCCGATATTCCTAAGAGATTTTGGGCTTTTGAAGCTATCAACACTGCATGCTACTCTCAGAACAGATCCGTGCTGACCAAGAACCAAGGAAAAACTCCATATGAGTTGTGGAATGAAAGGAAGCCTCTTGTTTCTTTCTTTCGTGTGTTTGGTTGCAAGTGTTTCATACATAATAATGGTAAAGATCAGTTGAAAACTTTTGATAGCAAAGCTGATGAAGGGATATTCTTAGGATATTCTGAAGTCAGTAAAGCCTTCAGAGTTTACAACTGTAGGACTCTTATTGTGGAAGAAACACCTCATGTTGTTTTTGATGAATCTACTTGTGTTCAGAAGAAACAGGAACATGACTCAGGAGAACTGATCAAGAGAATCACCAGACTTAGCCTGAAAAAGAATGATAAAACATCCTCTGAACCTGAAAAGAAGAAGTCAGTCACTTTCTATGAATGGAGTGAATCGAGACTCGAACAAAGAAGTTCGGGATGGAAAAACTTCGAGGTGGTGAGACTTCGGGATGGAAATTCTCCATGAAGGAAAGCCAACAAACTGAAGCTGACCAATCTAAACATACACCAGTTCAGACTCAGGTATGTAAAGCCAATGAAGATGTGGTCACAGCTGAGGCAAACTCTGAATCTATCAACCAATGGGGAATAAATGTCTCTGACAATGTTCTGAATGGAATTTCCCCTGAGGAAGATGATTCTCTTTCTCCTTTTCTGTTGTTCCCTGAATTTAATGAACTACCTGAACCTAACATTTCTGATGTTGAGGATACTACTGAAGGGGGAACATCCAGGAGAAAATGGTTGGATAGTCATCCTAAAAGTCAGATTGTGGGTGATCTATCAGATGGTGTCAAAACAAGAAGGTTCCATGGAGAAAGTGCTTTGTTCTGCTGCTTCCTATCTGAAAAAGAACCTACTGAGATTGAAGAAGCTCTACAAGATTCATTTTGAATTACTGCAATGCAAGAAGAGCTGAATCAGTTCTCAAGGAATGAAGTTTGGGAGCTAGTGGATAAACCTAAGAGGCACAATGTGATTGGAACTAAGTGGGTGTTCAAGAATAAGAGAGATGAAAACAACAACATTGTGAGAAACAAGGCAAGGCTAGTTGCACAAGGTTATTCCCAAGAAGAAGGCTTGGATTATGATGAAACCTTTGCACTGTTGCAAAGACTAGAAGCCATCAGATTGTTTCTTGCATATGTTTGCCCACATGAAATTCATAGTCTATCGATGGATGTGAAAAAGTGCATTTAAATGGTGTGCTTAAGGAAGAGGTTTATGTGGAACAACCTCCCCGGTTTCGCACATAATGACCAAGTTTACAGTGCTCGGAAAGCCTTGTATGGTCTTAAGCAAGCACCCGAGCATGGTATGATACCCTTTCTCGGTTTCTTCTTGACCATGGTTTTATCAAAGGAACTGCTGATAGGACTCGCTTTGATATAAAGATGGGAAAAACATCTTACTTGTTCGGATCTATGTAGATGACATCATATTTGGATCTCCAAATCATCACCGTGTGTGAAAAGTTTTCTACCCGATGAAAGGAAAGTTTGAGATGTCAATGATGGGGAGATGAATTTCTTTCTTGGACTTCGTGTGAAACAAACTAAGGAAGGAATTTTCATCAATCAAGCAAAATACACCGTAGATTTGATTGCAAAGTATGGTGTATGAGAATATCAATGCAGCTTAGAATTCCTATGAATACTAACTACAAGATGGATCCCGATCTCGACGGCTCACACTCGATTATAGAGGATCATTGGATCATCGCTATATCTCTCACAGACAAGTAGGCCCGATATTACATTTCTTTGTTGGGATATGTGCAAGATACCAAGCTAATCCTAAAAATTTAGTCACATGGAGGTCGCCAAAAGATTCTCAAATATCTTAAAGGCACTTTGTGAATAGAGGATTATGATATCCAAATGATGATAACCTTGAATTAATCGGTTATTCGATGTCGACATGGAGGATGTATAATTGACCGAAGTCCACCACGAACTTGTCAATTTCTTGGAAGTAAACCGATATCATGGTTTTCAAAGAAACAAACCTCGTGAGCAACCAAGACTACCGGGTTTAATACATGGTCAGCAGAAGTTTGTTGTGCAGCATTCTTTTTAGCTCGCACAACAATTGAGGGATTATAAGATTATAGCCAATGAAGTACCTATATTTTGTGATAATAATAGTGCAATTGCTATTTCAAAAATCTGTGTTGCACACCGGTGTAAGCATGTTGATATCGGACATCACTTCATCGAGAGATCATGTTGAGAAGAAAGACATCGAGAATGGAGAAAATTCATACCGATAAACATAGAGTGATATCTTGACTAAACCTTTGTTTGAATCAAGATTTCGAAACTATCGATTGAATTAGGTATGTTGGATCCGGTGAATAAAGCAAATCAGAAAAATTGAAGGTTTTTAGATGAATGAAGTTTTCTCAGGTTTTTACTGAAAAACTCAGGATAAAATTTAAAGTACTGAACACTGAGTCTTAGGAAACTTCGGTTATCACAAGATCAAGATTTCGAATTATAATCGACTTTTTATCAAGATCGCATCGATATTATCTTGACATTTTATCAAGTTCAAAACTCAGTAAGACTGATGGAGGAAATTAGTCTAAAGAAGTATTGACTCATTCAACACATTTATTGTCTAACTGAATCTCAGTAATCATTGACAATAAATAACAAAACACCTGAAGGAATATTTGGGCGGGACCTTTGAAATTCACGAAGAAAGTCAATGGTCTGCAGGAACAGTAATTAAATGCACTGTTCATTAATCACCAATAGGGATAAATTGACGGCTTTGTATTTGTGAAATCGTCCTTTCATATACCCGATTTAGTCGGTTTTTAATCTCGACTGTCGATTTCTTCATCTATGCGATTTTCAATAAATCAAAATCCTATATCTATTGAAGAATTTCCTTCAAAGCCCAATTCAAAAAACCTTCATCTTCAAACACTCTGCTTCAAAAACTCTCGATTGCCCAGAAATTTCTCACCTATCTCAAAACCCTTCACCAAAAATTCTCCAAAAAAAAATGAGGTTTTCTGTATACGACAAGCTCGCCATTTCCAATAAACCTTGGTACGAATATGTCATCTCTCTCTAAAGCTCATCCAATGCAACTCACGAAGAGGAGGCGTTGCATATGGTTCGTTTGGCAAAGCTTACTTGCCTGGTTGCGAATCAACCAGAGGCCGAATATGCAAAAGAGGTAATTGAGTTTATCTCTAATTTGAAGTTAGATGATGAAGATTGTATAGAATCGCAGATTACTGTTTCGCATTTAGAGCATAGTTCAAAATATGTGGATTTTGTTAGGGAATTATATATTATTCCTAAGAATCTTAATGCCATGTATGAGTTAAGCGATAGAGGTGAAGACCCTACTGTATATATGATGGGTAGGGAGCAAAAATATCTGGATAAAATTGCAGAGCATCCAGTAAAGTTTGAAGCAACTCTGAATAAAAGGCATTTGAAGCCTAAATATCTTGTATTGCTGGATATTGTAAGTAAATGCATCATGAGTAGATCTGGCAGCTTTGAACAGATAAGCACGCCTAAGTTGAGGCTAATGGCGGCGATTGAAGGTTCACCTACCACTGCATTCAACTGGTTACACTAGTGTCACAAGGTGGTGAGTGATCAAGCCAAACAAGTTCAGAAGGTGAATGGGTCTGTTGTTGTCAAAGGAAAGATCCTACATGTAACCAAGATTGCATTTATCTTGGAAATGTGCAGAGAAGAGGAGGACATCTTTGCCGATTCCTCATTCTTTCCAAAGTCAAAAATAATGTTCAAACCACCAACAACAAAGAAGACTTTGAAAGGAAAGAAAGAGAAAAGCTCTGAGTCTCAGGAGGAGACTGCTGAAGAAGAAGCTGTTGAAGCCAAACAAGCCAGGGGGAAGGCCCTGATGCAAGTGAAAAGAGAAAAAGGAGAAAATCTGAAAAAGAAAGCAATGGCTCCTCAAAAACGCAGAAAACTTCAATCTATTACTGAGGAGGAGGTCAGTGACACTGAAGAAATTCAACATGAAGGCCAGCAAGGGCTGAAATCTCCACTGCAGGTTCTTGCTCAGGTTGTGACAATTGCGCAAGAGCAAGAAACTGAGGAACAGGTTTTCTCTGAGGTACTCGGAACTTCTCTGAGCTCAGATAAAATTTCTCAGGAAATCTTCAAGGGACCTCAGATTCCTACTGAAGAGAGACCTGTTCAAACTTCAGATCAGTATGAACCTCAGGAATTGCTGAATTTGGATGCGCTCCTGAGTGAACCATTTCTCGATCCATCAGCACCAGAACTCATACAATCTGATCCTACTGTCCCTGAAAGCCCAAAGTTGAAGAAGGGAGAGGCAGAAGAAACTGAATGGCGCAGCAAGGGGGAATGATTCATTCTTGATAGGTACCCTGAGCTGAGCGCATATCCTGACCTTCAGGATCTTTTCTTCAAACTCAGAACCACGGTCTATATCCTGAATCAGACTCTTCCGGAGATGCTGAATATAGCCTCCTTCAGAGGAGAAGATTGGTGGAATGATGAAATTGCAGTTTTGACAGAGTTCTCTGGATTCAGGAAGACCAAGCTCAGAATGAAAATTGCTGACTTTGATGAGCTAGTAAAGAAAAAGGTGACTGAGAGAAGGAAAGCTGATGTTGATGCCTCCAGTTCTATGAATCCAAAAGGAGATGAGGATCAAGATAAAGAGGGTGACAAACAAGATGATGCTGAAAATCAATCTCAGATGGAGAAGGACACTGATGCTGGACAGACTGATATCACACATCCTCAGACTGAAGTTAGCACTCTTCAGGTATCTTTTGGCACTATTAAACATTATGTCAAAGCTACTGAAGTTCCTATCTTTAAATCTGTTATGTATGATATGTAGACTGAGGCTCAGTTGGAGCACCCAACTCAGGTGGAAAAAGTTGTACACACTCCAGAAATTGACTTCAGTCCTATCCTGGATAAATTGGAGAAGGTGGTGCCAATGGTGGAGAAAGTGACTCAAATTGAAGAAACCTTTGCAAGCCAATCTCAAAAGCTGGAAAATCTGAGTTCATCTTCAGACATGCTGCAACTACAAACATCTCTTGCAGATAAAATGACTACTTTGGAAGGAAAGATTGATGTAGTCAAAACTGAACTCAATGCAGAGATGAAGCAGATGTATCAGGAAAGAACTGCCTATCTTGAAGCCAAGCTGGTTGAGAAGAATGATCTGATGATCAAGACAACTGTTGAGGAAATGGGCTCTATGCTCATGACCAAGATGACAGAGATGATGCATAATGACTTCTCAAATCAGTTTGCACCTCTTTCAGATGAGCTCTCAATGGCTAAGAATTACATGAGAAGGCTAGAAGATGAGCATGATCAGTTGGCAGGGGAAGTGCGAAGTATCAGCAAAGAGCAATACCATATGGATACTGCACTGACTCAACTTCTCCCAAGGTATGGTGCCAAAAAGGGGGAAAGGCCTGGTGGCAAATTAAGTGAGTTGTTGGCACAAACCTAGAAGAAAAAGGCTCAGAAAGAAGCTAAAAGAAAGAAAATTGCTGATGCCTTAAAAGAAGTTGAAGCCACTGAGAAGCTCAAATTCAAAGAAGCTGAGAAACCTATCTACACTCAAACTTCTGAGCAAACTATTCAGGAAGTAATTTATGAGAAACTGAGTGATAGAAGGATGATTGAGACAAGCCAATCCGGTGAGGAACAAGTCAGACCTGGAAAGAGAAAGGCTGTGGCATTTGTAGAACAAGAAAAGAAGAAAAGAGCTAAAGCTTCTAAGCCTACCCAGAGGAAATTGATAATAGATTTTGAAGAATCTGAGGAAGAAGCTGAAAAAGAAGAAACTGAAACTCAGAAAGAAGTCTCCAATACCAAGAAAACTTTGAAAACCCTTCAAATAGAAAACGAGAAGAAGACTGCTGCTTCTGTATCAGGTGTTCCTGTGATCAGGAAAAAGAAAGAAGAAGAACATAAAAGAAGAAGTGGTTTTAAGAAGTTTTTGAGCAAAAGGAGGGTTACAGAGAAAACTCAGAAATGGCCACACATTGACAAATGGATGCCTATTCAGTTCAATGATGCATGTGAGGAGATCAAGAGAACCTTTTGGTTCTATTATGAGATTCTCGAGAAATGGAGGAGCAAATGGATATGAATGAAGCCTTCATTGAGTACTTACTAACATTCTATCTAAGTACGCAAAGTTGGATCAACTTGGCGATGAAAGAAATACTCGGATAGTAGCCCCGGTCCATACACTTACCCAAAATCCCTAGACTTGAGAATGACTATGTGAATGAAAACAGCCATTTCTCGGAGATAGCTCAAGATGCCATCCAAATTTAGGCCTAACAGGAAACAACCCTGATATCATCAAAGCAAGGGATGAACTGAAGAAGAGATATTATGAGATGTTCAACCTGGAAGTGCCAGAGGATGAAGTTGAAGAAGACTGAAGATTTTGTACTTCTGTTTTTTTTATTTTCATTGTAATCTGTAACTCTTATCTTACATCAATGAAAATTTTATCTTTATGCTCAAAGATAATATCTCATTATCTTTTTACATGTCTTTTATGTTTGATATGCCTTATGTTTTGAAATTGTTGGGAGAATTGTCATTTTGGATTGTAATAGACAAACTGAAACCTGAGTATAGGTTAGGTTTTTGTAACAAGATGGTTTTGGCATCATCAAAAAGGGGGAAATTGTTGGGAGATGAATTTAATAAAGAAGTTTTGATTAGATCCCAAAAACCCTGAGTATGACATGTTCAGGATAATCTTGATAGACCGAGTCGATTCAAAGATAGATTGTTCAGAAGTTATCTCACCATGTATAGCCAAAGAGATATAGATCAAAGTTAGATTTTGAAGAAATCAAGACTCAAGAAGACATCAAGACTCAAGAAAGTTTCAAAGACACTGAAAACTCAGTAAGTAACTGAAGAAACTAAAGATTCAGTATGTTTCTAAAGACACTAAAGACTCAAGAAAGAATCAAGACATCAAGACTCAAGAAAGTTTCAAGACATCAAGACTCAAGAAGTAATCAAGAAATCAAGACTCAAGAAAGTTTCAAGACATCAAGACTCAAGAAATCAAGAAATCAAGACTCAAGAAGTTTTAAAGACGTCAAGACTCAAGAATCAAGAAATCAAGACTCAAGAAGACATCAAGACTCAAGAAGTTTCAAGACATCAAGACTCAAGAAGTAATCAAGAAAGTGAAGACTCAAGAAGTTTCAAGACATCAAGACTCAAAGAAGTAATCAAGAAATCAAGACTCAATAAGTAACTGAAGAAACTAAAGACTCAAGAAGTTGTCAAGAAAATGAAGACTCAAGAAGTAATCAAGACATCAAGACTCAAGATGTCATCAAGACATTGAAGACTCAAGATCTCACCAAGACATCAAGACTCAAGATGTCATCAAGACATCAAGACTCAATAAGTCATCAAGACATCAAGACTCAAGATAAGTCATCGATTTACATCAAGACTCAAGATGTCAAGACACTAAAGACTCAAGATATCAAGACCCAAGAGTTATCAAGACTCAAGAAGATATCAATACTCAAGATAACCCTAATGTTCAGAGGCACTGAATAATATCTATCTGAAGACTACAAAAACAGAGAAAAACGCAAACATTCAGAAAAGAAGATATTGCCCAAAACATTCATATGCATACAAAAGGAACTAAGTCTAAGTGTTGTTTAAGGTTATCTCAGTCAGAGAGATTGACCAAAAAGAGCTGTTATGTTTGTCTACATTTATCAAGACAAGAACCAATCGTATAAGACAACATCACATTTCTTCGACACTTAAAGCGACAGACCATCAATCATGTCGAGAGTACTATGTTCCAGACTACAAAAATCGGTGATTGGCTACATGACTGCATATTTCCTAAAACATGCAAGGGAGTATTCAAACCCTAAATATAGCCGTTCATCAAACACCATAAGAGGAAACTCATGAAGTTATCTCCTCCAATGGATAGTTTTTCAAGAGTGACCTTGGTGAAGTTGCCTATAAATACAAGTGACCCTTTACATTGAGAGGTTATGGGAAATTTCAAAGCAACTCAAGAGCTCATTCGTATTATTGCAAATTGATGCACTCGAAAAACCTAGAATTTCCCAAGTGTTTCACATTGGAGAGAGCTCATTCACTAAGCCTAGATTGATAAGAAATATCCAAAGCTTAGTAGAGATATCCTAGCCTTTACATTGTTCTTATTGTAAAGGATATCTCATCCTAGTTGGAAACCAACCCAAAACCCAAGCTCTTTGTTAAGGTAGTTTGTGTGTGTTTTGTTGGTGAGTTGGAGTTGTAAAGAGTTAGTAAGCTACAGTGAGTTAGCCAGAAAACTCTAGAGAAGAAATTAGTAAGCTACTTGTGGTAGTCTGAACACTTGTGTGTGTTTGAGTTAGTAAGCTGTTGTGAGTCAGCCAGAAAACTCAAGGTAGAAAAGTGAGTAAGCTACAGTGAGTTAGCCAGAAAGTTTTAGGAAGTGGTTAAGGAATTTCTCTGAAGATCAGAGAGAGTGGACGTAGGAGCTTGAGTCTCTGAACCACTATAATTGCTGTGTTGTTTTGCTTTCTGTACTGCATTATTATCTGTTACATGTTTTTCACTGAAAACATAATTCACTGATATTCAGTTGGAACCAATCCACTGAACTTGCATCAAATTGATCACAGCCTTAATCACTGTTTTATTGAAGGGAAGATTTTCAGCAAAGCTAAAACGAGTATAAACATAGGGCCAACCATTCCGCACACTTGAGTAGCTAGAACAGATAGTTACCAAACTGAACTAACTCTACTGAGGGTTCAGTAAGATAAATATCTGATCCAAGCGCCTCAGGATCTCTGATAAACTCAGGCTCAGTTGGGCTAATCTGAAACTTCTGAAAGCAGCTCAGGATCATTGTCTCAGTAGACTTTGACTTAGGGCAATCTGTGCTTCTCAGGGCAAAATCATCAGGACAACCTGACCCATCTGACCTCAGTGAAAGAAAAGTTTTAAAAATCACTGAACACATGTATTCCCCCCCCCATACACGTGTGAGACTCGTTAGCACCGGGACCAACAGAGCCTTACACATCAACTTCTACCAATAAATTGTTCGGATCTATCTAAGTTGTGAAACACGCACTCGTATACAAGGAACTGTTAATGTGATCTTCTGTGATCTGATATCACCACGATAACTACAATGTAACGCTTGCTACGAACGGTTTGTAATAAATATATATAACATTCAATCATATTTAAAGCAACAGTGATAAACAATTTATTTCAGTAAATAAGTGTTTAATACATAGGTTATACAAAGTAAAAGCATACTTTCAAGTATAACCCCAACAATCTCCCACTTATACTCAAAGTCTGCTTTTAATTATACCACAATACGTTTCGTGTAGTTCTACGTGACATCTAATGCCACCTACATGAACCTAATAATATCTCTCCCACTTATACTCAAAGCAGATTGGCTACGCACTTGACAACCATTCCTCCCACATGTCTCTTGAATGTTTACAGAGGCAGACACTTTGTGAAAGGATTAACTAGGTTATCCTCCAATGCGATCTTAGCCGTCTAAGATTTCTTTCCTTCAGTGTGTTTGTTTGACTCGTGGACTCTTGGTTCCCTTGAATTTGCAACTGCCCCTAGCAAATATTGCTAGACAAATTCGGAACTCCATCCAAGTCCACTAAGAAGATCTAGAGCTAAACTGGTTCCTTCACAATTTCACAAGCAGCTACTTACCCGGCTTCCATGGTTGAGTCAGTGATGCATTTCTGCTTCACACTCGTCCATTTCATGGCTACACTTCCCAAATGAAAACACACTAACTAAGGCAGATAGTCTGGAATCTAGGTTTGATTGGAAATCCGAGTCCGTGTATCCCACTGGAAATAAACCGTTTGACTAATAAACCAACATTCTATCTTGAGTTCTTTTCAGATACTTCAGAATGTTCTTAACAGCAGTCCAATGTTAATTTTCGGGATTACTTTGATATCTTGCTACCATGCCTACGGCATAGCAGATATCCGGTCTCGTACACAACATTGCATACATGAGACTTCCTACTGCCGACGCATAAGGAATCCCTCTCATGTCATCTATCTCTCTTTTGTGTCTTAGGGCACATGTCTTTCGAAAGATAGATTCCGTGCCTGAAAGGTACAAAACCCTTCTTGGAATCTTGCATGTTGAAACGCATCAAAACAGTGTCTATGTATGAAGCTTGCGATAAGCCGATCATTCTTTTCTTTCTATCTCGAGTGATATTGATCCCTAGAATATGACCGGCTTCCCCTAAGTCCTTCATCAAACTGTTTTGATAGCCATACCCTTACATCTGACAAAACCTTTACATCGTTTCCGATGAGCAGACTACCGTCTACGTATAGTACTAGAAATACCAAGGCAGTTCTGTCACACTTTCAATAAACACAACTCTCGAAATCGTTTTTGATCAAACCCATAAGATTTTATTACATGATCAAAACATTGGTTCCAAGCCCAAGATGCTTGCTTAAGTCCATGAATGGACTTCCTCAGCTTGCACACAAGGTGTTCTTGGCCTTTTTCGATGAAACCTTCGGGCTGTTGCATATAGATTTCCTAGTCAAGACTCCCGTTAAGGAAAGCTGTCTTGACATCCATTTGCCAGATCTCAAAATCTAGATGCGAAACTATTGCCAAGTGAATATGGATAGACTTAAGCATGGCTACAAATGAAAAAGTTTCTTCATAATTGATACCCTCTTTCTGAGTGTATCCCTTTGCCACAAGCCTAGCCTTAAAGGTTTCCACCTTCCCGTCCGGTCCTCTTTTCCTCTTGTAGACCCACTTACATCCAATGGGTTTTTCCCCATTGGGTGGTTCAACTAGCTCCCACACATGATTATGATCCATTGAGCCCATCTCGGCTTCCATCGCAGTTTGCCAGGATTCCGAATCCTTATCTTGGACCGCCTCCTTGTAGGACCAGGGGTCTGATTCACTATCCCTGGGGACCAAATCCAAAGATTCTCCTATCCCCATGAATCTCTCAGGTTGTCGAACAACCCTCCCACTACGACGAGGTTCCGATTGTGTCGGTGTGACACTTGGTATATCAACCTGCACAGTTGGTATATGAGTTTTCCCTCTTATTTCATTTAAGTAATCTCACTTTTGGGCTTTCGATTGTTCATAAAGTCTTCTTCCAAAAATCTAAAGTGCGTACTTATTACCACCTTTTGATCTTTGGGACCATAGAACATGCACCCTTTCGTTCCCATGGGATATCCTATAAACAACCTTAGTTCCAATCGTGCATCCAACTTACCGGCTTCCTTGTCTAGCACGTATGCCAGACACCCCCAAATCCTATGGTGTCTCAGACTGGGCTTGCGCCCGGTCTACAACTCTCTAGGGGTTTTGGGAACCGATTTGGATGACACCAAATTCAGAACATAAGCCGCTGTTTCCAAGGCATGACCCCAAAATGACTTGGGTAGATATGAATAACTCATCATGGATCTGACCATTTCTAAAAGTGTTATGTTTCTTCGTTCTGCAACCTCGTTATGTTGAGGGATTCCGGGTGCAGTCAACTGGGAAACAATGCCCTTGTCTGACAGGTAGTTCAAAAACTCATCGCTGAGGTATTCGCCTCCACGATCAGATCGTAGAAACTTGATACTCTTTTCCTGATGATTCTCCACTTTGGCTTTGAACTCCTTGAATTTATCAAAGGTTTCCGATTTGTGTTTCATGAGGAAAATGTACCCGAACCTTGAGTAATCATCCGTGAAAGTCACGAAATACTCATAGCCACCTCTAGCTTTGGTTGACATTGGACCACACACGTCAGTTTGAATGATTTGCAACACTTCTGTGGCTCTATTCCCCTTGGCTCCAAATGCCCTCTTGGTCATCATACCCTCCAAACATAATTCGCAGATTTGAAGTGGTTCTAACTGTAGGTCCGACAACAAACCATCTTTCACCAACCTTTGGTTCATTTTTAGATTAATATGACCCAATCTTATATGCCATAGAAGTGTCTCGTTCATGTTTTCTGAATGTTTTCTCTTATTTCATGAAACAGTCAATGTGTTATAAGATGCATTTTGTGAGTGGTGTGCACAGCTAATAGTATGGAGATTGTTCCGTAAAGTTCCATGACAGATAGCCACATCGTTACTGTAAGCAGTAACTTGCTTAGAAAAACGAACAGAATATCCATCATTAAATAGTTTAGAAACTGAAATAATGTTTTTCCAAAAAAACTGGAACGTAAAGAACATCTCTTAAAACTAAAATTCTATCTTCAAAAGACAGGTGCACGTCTCCCACTGCTTTAACCACTACTCATGCAATACTTCAAAAACTGCTACTTCACATAGCATTGCAGTAATGCTACTTTCGTGGAATTGCAATACCAGCTACCTTCGTAGCATTACAATAGTCGTTACTTACGTAACATTGCCCATGTGATGAGGATCTCACTCCCACTAAGTTGTCGGGTCAACTGGGACCCCGTTACGTGAAACATACATGGTCAACAGATCCCGTATCAACTACCCACAAATGAGAAGTATACGCCGCTTAACAAGTTTCAATAACTAGTGCGTGAGAATTACCTTTCTTTCCGGCCCTTTTGGATTTTGGAACATGCAAACCTCCATTGTCCTCTTTCACCGCAATTTAAGCACTTCCCCTTTGGATTTTCCTTTACACTACCGGCATTCCTCATCTTACCATTGCCCTTGGCAACAGTTGAGTTTGTTTGCTTTTGGCTTTTGGTCCTCTTCTTCTTCTTGCCTTCCCTTGGCCTAGAAGATGAAGACGGACCACTTGCCGCCAAAGCTTGAGTTTGGTACCCTATCAACGTCTCTGACTTGACCAAAGCTTGCAACAAATCAGCTAGCGAGGCCAAAATGCTCAAAAATTTTGGGCAGAGAGTGGAGTACCAAATCGATCTGGGTCTCCAGATCATAATCTGCACCCAAAACCTAAAGTTTGTTGAGATGAGCCATCTATTTTGAGGATGTAATCCCTTACGGGGGTACCCTCCACCATTTTTTGCGATAATATCTCTCGCAAGGTGATCTGACGAGTCCCGCATTTTTGACTCGTCAGTTTGCTCATCTGATTTTGGTGTGTCAAGAATCCACTTGTGCTTTTGTGCAGTTAGGACAATCATAAATTTTCATTTCCAATCAACATAGTTTCCTATACAATTCTATTCACTTTAAGTATATTAACGGTGGATTAAAAGGTTTCGACATGCTGAACTGAAATAAACAACAATTGTGCCAACACAAAATTATCACATAATTCGATCACATAGTTCATAAGAAAATCTCAAAACAATATTAAAATGCATCAGCCGACATCTCAAAACAGTTTAAATAGGTCACGTGGGGTGAACTTTCTATTTAAATACATTCAAGCAGGTTACAAACAAGGACAATTACAAACCTTTAATTCAAAATTAATTGTCGGCTCCCACTTGACCAATATAAAATTGACAGGGACTTCGGGGAAGTATATGCATATCAATTTTATACCTAAGTAATAACCATGATTAAATACATAATTATTACTTTGCTTTGAACGAGCCTCGTGGGGAGGGTCATCGTCGCCACTAATAATAATTCACAATCATCCCTTTCGGAATTTATTCATGTGAAAACTATCTTTTGGCCGTTCCGTGGGGGAAATTTCTCCAAAAGAATTCACAAATAAATAAATCATGGAGGTCAACTTGACGTAATTTTATTATCCAGAATAGAATTTGTCAATTAAAACATACCTAGTAATTTTCGAAAGTGAGATTTTCTTTTAGACAATTCTAAATCATGCAAACACATTTAACAAATAAAATTGCACGAATTTAAACAAGCATCAAGACTAAATAAATCACGTTGGGCACATATATCCAACTGTCATGGTTTAAATTCCAAATCTTGATCTTGAGAAATCGTCCTTTCTTTTGCTTTCATCGTTTGTCTCGAAAAACTCCCACTGAATCCGCAATGATTCTTTAAAACATCCTCCTTTTTGGGTTAGGACGACGTCCGAAAAACGAGTAGCTCACGACCCGAATCCGAGTAGCATGCGCCTAGGCGCACACCACGGTCCGGATCAGCCATCCCGCCCCCGTCGCCCGAAGCACATTCACACGAAGCATCGTTCGGACGCGCCCGCGTCCGGTCCTGCCACGCCCCAGCCCCTCAAGCGCGCGCAGCGTCCCTCGATCGTCTGCCTCGCCCGGTCAGCGACCATCCAGGTGGTCTTGGCGGTGTCGCTACGCGCGTTCCGCCTAGCCCGCGTGCTCTGCCTTGACTCGCGTACGTCCGGACATTTGGATGCCCGTTTTTAATTCTTCGTCTCCGTCTTCGTTCACGATCCGATTACAATTTATTTACGAAAAATAAATAAACCTAGATCTAGACTAGTCTATTACATTGATCAAATCAAACAAATCCTAATCTACTCGTGGATTTTCTCACGAGGCAAAATGAATCCGAACGAATCGAATTAAAAACCAACAATTTATTTGCATGTAAATAAGCACATTAAAATACCATAACAATTGGATACCTGCAAAACAAATCTAACAGTTCTACTATCCAATTTCAATTTTAATGAACAACAATTTAAATTACAGTTTAAATGATTAGAGCCCGAACCAGGGCTCTGATACCAGTTATTGGGATAACATATGCCAGGATCTATCGGGATGACCTCATAAACACAAATTTAAATTAACAATTATTACTAGCATGAATTTACCTAAGTGAATTCAAATAATAATCAATCCAACAACAACATGCAAATAATATTTCACGTAAAAGATCCTAACATGCGGAATTTCTAGGAGTTTACGTAAACGTACCCGTTGGAGAGACGATTTGAGACAGACAGGATCAAGTATCTGGATACCTACCAAAAGTCCTTCTCAAGTATTCCCAAGTCCTCGTCTAATAACCCCGGTGGAAGGTTCTCTGATGAACGATTTATAAAACAAAGGAAAATAAAAATATTGTTGCACCACCTTTGTGGATTTCTAATATTTCCAACGCATGGAACTATTCACTCATAATTGAAATTTTTCGAACATACACAGTCTGTCGACTTTTCAAAATATTTGATATTTTATCGACGCTGAAATTTTTTCCGAAAAACTAATTTTCGTGTTCAGTTGGGGATGAAAAAATCACCCCCTATTAATAAGTGAGGGAGGGACGAAATTTGAGACCAATTAGGGCTTAGGAAAGATCTTTTTCTTGATCTCCATGAAATCTTGAATATATCCAATATATTCTTCTTTCCATTTGTATTTTTCCACAAAAATCTCACACCCTTATTTGGCCTTAATTTTCAAAAATTACAAGAAGATTTGCAAGATTGGAACTTTCTTGAATTTATGATATATTCTTGTATTCCAAGAATACATATCTTTTTCCATAAAATCTTTCCAAGAAAATCAAGAAAATCTTTCTTCCCTTTCTCTTTATATTATTTTCAAAAATTTCCTCTTAAAGAAGCCAAGTGAGAGTTTTCTTGAATTTATGGGATAATCTTGTATTCCAAGAATACATTATCTCCTTTCCATAAAATCTTTTCAAGAAAATCTTTCTCCCTCTGTTCTTTAATATTTTCGAAAAAAAATAGGAAATATTGCAACAATAAATTTATTTTATTTTAAGCACCTTTTATTTATTGGACTATAATTTGGGCTACTTGAGGGGTCTTTATGAGAATTAAGATGAACATTCCAATGGGCTTCTGAATTTCAATATTGAGCCACAATATAATTCAGCCCATTAATATTAATTAATACCACTATTTAATTAATATTGCACTATCCAACTTAACCCATATTATGGTAATATGGCTCCTGATTATTATTTCCCATGTTTAAGATTATTTAGTTCATTAATTAATTAAGCCACTGAAAGGCTTTATATTAATTAATATGTTTATCCTTGGAGTAAGGACAGTCAAACTTTATTATCCATACCGGAAAATTAATTCCACTTGTAAGATTTCGTATGATAAAGGTTCCGGGCCCACCAAGGGGACCAATCAAGCAAGACTTTTGCAAGCACACGATTCTCTGTATTAATTTAGCAACTGTCGTGCAATTAATACTATTGCCCAAGATATAGGTTATCGAAGTCGCAATGATTCTCTTCCCATTTATAAGTCAAAGCAATAACTACTAATTACACACAGTCCTTATTAAGTGACAGAGATTAAGAAATCAACAACCACTGAGGTCTAACTCTTCATCCCTTAAGTCAGTGCGAATGAGTTTATCCTCTCTGTAGGTCCGCTTCAGTGCACCGAATGCACTAGTGTAATCTCTTGGTCAAGACAAGCCAATCTGAGCCTTACACATCAACTTCTACCAATAGATTGTTCGGATTTATCTAAGTTGTGAAACACGCACTCGTATACAAGGAACTGTTAACGTGATCTTCTGTGATCTGGTATCACCACGTTAACTACAATGTAACACTTGCTACAAACGATTTGTAATAAATATATATAACATTCAATCATATTTAAAGCAACAGTGATAAACAATTTATTTCAGTAAATAAGTGTTTAATACATAGGTTATACAAAGTACAAGCATACTTTCAAGTATAACCCCAACAATCTCCCACTTATACTCAAAGTCTGCTTTTAATTATACCACAGTACGTCTCGTGTAGTTCTACGTGACATCTAATGCCACCTACACGAACCTAATAATATCTCTCCCACTTATACTCAAAGCAGATTGGCTACGCACTTGACAACCATTCCTCCCACATGTCTCTTGAATGTTTACAGAGGCAGACACTTTGTGAAAGGATTAACTAGGTTATCCTCCAATGCGATCTTAGCCACCTCTACATCTCCTCTCTTAACGGTTTCTCGTCTAAGATTTCTTTCCTTCAGTGTGTTTGTTTGACTCGTGGACTCTTGGTTCCCTTGAATTTGCAACTGCTCCTAGCAAATATTGCTAGACAAATTCGGAACTCCATCCAAGTCCACTAAGAAGATCTAGAGCCAAACTGGTTCCGTCACTATTTCACAAGCAGCTACTTACCTGGCTTCCATGGTTGAGTCAGTGATGCATTTCTGCTTCACACTCATCCATTTCATGGCTACACTTCCCAAATGAAACACACTAACTAAGGTAGATAGTCTGGAATCTAGGTTTGATTGGAAATCCGAGTCCGTGTATCCCACTGGAAATAAACTGTTTGACTGATAAACCAACATTCTATCTTGAGTTCTTTTCAGATACTTCAGAATGTTCTTAACAGCAGTCCAATGTTAATTTTCAGGATTACTTTGATATCTTGCTACCATGCCTACGGCGTAGCAGATATCCGGTCTCGTACACAACATTGCATACATGAGACTTCCTACTGCCGACGCATAAGGAATCCCTCTCATGTCATCTATCTCTCTTTGTGTCTTAGGACCCATGTCTTTCGAAAGATAGATTCCGTGCCTGAAAGGTACAAAACCCTTCTTGGAATCTTGAATGTTGAAACGCTTCAAAACAGTGTCTATGTATGAAGCTTGCGATAAGCCGATCATTCTTTTCTTTCGATCTCGAGTGATATTGATACCTAGAATATGACCGGCTTCCCCTAAGTCCTTCATATCAAACTGTTTTGATAGCCATACCCTTACATCTGACAAAACCTTTACATCGTTTCCGATGAGCAGACTATCGTCTACGTATAGTACTAGAAATACCAAGGCAGTTCTGTCACACTTTAAATAAACACAACTCTCGAAATCGTTTTTGATCAAACCCATAAGATTTTATTACATGATCAAAACATTGGTTCCAAGCCCAAGATGCTTGCTTAAGTCCATGAATGGACTTCCTCAGCTTGCACACAAGGTGTTCTTGGCCTTTTTCGATGAAACCTTCGGGCTGTTGCATATAGATTTCCTCGTCAAGACTCCCGTTAAGGAAAGATGTCTTGACATCCATTTGCCAGATCTCAAAATCTAGATGCGCAACTATTGCCAAGTGAATATGGATGGACTTAAGCATGGCTACAAACGAAAAGGTTCCTTCATAATCGATACCCTCTTTCTGAGTGTATCCCTTTGCCACAAGCCTAGCCTTAAAGGTTTCCACCTTCCCGTCCGGTCCTCTTTTCCTCTTGTAGACCCACTTACATCCAATGGGTTTTTCCCCATTGGGTGGTTCAACTAGCTCCCACACATGATTATGATCCATTGAGCCCATCTCGGCTTCCATCGCAGTTTGCCAGGATTCTGAATCCTTATCTTGGACCGCCTTCTTGTAGGACCAGGGGTCTGATTCACTATCCCCGGGGACCAAATCCAAAGATTCTCCTATCCCCATGAATCTCTCAGGTTGTCGAACAACCCTCCCACTACGACGAGGTTCCGATTGTGTCGGTGTGATGCTTGGTATATCAACCTGTACAGTTGGTATATGAGTTTGCCCTCTTATTTCATTTAAGTAATCTCACTTTTGGGCTTTCGATTGTTCATAAAGTCTTCTTCCAAAAATCTAAAGTGCGTACTTATTACCACCTTTTGATCTTTGGGACCATAAAACATGCACCCTTTCGTTCCCATGGGATATCCTATAAACAACCTTAGTTCCAATCGTGCATCCAACTTACCGGCTTCCTTGTCTAGCACGTATGCCGGACACCCCCAAATCCTATGGTGTCTCAGACTGGGCTTGCGCCCGGTCCACAACTCTCTAGGGGTTTTGGGAATCGATTTGGATGGCACCATATTCAGAACATATGCCGATGTTTCCAAGGCATGACCCCAAAATGACTTGGGTAGATATGAATAACTCATCATGGATCTGACCATTTCTAAGAGTGTTAAGTTTCTTCGTTCTGCAACCTCGTTATGTTGAGGGATTCCGGGTGCAGTCAACTGGGAAACAATGCCCTCGTCTGACAGGTAGTTCAAAAACTCATCGCTGAGGTATTCGCCTCCACGATAATATCGTAGAAACTTGATACTCTTTTCCTGATGATTCTCCACTTTGGCTTTGAACTCCTTGAATTTATCAAAGGTTTCCGATTTGTGTTTCATGAGGAAAATGTACCCGAACCTTGAGTAATCATCCGTGAAAGTCACGAAATACTCATAGCCACCTCTAGCTTTGGTTGACATTGGACCACACACGTCAGTTTGAATGATTTGCAAAACTTCTGTGGCTCTATTCCCCTAGGCTCCAAATGCCCTCTTGGCCATCTTACCCTCCAAACATGATTCGCAGATTGGAAGTGGTTCTAACTGTAGGTCCGACAACAAACCATCTTTCACCAAGCTTTGGATCATTTTTAGATTAATATGACCCAATCTTATATGCCATAGAAGTGTCTCGTTCACGTTTTCTGAATGTTTTCTCTTATTTCATGAAACAGTCAATGTGTTATAAGATGCATTTTGTGAGTGGTGTGCACAGCTAATAGTATAGAGATTGTTCCGCAAAGTTCCATGACAGATAGCCACATCGTTACGGTAAGCAGTAACTTGCTTAGAAAAACGAACAGAATATGCATCATTAAATAGTTTAGAAACAGAAATAATATTTTTCCAAAAAAACTGGAACTTAAAGAACATCTCTTAAAACTAAAATTCTATCTTCAAAAGACAGGTGCACATCTCCCACTGCTTTAACCACTACTCATGCAATACTTCAAAAACTGCTACTTCACATAGCATTGCAGTAATGCTACTTTCGTGGAATTACAATACCCGCTACCTTCGTAGCATTGCAATAGTCGTTACTTACGTAACATTGCCCATGTGATGAGGATCTCACTCCCACTAAGTTGTCGGGTCAACTGGGACCCCGTTACGTGAAACATACATGGTCAGCAGATCCCGTATCAACTACCCACAAATGAGAAGTATACGCCGCTAAACAAGTTTTAATAACTAGTGCGTGAGAATTACCTTTCTTTCCGGCCCTTTTGGATTTTGGAACATGCAAACCTCCATTGTCCTCTTTCACCGCAATTTAAGCACTTCCCCTTTGGATTTTCCTTGACACCACCGACATTCCTCATCTTACCATTGCCCTTGGCAACAGTTGAGTTTGTTTACTTATGGCTTTTGGTCCTCTTCTTCCTCTTGCCTTCCCTTGGCCTAGAAGATGAAGACGGACCACTTGCCGCCAAAGCTTGAGTTTGGTGCCCTATCAACGTCTCTGCCTTGACCAAAGCTTGCAACAAATCAGCTAGCGAGGCCAAAATGCTCAAAAATTTTGGGCAGAGAGTGGAGTACCAAATCGATCTGGGTCTCCAGATCATAATCTGAACCCAAAACCTCAAGTTTGTTCAGATGAGCCATCTATTTTGAGGACGTAATCCCTTACGGGGTTGCCCTCCACCATTTTTTGCGACAATATCTCTCGCAAGGTGATCTGACGAGTCCCGCATTTTTGACTCGTCAGTTGGCTCATCTGATTTTGGTGTGTCAAGAATCCACTTGTGCTTTTGTGCAGTTAGGACAATCATAATTTTCATTTCCAATCAACATAGTTTCCTATACAATTCTATTCACTTTAAGTATATTAACAGTGGATTAAAAGGTTTCGACATGCTGAACTGAAATAAACAACAATTGTGCCAACACAAAATTATCACATAATTCGATCACATAGTTCATATGAAAATCTCAAAACAATATGAACATGCATCAGCCGACATATCAAAACAGTTTAAATAGGTCACGTGGGGTGAACTGTCTATTTAAATACATTCAAGCAGGTTACAAACAAGGACAATTACAAACTTTTAATTCAAAATTAATAGTCGGCTCCCACTTGACCAATATAAAATTGACAGGGACTTCGGGGAAATATATGCATATCAATTTTATACCTAAGTAATAACCATGATTAAATACAGAATTATTACTTCGCTTTGAACGAGCCTCGTGGGGAGGGTCATCGTCACCACTAATAATAATTCACAATCATCCCTTTCGGAATTTATTCATGTGAAAACTATCTTTTGGCCGTTCCGTGGGGGAAATTTCTCCAAAAGAATTCACAAATAAATAAATCATGGAGGTCAACTTGACGTAATTTTATTATCCGAGAATAATTTTGTCAATTAAAACATACCTAGTAATTTTCGAAAGTGAGATTTTCTTTTAGACAATTCTAAATCATGCAAACACATTTAACAAATAAAATTGCATTTAATTTAAACAAGCATCAAGACTAAATAAATCACGTTGGGCACATATATCCAAATTTGTCATGGTTTAAATTCCAAATCTTGATCTTGAGAAATCGTTTCTTTTGCTTTCATCGTTTGTCTCGAAAAACTCCCAATTCGAATCCACAATGATTCTTTAAAACATCCTCCTTTTTGGGTTAGGACGACGTCCAAAAAAAGCGAGTAGCTCACGACCGAAACCGAAGTCGAATCGCCTTAGCGCGCGCCCGTCCGGATCAGCCATCCCGCCCGTCGCCCGAAGCACATTCACCGCGGAGCATCGTCCGGACGGCGCCCGCGTCCGGGTCCTCGCCCGCGCCGAAAGCACCCCTCGCGCCGCAGGGCGCGGTGCGCCCGTCTCGTCTGCCTCACCCGTTAAAGACCATCCGGTGGTGCCTTGGTCGCTCTGGCGTTCAGCCTGCTTCGCGTGCTTTCTGCCTTGACTCGCGTACGTCCGGACATTTGGATGCCCGTTTTAATTCTTCGTCTCCGTCTTCGTTCACGATCCGATTACAATTTATTTACGAAAAATAAATAAACCTACATCTAGACTAGTCTATTACATTGATCAAATCAAACAAATCCTAATCTACTCGTGGATTTTCTCACGAGGCAAAATGAATCCGAACGAATCGAATTAAAAACCAACAATTTATTTGCATGTAAATAAGCACATTAAAATACCATGACAATTGGATACCGCAAAAGCAGATCTACTTGATTCTACTATCCAATTTCAATTTTAATGAACAACAATTTAAATTACAGTTTAAATGATTAGAGCCCGAACCAGGGCTCTGATACCAGTTGTTGGGATAACATATGCCAGGATCTATCGGGATGACCTCATAAACACAAATTTAAATTAACAATTATTACTAGCATGAATTTACCTAAGTGAATTCAAATAATAATCAATCCAACAACAACATGCAAATAATATTTCACGTAAAAGATCCTAGCATGCGGAATTTCTAGGAGTTTACGTAAACGTACCCGTTGGAGAGACAATTTGAGACAGACAGGATCAAGTATCTGGATACCTACCAAAAGTCCTTCTCAAGTATTCCCAAGTCCTCGTCTAATAACCCCGGTGGAAGGTTCTCTGATGAACGATTTATAAAACAAAGGAAAATAAAAATATTGTTGCACCACCTTTGTGGATTTCTAATATTTCCAACGCATGGAACTATTCACTCATAATTGAAATTTTTCGAACATACACAGTCTGTCGACTTTTCAAAATATTTGATATTTTATCGACGCTGATATTTTTCCGAAAAACTAATTTTCGTGTTCAGTTGGGGATGAAAAAATCATCCCCTATTTATAAGTGAGGGAGGGACGAAATTTGAGACCAATTAGGGCTTAGGAAAGATCTTTTTCTTGATCTCCATGAAATCTTGAATATATCCAATATATTCTTCTTTCCATGTGTATTTTTCCACAAAATTCTCACACCCTTATTTGGCCTTAATTTTAAAAAATTACAAGAAGATTTGCAAGATTGGATCTTTCTTGAATTTATGAGATATTCTTATATTCCAAGAATACATATCTTTTTCCATAAAATCTTTCCAAGAAAATCAAGAAAATCTTTCTTCCCTTTCTCTTTATATTATTTTCAAAAATTTCCTTTTAAAGAAGCCAAGTGAGAGTTTTCTTGAATTTATGGGATAATCTTGTATTCCAAGAATACATTATCTCCTTTCCATAAAATCTTTTCAAGAAAATCTTTCTCCCTCTGTTCTTTAATATTTTCGAAAAAAAATAGGAAATATTGCAACAATAAATTTATTTTATTTTAAGCACCTTTTATTTATTGGACTATAATTTGGGCTACTTGAGGGGCCTTTATGAGAATTAAGATGGACATTCCAATGGGCTTCAGAATTCCAATATTGAGCCACAATATAATTCAGCCCATTAATATTAATTAATACCACTATATAATTAATATTGCACTATCCAACTTAACCCATATTATGGTAATATGGCTCCCGATTATTATTTCCCATGTTTAAGATTATTTAGTTCATTAATTAATTAAGCCACTGAAAAGCTTTATATTAATTAATATGTTTATCCTTGGAGTAAGGACAGTCAAACTTTATTATCCATACCGGAAAATTAATTCCACTTGCAAGATTTGGTATGATAAAGGTTCCGGGCCCACCAAGGGGACCAATCAAGCAAGACTTTTGCAAGCACACGATTCTCTGTATTAATTTAGCAACTGTCATGCAATTAATACTATTGCCCAAGATATAGGTTATCAAAGTCGCAATGATTCTCTTCCCATTTATAAGTCAAAGCAATAACTACTAATTACACACAGTCCTTATTAAGTGACAGAGATTAAGAAATCAACAACCACTGAGGTCTAACTCTTCATCCCTTAAGTCAGTGCGAAAGAGTTTATCCTCTCTGTAGGTAAGCTTCAGTGCACCGAATGCACTAGTGTAATCTCTTGGTCAAGACAAGCCAATCTGAGCCTTACACATCAACTTCTACCAATAGATTGTTCGGATCTATCTAAGTTGTGAAACACGCACTCGTATACAAGGAACTGTTAACGTGATCTTCTGTGATCTGGTATCACCACGTTAACTACAATGTAACGCTTGTACGAACGGTTTGCAATAAATATATATAATATTCAATCATATTTAAAGCAACAATGATAAACAATTTATTTCAGTAAATAAGTGTTTAATACATAGGTTATACAAAGTAAAAACATACTTTCACGTATAACCCCAACAACCCATTGGTGCCGCATCCTCCTCCTACTTTTATTGTATCAAGTTCCCAGGCTCGGATAGGACCATTGGCACCATTAAGGGTGACCAGACTGCTGCAAGGAAATGTTTGACCTACATCCGTCCCAATTTAAATTCCGCAATTTACTTTCAAAATAGTCATAACTCTGAAATGATGCAAGCATATCATAAGAATCAAACACCATCTCGGAAAAAAGACGAAAAAGTGATAAAATGGAATTGGATGGCGAGGTCGAGAAACCAAGTTCGGAGGAAGGGGACCAGCTCGGAGGAAGGCCAATCCTCGGGGGGTCTCCCCGATTTGGAACCGCGACTTGGTTTTGAGCCAATGGAAGTGGATTTCCCCAAAAAGGGGCCTGTCGAAGATCCCAGGGTCAAAGGGGGCAAGCAGCGAGCAACCCTAATGGAAGAACTCGAAAAAATACAAGTTGACCTAGCTCGACCTGAGCTCGAGGTCACGATCGGGATGAAAATTCCGAGCGAAATGCTAGGCAAAATAATTGATTTCCTTAAAGGTAACTTGGATGTATTTGCTTGGTCGCATGAGGATATGGTGGGCATCGACCCCTGAGTCGCATGTCACCAATTGAACATTGATCCATCCAGAAAGCCAGTCTCGCAAAAGAGGCAAAAGTTCGGCCCAGAGAAGTACGCAGCTCTAGCTGAGGAGGTCAAGAAGTTGTTAGATAACAAGTTGATCGAGCAGGCCGACCACCCCCAATGGGTAGCAAATGCCGTGCTCGTCATAAAAGCAAACAACTCTTGGAGGTTGTGCATCGACTTCACCAATCTGAATGATGCTTGCCCAAAAGATTTCTTTCTCATGCCGCATATTGATCACCTGATAGATAGTGTGGTAGGCCACGAAATGATGTCATTTATGGATGCCTTTGCGGGATTGTTGGGGAATTAATTGCCCGGATCTATTCGGGATGAATATTTAAATACAAATTTAATTCTAAAAATTATTACTAGCATGAATTAATCCTATATTAATTCAAATAATAATTCAACAACCAATCATGCATATAAACAGTTCACATTAAACCTATGCATGCGGAATTACTACGGGTTTACGTGAACTAACCCCTCGGAGTGACAACCGTTGAGAAGATGGATCCCGTTCACACGAACACACCAAAAGACCTTCTCAAGTATTCCTTTATCATTGTTCAACAATCCGGTGGTAGGAACTCGCGAACAATTTAACAAAAGGGAAAAATAAAATTATGTTGCACCACCTTTGTGGATTTCTAATTTTTCCAACACATGGAATTGCACTTGGGGATGAAAAATTCATCCCCTATTTATAATACTAAGGGGGTGTTGGTCTCGGTGCAAATGAGTTTTACACGTGTATGGGGGGGGAATACACGTGTTCAGTGAATTTTAAAACTTTTTCTTCACTGAGGTCAGATGGGTCAGGTTGTCCTGATGATTTGGTCCTGAGAAGCACAGATCGCCCTGAGTCAAAGTCTACCTGAGACAGTGATCCTGAGCTGCTTTCAGAAACCTCAGATAATCCCAACTGAGCCTGAGTATTTCCAGAGATCCTGAGTTGCTTGAATAGCTACTCAGATGTGCGGAATAGTTGGCCCTAAGTTTATACTCGTTTTATGCTTTGCTGAAAAACCTTCCTTTTAATGGAATAGTGATTAGGTTGTGATTCAGTTAGATGCAACTTCAGTGGATTGATTCCAACTGAATATCAGTGAAAATATGCTTCCAGTTTAAAGATATGCAACAGTTAATCAAAGTAATACAGAAAGCAAATAACACAGGAAGTTATAGTGGTTCAGAGACTCAAGCTCCTACGTCCACTCTCTCTGATCTCTTCAGAGAAATTCCTTAATCACCTCCTAAGGTTTTCTGACTACCTCTGATGGTCCCGATTTTGAAAACCCATTTTGCGCGTGTGGAAGCAAACATTTCGTGCGATGCATATAAAACAGGGGTGAAGGAATGGTGATTACAGATTTTTTACATTTTAAGCTCATGTATTGTGTTTTGCTAATAATCGAATGCATATGACAATATAAGAACATAAAGCAGTAAACAACACAACAAAGTATAGTGGTTCGGAGGCTCAAGCTCCTACATCCACTCTCCCTGTTCCTAGGGAAATTCCTTCCAATTGGACTTATCACCCTCTCGGGTTTGCCTCTAGATATTTAACGAGCTCTCACTCAAGCGGGACTTACCACCCTCCACGGGATTGCCTACAGATGTTTACCGAGTTCACACTCTAACGGGACTTATCACCCTCACTCGGGATTGCCTACCCTCTCTTTCGGGATTACTAGATGTTTACCGAGTTCACACTCACCTACAAACTTAACCGACTGAATTGGGTAAGGTTTGTTTATTTTCCAACTAGGTTGAGATTTTCCCTTACATTTGTTTAGCCTCAATGCTAAGGTTGGGAAAATCTCTCTAAGCTTAGGATACATCGTGGGTTGCTTAGATTGGGTTCTAGAACACTCTTGAACATATTTGTATATCTACAGACTTGTGTTCTAGGGTGGGAATGCTTTGGGTATGACTCTCTTTGGCTCTGTAGCATCGTTTGCTATCTTCTCCGCACTTCCACACATCCACACGAATAATGAAGTAAGAACTTGTATTTATAGTGTGGATTTGAATGTTACCGTTGGAAGGAGTCACATTCAAATCCATACTGTTCTGTAGCTTTTTGCAGCTTTTCCAGGCTGGTTGTCTTCCTCTCATTGGTCCACGTCAGCTGAATCTAACGGCTATATTCTTTAGGATTGTCTGATCCTCAGCTTCTTCAAACTCAGGCTTCCTTGGACTCAGGATTCTTGATTCAGCGGACTTCTCTTCAGCGGACCTTGTCTGATCGGGCATCTTGACACTCGGGCTTCTTGGGAGTTAAGCTCTTCTGAATTCAGACATCGACCCTCAGTCACTAGCACTTCGAGCTAACGATCATCAGCCGGCGTTCGATTCTCGGTGAATATGACTTCGAATGACTTCTCTTACGATCCGTATCAGATTTATGGTTTTCGATATCGATTTCTTCTGCTTTGTCGATCATTTCGCATGATCGATCGATTATAACATCAGTCGACATATCAGTTTATTTGCATCAGATTAGTACATCAGGTTAACATATTAGGTTAGCATATCAGTTTAGCACATCTGATCTCAATCACGTCTAATCTTGATCATCTTCTCATCTTCATATCTGATCTCGATCACGTCTGATCTCGATCAGTCTCATCTGCTCCTCTTCTCGATTCGCGAACCTTCTCTTACGATCTTACCGTCGGTTCTTTCGATCAACATGCGCTCTTCTCCGATCACCGGATCGGCTAAAATGCATTCTTGATCATCTGATCAAGTCTGTTTTGGTCATCTGATCTTCTGATCAGCTGGCTTAGCATATCTTTTCTTCTGATTTTGCTCAGCTCATCAGTTAACTCCGGAACTCATCTTACTCATCTGATCTCGATCAGTCTTTTCTGCAGCCTCGTCTGATCTTGATCATCTACGTCTGATTTCGTGAGTTCCCCCTCAATTTGTTCTCTCGTTCCCCCTCAACTTGTTATCTGTAAATCAGCTTCAACAACACAAGTTGATAATGTTTTGGAATAATTCATCAAAACTAAAATATCCCAACAATTTCCCCCTTTTTGATAATGACGCCAAAACATTAGAATATATGCATTTTTTAAAGAAACAGGTTTTCTTTTAAAAAGATCAGTTCAGGTGGTTACTTTGAAATCAGTGAACCGTTTGAACACCTGCTCTGATACCAATTGATGGTCCCGATTTTGAAAACCCATTTTGCGCGTGCGGAAGCAAACATTTCGTGCGATGCATATAAAACAGGGGTGAAGGAATGATGATTACAGATTTTTTACATTTTAAGCTCATGTGTTGTGTTTTGCTTATAATCGAATGCATATGACAATATAAGAACATAAAGCAGTAAACAACGCAACAAAGTATAGTGGTTCGGAGGCTCAAGCTCCTACATCCACTCTCCCTGTTCCTAGGAAAATTCCTTCCAACTGGACTTATCACCCTCTCGGGTTCGCCTCTAGATATTTAACGAGCTCTCACTCAAACGGGACTTACCACCCTCCACGGGATTGCCTACAGATGTTTACCGAGTTCACACTCCAACGGGACTTATCACCCTCACTCGGGATTGCCTACCCTCCCTTTCGGGATTGCTAGATTGTTGGGAGATGAATTTAATAAAAGATATATGATTTTGATTAAGATCCCAAAACCCCTGAGTATGACATGTTAAGAATGATCTTGATAGTTGAGTCAGGATTCAGTTTTTAGAGTATTCGGGATGTTATCTCGCAAAATGTATAGTCAATGAGATATAGTTCGTGATAGGTTCTCAAGACTCAAGAACTTCGGTATGTTTCAAGAAACCGAAGTTTCAATGTGAAATCGAAGTATCTCAAGACTCGATGTGGCCAGATATCAAGACTCAATGAGGATACCGAGTAATCAAGACTTCAGCGTGAAGATTCAAAGTATCGGTCGAAGATATCTCGAAAGACTCTAAAGACTCGAGACCTCAAGACTCGAAGACTCAAGACGCAAGATCAAGATCAAGATTGAAGATCAAGAATATTTGAAGGCACAAGAATTATCAAGACTCGAGAATGTCTTGAATGCTCAATATAAACTGAATGTTCCGAGGTAATCTTGAAAATATCTATCTGAAGGATGCAATACTGAGAAGATCGCGATTCCTTAGAAAATAGATATTTGCCAAGACATTCAAATGCAGACAAAAGGAACTAAGTCAGAAGTGTTGTTAAGGTTATATCAAACTCAGAGTTTGTAACCAAAAGAGCCGTTGAAGGTGTCTACCTTTAACTGGAGACAAAAGTCAAAAAGAGGAAGACAACATTGTACCATACTGACACTGACAGTGACAGGTCGCTGAAAAAGATGTCAGATGTACAAAAGTTCCAGACTGCAAAAAGTGAAGACCGGCGACATGAAAGGCTATTGCCTAAAACGTGTTAGGGAGTTTCAAACCCTAAATATAGCCGTTCCTCACACACCATAAGAGGAAACTCACGAAGCTATCTCTCCAACGGATAGTTTTCAAGAGTGACCTTGGTGTATTCCTATAAATACTGGTGACCCTCTACATTGTAAGGTTACGGGAAACTTATACGCAACTCAAGAGCTCAAACTTATTATCAAGAAAAGTTAAAGCACTTTCGAAAAACTTAGAATTTCCCAAGTGCTTCTATATTGAAGAGAGCTCACTAAACTAAGCCTAGCTTGATAAGATTTATCCAAAGCTTAGTCGAAATATCTTAACCCTTTGCATTGTGCTTCATTGTAAAGGATATCTCATCCTAGTTGGAAACCAACCGAGAAACCCCAAACCCTTGAGAAGGTAGTTGGAGTGTGTTTGTTGGTGAGAAGAGTTGTAAAGAGTTAGTAAACTACACCGGAGTAGTCGAAAAAACTCTAGAGGAGAAGTTAGTAAGCTACAGAGGTAGTCTAAAAGCTTGTTTGTGTTTGAGTAAGTAAACTACGGAGGTAGTCAAAAAGCTCAAGGTCGGGTTGAGTAAGTAAACTACGTGGAGTAGTCAGAAAACTCAGGGCCGAGTTGAGTAAGTAAACTACGCGAGGTAGTCAGAAAAGCCTCGTAAGTGATTAGTGAATTTCTCCGAGGATCGAGAGAGGGACGTAGGAGCTTGAGTCTCTGAACCACTATAATTGCTGTGTTGTTTATTGCTTTCATTTATCTGTGCTTAACTATTGCATTAACTTGAATTTGAAAGCATACTTTTCACTGATATTCAGTTGGAATCAATCCACTGAAGTTGCACAACCAATCACAAATTAATCACTATTCCATTCGGAAGGTTTTCAAAGAAAGCTTAAAACGAGTATAAACTAAAGGGCCAACCATTCCGACATCCGAGTAGCTAGAATGATAGTTACCAAACCGAACTTACTCTTCCGAGGTTCAAGAAGTTAGTTATCTCGATCCAAGTAACTCAGATCTCCGACACTCGGGACTCGGTTGGGATTATCTCGAGGTATCCGAAAGTAGCTCAGATCACTATCTCAAAGAGACTTTGACTCGAGAGCGTCTGTGGCTTCTCGGGACCTAATCTTCGTGATTATCCGACCCAAGATGACCTCGAAGAAGAAAAAGTTTTAAAAAACCTAACACGTGTATTCCCCCATACACGTGTAAGACTCATTTACACCGACCAACAAGTGGTATCGAGAGCAAAGGGTTCAACTTGACCACTGCTTTGTTGACCAAAGTTTTATTTGCTAAAAATACTTGTGGTCTATCTCGAATCGATCTTATTTGCTGATTTTTTTTTTCAAAAGCTCGATAAAAAATGTCTTCTAAAAACTTCCCATGTTCTCGGTGGAGAAACTATGATTTATGGAGATCGAGAATGCAGCTCACCAGATTCTAAACATGAGCGATGTGGAGAGTGGTCTCTCAAGGACCATTCCAATTTCATCGTGGTGAATCCCAGGGAAATGTAAGATGAGAGAATTGATCCTAGAGCGAGAATTTCCTAAGTCCGATGACTAACTCGACTCTTGAGGAGAGAAAGTTAGTCAATCTAGACTACATTGCTAAAGACACACTATACAAAGACAATTGATGATGGTGTGATGGGAATGATCTCTCACCATAATATTTGCTAAAGAGATTTGGGATACACTAGGCTGAATGTGCCAAGGCACGATCATATCAAGGAAAACAAACTTTCAAAGGGCAATGGAAAGTTTGATAGTTTTTTGAAATGGATGATGGTGAATCAATAGACAAATTGGAAGTCGATTCACTAAAGATCATGAATGATCTAAATGCACTTGGAAAAAATATCCACAAAGAGAAGTTGCATTGAAAATTCTTAGAGGTCTTTCTAAGAAATGGGATATTCATGCATTGGTGATTGAAAACACCAAGAACATTAATTCAATGCCATACCAACAAGTCTTCTCGAAAGCCAAGGCCTATGAATTTGTAATTGATAAGAAATCCAAAAAGGTCGACAAAGAAAGATGATTCATCATCTAGTAAGAATGTGGCTTTAAAAGCCAAAGATAAAACCTGTAAAATAGAGAGTTCGAGAACCCCCATGCCAAAAATCAGGATGAGCTTGAGGAAAAGCTAGCACTGATGGCAAGGAGGTTTGACAGACTTAATAGTAGATTTGGAAAATACAAAAACTATTACAAGAACCACAGTACCGAAGAAACCCGAGGATGATCATCAACGAGAAGAAGAAGGACCTGAAAGCTGAAGGATCTTCATCCAGAAAGAAGGACTCCAAGTCCAAAGAAGAAAGTGATCAGGATGATGATGCCAACAGATGCTATAATTGCCAAAAGAAAGGTCACTTTCAGTATGATTGTCCAGATTTGAGTGCTAAGGAGAGAAGAGAAAGGCAAGCTAAAAGAGACAAGATGTTCTCTAACAAAAAGGCCATGGTTGCAGAAGAAGAACACTCTGAGGAGGGATCTAGCTCTTCAGATGAGATATTATCAGACAGTGAAAGTGATGACATTTGTCTGATGGCCATTGAGGAGGTAAACTCTTCTTTCTCTGTTGTTGCTCCTACACTAGCACAAGAGTTTTAAAGATCCACTGAAAATAGTCATTTTGACCTGATGGATTCTTTTGAGAATCTGATGAAGGACTATGTTGTTTTCCAAGAACTGCTAAATAGAACTCAAGAGCAGAATAAGGAACTGAAAGCTGAAAATCTAAAATGGAAAGACTCTAGCAATACTGAAATCACTTCTCAATTAATGGGAGCTACTGATGAACCGGATGTTCGAAAGTACAACTCTCGTGAGAAAGAGAAGTTGATAATGACCCTAACTGAAAAGCTAGAGAAATCCACTGAAGAGATTCAGCTAATCAGGACTAAGTTCAATGATCTCTCTGAGAAGCATGAAACTCTACAGAACTGTGAGGATAGTGCACAGAAGAAGTTAACTCTATTGAATACAACATCTAAAGTAATAGATGAAATTCAGAGTTACCAGAGATCTGCCACTATAAAATCAGGATTGGGATACATTCCAGGGGGAACCTCACAAGGTAATCTGAATGATGCATCAAGTAGCAAGAAGACAATCTTTGTAAAATCAGTGGCACCTACACTTCAAACTGAAGAAATGCCCAAGGTGCTAGACAAGGGAAAAGGACCTATGGTCTCAAGAAAATGAATGATCAAAGTTGGAAAGCCCAAACCTCGGTGAAGGCTAGAAAACCCGAGCACTCGATTGGAAAGTTTCAGTAAGTACTTCAAAGCCTCGTGCTAAGAATGCAAACCTGAAAGGCTCCACACTGAACCATCAAAGGAATCCTCAGATGAGAAACACTCAGCAGAGACATTCTCAACTGAAGAGACCAAGTCCTCAGTATACTGAAAGACCCAGATTTCACTACAGGAAACCTGAACCCCACTTGCCTAAGGGTAAAGGTTACCTAAACCCGAGTCATCAAAGATTTAGACCGGCTGCACAAAAGCCTAAGCATCTGAACAAAAGGCCTGAACCAAAGAAAAATTCAAAAGCCCATGTTCATGCTAAAGCTAGCACACATACACAGAAAACTGCTAAGGCACCCAGAGTAGTGAATGTGTATGTCGATGTTTATGGAAGACAAATTAGCCACTCTAAAGTGATTAGAGTTGTCAGGCAGATTTGGATTCCGAAAGGTACATCTAACCTTGTAGGACCCTACACAAATTGGGTACCTAAAAATTGATCTATTTTTCAGGAGGAAAACAATGGCACTGAACTGATTAAAGATCACATGGCACTGATGAGCAGAGATGAAAAAGCTCCTGATGTATGGTATCTTGACAGTGGATGTTCAAGACATATGTCAGGATTCAAGAAGATACTCAGTGACTATGTTGAACAAAGAGGCCCACATATCACTTTTGGAGATAACTCCAAGGGACAGACTGAAGGATATGGAACTTTGGAAATCGACTCGGTTCATATCCATGGTCTTTCATATGTATCTGGATTGAAGCATAATTTGCTTTCAATAAGCCAATTCTGTGATAAGGATTTTAATGTTGAGTTCTCTAAGAACTTATGTTTTGTGAAAGATGATACATCACATAAAGTATTACTGACTGGTACAAGAAAAGAAAATGTGTATCTTGCTGATTGGAGTTCAACTCCTAAAGATACATGTTTAGTTGCTAAAAGTTCCACATATACCAGTTGGTTATGACATAAAAGAATGAATCACCTAAATTTCAAAACCCTGAACAAGCTTGCAAGATTAGCTCTTGTGAGAGGGTTGCTAATGAAGTGTTCAAGAAGGAACATATTTGTGATGCGTGCGAAGGAAAAACAAATTAGAGCATCATTTAAAAGCAAAGTAGATGTTTCTAACGACAGAATACTTCGCCATCGCATATGGATCTTTTTGGTCCTATAACACCAGTAAGCACTAATGGAAGGAAATACACATTGGTAGTAGTTGATGACAACTCACGATATACTTGGGTCATATTCTTACTCAGTAAGAAAGAGACTCAGATAAAACTGCGCAGATTCATGAAAAGGCTCAAGATTGAGAAAAATCGAGTGTGGTCAAAATCGATCCGACAAAGGAACCGAATTTATAAATCATATCATATCCGATTATTGTGCGTAAAAATGGAATTTCACATGAAACATCACCGCAAAGGACCCCTCAACAAAATGGTGTTGCGAAAAAGAAGGAACAAGACTCGAAAGAAGTTCTGCAAGGACAATGATAAATGAAGTTTATATTCCTAAAAGATTTTGGGTCAAGGTCGCAACACTTTTGCTACTCTCGTAACAGCATCCATGTTGACCAAAGAGTCAAGGCAAAACACCCTATGAGCTTTGGAATGAAAGGAAGCCTCTTGTTTCTTTTTCTTTTCGTGTGTTTGGTTGCAAGTGTTTCATACACAATAATGGTAAAGATCGGTTGAAAACTTTTGATAGTAAAAGGCGATGAAGGAATATTCTTAGGATATTCAAGACAAGAAAGCTTTCGAGTTTACAACCTGTAGGACTTTTATTGTGGAGGAAACACCTCATGTTGTTTTTGATGAATCTACTTGTGTTAAGAAGAAACAGAACATGATGCAGATGAACCGACTAAGAGGATCACCAGATTAAGCCCTGAAATGAAAAGATAAATCATCCAATTGAACACGAAAAGAAGAAGTCGGTCACTATCTATGATTGGAGTGACTCGGACTCGAATAAAGAAGTTCGTGATGGAACTCGTGGATGGTGAGACTCGGAAAAACCAACCAATCTGAGCAGACACCAGCCGGACTCGGTATGTGATGCCAATGGAGATGTGGTCACAAATGAGGCAAATTTCAATCTATTAACCAAAGGGGAACAAATGTCTCTGAAAATGTTCTCAATAGAATTTCCCGAGGAAGATGATTCCTTTTCTCTTTATGTTGTTCCCTCGAGTTTCTTGAATTAATCGAACCTAACATTTCAAATGTTGAGGATACTAATGAAGGGGAACATCAAGAAGGAAATGGTTAGATAGTCATCCTACAAGTCGATTGTGGGTGATCTAACCGAAGGTGTTAAAACAAGAAGGTTCCATGGTGAGAGTGCACATTTACTACGCTTTCCTATCGTAAAAAGAGCTCATTTGAGATTGGTGAAGCTCTACAAGATTTTCATTGGATTCTTTGCTATGCAAGATGAAATAATCAATTCTCAAGGAATAAAGTATGGGAACTAGTAGATAGACTGAAAAGGCACAATGTCATTGGAACCAAGTGGGTTTTAAGAATAAAAGAGATGAAAACAACAACATTGTAAGAAACAAGGCAAGGCTAGTTGCACAAGGTTATTCCCAAGAAGAAGGCTTGGATTATGATGAAACCTTTGCACCTGTTGCAAAGACTAGAAGCCATCGATTGTTTCTTGCATATCTTTGCCCACATGAAGTTCATAGTCTATCAAATGGATGTGAAAAGTGCATTTCTGAATCGGTGTGCTTAAAGAAGAGGTTTATGTGGAACAACCTCCTGGTTTCAAACAGAATGACCAAGTTTACAGGCTCAGAAAAGCTTTGTATGGTCTCAAGCAAGCACCCGAAAGCATGGTATGATACTCTTTTCTCGGTTTCTTCTTGACCATGGTTTTGTCAAAGGAACTGTTGATAGAATTCTGTTCAGGATAGAAGATGGGGAAGATATCTTACTAGTTCAGATATATGTTGATGACATCATTTTTGGATCTCCAAACCATCAGCTGTGTGAAAAGTTTTCAACACTGATGAAAGGCAAGTTTGAGATGTCAATGATGGGAGAGATGAATTTCTTTCTAGGTCTTCAAGTGAAACAATCAAAGGAAGGAATATTCATCAACCAGGCAAAGTACACCAGAGATCTTATTGCCAAATATGGTGTACAGAATTGCAATGCAATTAGGATTCCTATGAATACTAACTACAAGATGGATCCTGATTCTAAAGGAAAATCAGTGAGTCATACTGATTATAGAGGAATCATTGGATCATTGCTTTATCTCATAGCAAGTAGGCCAGATATAACATTTGCTGTTGGGATATGTGCAAGATACCAAGCTAATCCTAAGGCTAGTCACATGGAGGCTGCCAAGAAGATACTGAAGTATCTTAAAGGCACAGTGAATAGAGGATTATGGTATCCAGCTGATGATAACCTTGAATTAACTGGTAACTCAGATGCTGATTATGGAGGTTGCAGGATTGACAGGAAGTCCACTACAGGAACTTGTCAATTTCTAGGAAGTAAGCTGATATCTTGGTTTTCGAAGAAACAGACCTCAGTAGCAACCAGTACTACTGAAGCTGAATACATGGCTGCAGGAAGCTGCTGTGCTCAGATTCTTTGGCTCAGACAACAATTAAGGGATTATAAAGTTGTAGCCAATGAAGTACCAATATTTTATGACAATAATAGTGCCATTGCTATTTCACAAAATCCGGTATTGCACACCAGATGCAAGCATGTGGATATCAGACATCACTTCATCAGAGATCATGTCGAGAAGAAGGACATAAGGATGGAGAAAATTCATACTGATAAACAAAGAGCTGATATCTTGACTAAACATTTGGTTGAATCAAGATTTCAGGAACTTTCAGTTGAATTAGGGATGTTAGATCTAGGTGTATAGAGTAAATCTGAAAAATTGAAGGTTTTCAGATGCATGAAGTTTTCTCAGAATTCTACTGAGAAGCTCAGGATAAAATGGAAATACTGAACTGAGTCTCAGGAAACTCAGAATTACTGAAGGTCAGTACTCAGGATTATACTGAACCCATTCAGTACTCAGTATTATACTGACATTTTATCAAGGTCAGTACTCAGTAAGATTGATAGAGATAAATTAGTCTGAAGAAGTAATGACTCATGCGATTCATTTATTGCTTAAGTGAAGCTCAGTAATCATTTGCAATAAATACAAAACACCTAAGAAAAGTTTTTGGGCGGGATCGTTTGAAATTCCGAAGAAGGTCAACAGTCATTTAATGCTCTGTTACATTAATGACCAATGAGGATATTTTGGCGGCTTACTTTTCGGAGATCGTCTGTTCGTATACCCGATTAATCAGGCGATTAATCTCAACCATTGCTTTTCACCTAACCAACGCAATTCCCCATGATCTCAAAGCTATTTATACCCCAATAAGCCATTCAAGCCAAAATTTTATCAAACCCTGCGTTCCCAAATCCTCTGAAATTAAAAATCCCTTTGCCCAGAAATCTCCAAACCCTAAATCTTCATTTCTTCAATCAATCTCTAAAATGACCCCAACCTTGTTCGAGAGATTAGCCCAAACCAACAAGCCTTGGTACGAGTTTGTTGTCTCACTCGATAGCACAACCAACTCAAAGCCAGAAGAGGAGGCTCTGCATATGATTCGACTGGCTAAACTCACCCATCTAGTCGCAAGCCGACCAGACCAGGAGTACGCGAAAGAGGTAATCGAATTCCTCTGTAATCTGGAGATAGATGATGAGGATGGTTTACACTCTAAGATCACTGTATCACATTTAGAGCGTTCGTCCAAATACATCGATTTTGAGAGGGAATTGTACATAATTCCAAAGAATTTAAATGATGTTTTTGATCTATGTGATAAAGGAGAGGATCCTTCTGTGTATATGTTGGGAAGAGAGCAGGAGTACTTAGATAGGATTGCTGAGAATCCTGTGAAATTTGAGGCGACATTGCATAAAAGGCATTTGAAGCCACAATATCGTGTTTTGATGGATATTGTGAGCAAAAGCATCATGAGTCTTGCGGGGAGTTTTGAGCAGATCAGTACCCCGAAGCTCAGACTGATGGCGGCGATCGAGGCTTCTCCCACCAGTGACTTCAACTGGTTGAAATTCTTGATTCAGACGGTGACGGAGCAAGCCTAACAGGGCGATTTCGATTAAAGGCAAGATCCACCATGCCACCAAAATTGCTTATATTTTGGAGATGTGCAGAGAGGAGGAGGATATCTTCGCCAATTCGACCCCATTCCCTAAGTCCAAGGTGCTCTTCAAGCCCATTGCTGTGAAGAAGCAGGCCATCCGAGGGAAGAAAGAAAAGAAAGCAGAATCACCAAAAGCTGCTGCTGAAAAAGAGACCAAACAAACCAGGGGGAAGGTTTTGTTGGATGCAAAGATGGAGCAGGGTGAGAAGTTGAAGATGCAGAAAACCCTCGCTCCCAAGCGCAGAAGATTGATTGTTCTCACTGATGAAGATGGCAGTGATTCTGAAGAGATTCAACCTGAGGGCCAAACCGCTCAGAATTCGCCACTACAAGTTTTGGCTCAGGTTATCTCTAAGGCACAAGAACAGACTGAGGAGCAGGTCTTCTCTGAGGTGCTTGAGACATCGCTCAGCTCAGATAAAATTTCTCAGGAAATTTTCAAAGGAACTCAGGCCTCAGAGATTCCTACCAAAGAAGTGCCAGCTCAGACAGCAGAAGAGCCAACTCAGAGTCAATCTGAGGGTATGCCAGCTCAGGCCTCAGAACCCACTCAGATGCAAACTGAGGACCTGACTGCACAACGTTCAGAGGCTGCTGAGACTCAGGAGCAGAATATTCTTGATGAGCCCTCGAAAGTGATCTACTTTTGATCCTCACCGATGCTTCAAATCAACCAGAGCCCGAGATGGAAGAAGGGCGAGGCCAAAGAATGCGAGTGGAGGAGCAAGGGAATGGTTCATTCTTGACCGTTACCTCGAGCTCAAATCATACCCTCGATCCGCAAGATGTCTTCTTGATTAAGGTCGATTGTTCATCCTCAATCGACTCTTCCAGAGATGCTTGATATTGCCGCATTCAGAGGGGAAGATCGGGTGGAATGAGGAGACAAATTTCCCCGACCGACTTCTCCGGGTTCGGAGAACAAAGCTCGGGATGAAAAACTCCGATTTGGATGAGCCGTTCGTAGGAAGATAACCGAGAGGAGAGCTATCGGGTTGGTGCCCTAGCAAATGGAGACAAATCTCAAGATGGAGATGGAGACCAACAGGAGATCTTGAGGATCGATGATCGGATGGAAAAAGGATATACGGTTCGATCAACTGAAATTGGTCAACCTCGGTATTTGAAGTTAGCACTCTTGGTACCTTTTGGCACTATTAACAATTATGCCAAAAGTTATTGAAAGTTCTATCTTTAATTCTAAATTGTCGATATCTGATGAGAGGCTCGATTGGAGACCGGAGCTCGAGATGATCGATCAAAGACAGAGGTCTTGAAGGTTCCTGAGATCGACCTCACTCCCTTGATGCAAAAACTTGAGAAGGTTGAGCCAATGATGATCAAGATTGCTCAGATGGAAGAAACATTGGCCAACCAAGCTCAGAAGATGGAAAGTCTTAGTCACTCTTCAGAGCTGGTGCTAAACCAAAACACTCTGACCTCACAGATGACCTCCATGGAAGATAAGCTGAATGAAAAGCTGGAGGGAGTCAAGGCTGAGCTCAGTGCTGAAATGAAACAAAAGCACCAGGAGTCAACTGCATTTCTAGAGGTGAAATTGGCAGAGAGGAATGATGTGATGATAAAATCTGCAGTTGAGGAAATGAGCTCATTGCTCATGACCAAGATGACAGAGATGTTTAAAGAAGCACTCTCTGGCCAGTTTGCCCATTTATCTGAAGAATTTTCTGTGGCCAAGAACCACATCAGGAGGCTGGAAGACGAACAAGATCAGATAGCAGGAGAGGTTCGCTGTGTGAGCAAAGAGCAATATCACATGGACACAACACTCTCCAGACATCTTCCAAATTACGGTGCCGAGAAGGGGGAAAAGGAAGGTGAAGACTTCAGGAAATTATTGGCACGTACTTTGAAGAAAAAGGCTCAGAAAGATGCTGAAATGTATAATCTATCCAAAGCCTTAAAGGAAGTCGAAGCTACTGAGAAGTTGAAGTTCGCTCAGGTGGAGAAGCCTATCTACACTAGAGTTTCTGAGCAAACCATGCTTGATGTTGCAAGAGAGAAACTGAGTGCTAGAACTAAGGTTGGAACAAGCCAGGCTGCTGCTGAATTGCCTATGAAGAGGAAAGCCTTGGGCGTTGTTCAACCTAAAAGTAAGCGTGCGAAGGCTTCTAAGCCAATCCAGAGAAAGCTGATTCTGGATGAAGATGAAGAAGAATCTTAGTCTCAACCTCAGAAGAAAGTCTTTAACACGAGGAATGCTTTGAAGACACTCCAGGTAGAACAAGCTAAGAAAGCTGCCGCTTCAGTCTCAGGCGTACCTGTGATAAGAAAGAAGGCTGAAGAGGAGCTGAAGCGAAGGAGTGGATTCAAGAAGTTTGCGAGCAAAAGGAGAGAGACATCAAAAGCACTGAAGTGGCCCCACGTTGATAAATGGATGCCTATCGAACTCAACGATATGTGGGAAGAGGTCAAGAGAACCTTCTGGTTCTATTATGATGTGCTCAGGGAGTGGAGAGGGGAAAGCTCAGATCAGAATGAAGCATTCATTGAATATCTCCTAACCTTCTATCCAAAATATCTCCAAAGCTGGATTAACCTTGCGGATGAAAGAGAGCTGCAGATAGTAGCCCCCGGTCCATATTCTTATCCTCCTCCAAGACTTGGTAATGGCTTGGTGAATGAGAAGGCCATTACTTAAGAAATTGCTAAGTATGCTGGTCAGTTGGGTTTAACAGGAAACAGTCCGGATATCATCAAGGAGAGAAATGAGCAGAAGAAGAGATTTTTCAAAATGTTCGACCTGGATGTGCCCGCTGATGAAGTTGAAGAAATAACATACTGAAGAGCAAGAAGACTGAAGAGCCAAAATCTGAAGACTGAAGACTGAAGACTCAGAAGATTCTGTAATCTTTAAATTTTTGTCTTTTTTATTTTGATTGATAAACTCATTGTAATCTGTAACTCAAACCAATCATCAATGAAGATTTATCATTATGCTCAAAATATAATATCTCATTATCTTACTTACATGTCTTTTATATTTGATATGCTGAATGAATGTCTCTGAACTGTTTGTATGTTGATAAGGAGGAAATTGTTTAAGTATTTGGTGATGAACTATTTAAGAAAGATTCATTACTGAAGAAATTATTAATTGTTGGGAAACTCTCTGAAATTGTTGAGAGATTCTCTATTTCAGGAAATTGTTGAGAGGCATAATCAATCTTGTAATAGGATAAATTGAAACCTGAGTATAGGTTATATGTTTGTAACAAGATAGGTTTTGGCATCATCAAAAAGGGGAAAATTGTTGGGAGATGAATTTAATAAAAGATATATGATTTTGATTAAGATCCCAAAACCCCTGAGTATGACATGTTCGAATGATCTTGATAGTTGAGTCGATTCGGTTTTAGAGTATTCGAGGATGTTATCTCGCAAAATGTATAGTCGTGAGATATAGTTCAGGATAGGTTCTGAAGACTCAAAGAACTCAAGATGTTTTACGAAACCAAGTTTCAATTCGATGAAAATCAAGTATCTCAAGACTTCGATTAATGAAATCGAGATCTTGAAGACTCGATGGATCTTTGAAAATCGAAGACTTCGGCGTGAAGATTCGATTATCGGTCGAAGATATCTCGAAGACTCTAAAGACTCGAAGACCACAAGACTCGAAGACTCAAGACGCAAAGATCAAGATCAAGATTGAAGATCAAGAATCTTTGAAGAGCACGATAATTATCAAGACTCGATAATGTCTTGAATTCTCGGTATAAACCTGAATGTTCCGAGGTACTGAAAATATCTATCTGAAGGATGCAATACTGAGAAGATCGCGATTCCTTAGAAAATAGATATTTGCCAAGACATTCAAATGCAGACAAAAGGAACTAAGTCAGAAGTGTTGTTAAGGTTATATCAAACTCAGAGTTTGTAACCAAAAAGAGCCGTTGAAGGTGTCTACCTTTAACTGGAGACAAAAGTCAAAAAGAGGAAGACAACATTGTACCATCTTGACATTGATGGGATGTGTCAAAAAAGATGTCGATGTACAAAAGTTCGAGATCGCAAAAAAGTGAAGACCGGCTACATGAAAGGCTATTGCCTAAAACGTGTTAGGGAGTTTCAAACCCTAAATATAGCCGTTCCTCACACACCATAAGAGGAAACTCACGAAGCTATCTCTCCAACAGATAGTTTTCAAGAGTGACCTTGGTGTATGCCTATAAATACTGGTGACCCTCTACATTGTAAGGTTACGGGAAATTTATACGCAACTCAAGAGCTCAAACTTATTATCGCAAAAGTTAAAGCACTCGAAAAACATAGAATTTCCCAAGTGCTTCTATATTGAAGAGAGCTCACTAAACTAAGCCTAGCTTGATAAGATTTATCCAAAGCTTAGTCGAGATATCCTAACCCTTTGCATTGTGCTTCATTGTAAAGGATATCTCATCCTAGTTGGAAACCAACCGAGAAACCCCAAACCCTTGAGAAGGTAGTTGGAATGTGTTTGTTGGTGAGAAGAGTTGTAAAGAGTTAGTAAACTACGCGAGTAGTCGAAAAAACTCTAGAGGAGAAGTTAGTAAGTTCTGAGAGGTAGTCCGAAAGCTTGTTTTGTGTTTGAGTAAATAAACTACGGAGGTAGTCGAAAAGCTCAAGGTCGGGTTGAGTAAGTAAACTCGTGGAGTAGTCGAAAAACTTCGAGTAGGAGTTGAGTAAGTAAACTACGCGAGGTAGTCAGAAAGCTCAGAAGTGATTAGTGAATTTCTCTGAGGATCAGAGAGAGTGGACGTAAGAGCTTGAGTCTCTGAACCACTATAATTGCTGTGTTGTTTGTTGCTTTCATTTATCTGTGCTTAACTATTGCATTAACATGAATTTGAAAGCATACTTTTCACTGATATTCAGTTGGAATCAATCCACTGAAGTTGCATAACTGAATCACAACTTAATCACTATTCCATTCAGGAAGGTTTTCAGCAAAGCTTAAAATGAGTATAAACTAAAGGGCCAACCATTCCGCACATCTGAGTAGCTAGAACAGATAGTTACCAAACTGAACTTACTCTTCTGAGGGTTCAAGAAGTTGGTTATCGATCCAAGTAACTCGAGATCTCGACACTCGAGTCGGTTGGGATTATCTGAGGTATCTAAAAGCAGCTCAGGATCACTGTCTCAGTAGACTTTGACTCAGAGCGATCTGTGCTTCTCAGGACCTAATCTTCAGGATTATCCGACCCAAGCTGACCTCAGTAAGAAAAAGTTTTAAAAACATTGAACACGTGTATTCCCCCCCCATACACGTGTATGACTCGTTTGCACCGGGACCAACATAGATGTTTACCGAGTTCACACTCACCTACAAACTTAACCGACTGAATTGGGTAAGGTTTGTTTGGTTTCCAACTAGGTTGAGATTTTCCCTTACATTTGTTTAGCCTCAATGCTAAGGTTGGGAGAATCTCTCTAAGCTTAGGATACATCGTGGGTTGCTTAGATTGGGTTCAAGAACACTCTTGAACATATTTGTATATCTACAGACTTGTGTTCTAGGGTGGGAATGCTTTGGGTATGACTCTCTTTGGCTCTGTAGCATCGTTTGCTATCTTCTCCGCACTTCCACACATCCACACGAATAATGAAGGAAGAACTTGTATTTATAGTGTGGATTTGAATGTTACCGTTGGAAGGAGTCACATTCAAATCCATACTTGTTCAGAATCTTTTGCGGCTTTTTCCAGGCTGGTTGTCTTCCTCTCATTGGTCCACGTCAGCTGAATCTAACGACTATATTCTTCAGGATTGTCTGATCCTCAACTTCTTCAAACTCAGGCTTCCTTGGACTCAGGATTCTTGATTCAGCGGACTTCTCTTGGCGGACCTTATACGTCGGCATCTTGACACTTTCGAGCTTCTTGAGTTACTCTTCGAATCGGACATCGACCCTCGGTCACTAGCTTTTCGAGCCTAACCGATCATCGGCGTTCGATTCTCGATGAATATGACTTCGGATGACTTCTCTTACGATGCGGTATCTTGATTTACGGTTTTACGATATCGATTTCTTCTCTTTGATCGATCGACTCACATGATCGGATCGATTATATCGTATCAGTCGGCATATTAGTTTATCTGCATCGAGTTAGTACATCGAGGTTAGCATATTAGGTTAGCATATTAGGTTAGCATACCGGTTTAGCTTTTGTCGATCTCAATCACGTCGATCTTGATCATCTGCTCATCATCATATCTCGATCCGATCGCGTCGATCTCGTCGGTCTCATCTGCTCCTCTTACGATCCGCAACCTTCTCTTACGATCTTAAATTCGGTTTCTTTTCCGATCGGTTTATGCCGCTCTTGATCACCGCGATCGGCTCGTCTGTTCTTGATCATCCGATCGGAATCTAATCTGGTCATCCGATCGGTCATCCGTCATCCGATCTTCGATCGGTGGCTTAGCTTATATTTTCTTCTGATTTTGCTCAGCTCATCAGTTAACTCCGAAACTCATCTTACTCATCTGATCTCGATCGGTCTAAATCTCTGCTGACCTCGTCGATCTCGATCATCTCGTCCGATTTAAATGAGTTCCCCCTCAATTTGTTCTCTCGTTCCCCCTCAACTTGTTATCTGTAAATCAACTTCAACAACACAAGTTGATAATGTTTTGGCATAATTCATCAAAACTAAAATATCCCAACAACCTCTGTAGTTTACTAACCTTTCTACTTTGAGTTTTCTGACTACCTCTGTAGTTTACTTACTCAAAACACACACAAGCTTTGTGACTATCCAAGATAGTTTACTCACTTCTTCTCTAGAGCTTTCTGACTACCACAATGTAGTTTACTAACTCTTTACAACTCCAACTCACCAACAATCACACTCAAACTACCTTACAAAGGGTTTGGGGTTTCTTGGTTGGTTCCAACTAGGATGAGATATCCTTTACAATTAAGAACAATGCAAAGGCTAGGATATCTCTACTAAGCTTTGGATATATCTTATCAAGACTAGGCTTAGTGAATGAGCTCTCTTCAATATAAAGCACTTGGGAAATTCTTGGGTTTTTTCGTGCTTCAACTTCTGCAATAATAAGTTTGAGCTCTTGAGTTGCTTATAAATTTCCCCGTAACCTTCAATGTAGATGGTCACAAGTATTTATAGGCAGACACCAAGGTCACTCTTGAAAAACTATCCGTTGGAAGAGATAGCTTCATGAGTTTCCTCTTATGGTGTGAGATGAACGACTATTTTTAGGGTTTGACACTCCCTAGCATGTTTTAGGCAATATGCTTTTCACGCAGCCAGTCACCACTATTTGCAGTCTGGAACATAATCTGGCGACATGCTTTCGATGACACAATCACTTTCGATGTCGATAAAAATGCAGTCTTTGTCTTCTTCTGATTGGCTCTTGTCTTCAGTTAAATGTAGACAACCATAACGACTCTTTTTGTTCAATATCTCTGAGTGATATAACCTTAACAACACTTAGTTTTAGTTCCTTTTGTCTGCATGTGAATGTCTTGTGCAATATCTATTTTTCTAAGTAATCGCATTTTTCTCAGTATTGTATCCTTCAGATAGATATTTTCAGTGCCTTGGAACATTCAGGTTTATACTGAGCATTGATTACATTCTTGAGTCTTGATAATTCTTGTGCTTTCGATATCCTTTGTCTTGATCTTGATCTTGATCTTCTATGTCTTGGTTCTTAGTCTTGATGTCTTACGAGTCTTCTGAGATATCTTGGTGATATCTTGAGTCTTCATACTGAGTCTTCAGTTACTCTGTTTCATACTGAGTCTTCATACTGAATCTTGAGTTACTTTCGGTTTCATCTTGAGTCTTGATTTCTCAATCTCATCTTTTCATAAACTTCATAAACTTGATTTCATCTTTGAAACTTCGAAACCGGTTTCTTGAAACTTACTAAGTCTTCAGAATCTTCAGAATCTATCCTGATCTATATCTGCTGACTATACATTGTGCAGATAATATCCTGAACACTCTAAAACTGAATCCTGACTCAACTATCAAGATTATCCTGAACATGTCATACTCAGGGGTTTTGGGATCTAATCAAAATCTTCTTTTATTAATTTCATCTCCCAACAATTTCCCCATTTTTGATGATGCCAAAACCATCTTGTTACAAAAACACTTAACATATACCCAGGTTTCATGTTTTATTACAGTACAAGAATGGCAAATCTCAACAATAGTTCTCCCAACAGTTTCCTCAAAAACAATCATAAGGCATATCAAAAAATAAAGACATGTAAAAAGATAATTGTTGGGAGATGAATTTAATAAAGATATATGATTTTGATTAGAACCCAAAACCCCTGAGTATGACATGTTCAGGATAATCTTGATAGTTGAGTCGATTCGCCAAAAGATTCGGGATGATATCAAAGAAATGTATAGTCAGCAGATATAGATCAAAGTTAGGATCTAAAGATTCAAGAACTCTTCGATATGTTTCGAAAGAAACCGGTTTCAAAGATAAAACTAAGTTTCTGAAGACTTAGTAAGAAATCGAGAATCAAGACTCAAGATGAAATCGAGATATCAAGACTAAAGCAGAAATCGAGATATCAAGACTCAAAGGCAGAAATCGAGAACAAAAGACTCAAGATGAAATCGAGGAATCAAGACTCAAAGATGAAGACTCAAGATATCACCAAGATATCTGTGAAGACTCGAAGACTCAGAAGACTCAGAAGACTCTAAAGACTCAAGACTCAAGACTCAAGACTCAAGACAAGACAAAGAAGACTCGTAAGACTCGTAGACTCAAAGACATCAAGACTCGTAAGACAATCAAAAACTCGTAAGACACTAAAAACTCGAAAGACGCCAAGACTCGTAAAGACCACAAGACTCGTAAGATTCTCAAGACACGTAAGATGTAAGACCAAAGAATCAAGATCAAGAATATCAAGGCACAAAGAATTATCAAGACTCAAGAATGTATTGAATGCTCAAAGATAAACCTGAATGTTCCGAGGCACTGAAAATATCTATTTGAAGGATGCAATACTGAGAAAAACACGATTACTTAGAAAAATAGATATTGCCCAAGACATTCCCATGCAGACAAAAGGAACTAAGACAAAGTGTTGTTAAGGTTATATCAACTCAGAGTTTGTAAACAAAAGAGCCGTTGAAGGTGTCTACCTTTAACTGGAGACAAAAGTCAAAAGGAGGAAGACAACATCGCATGCCATATCGACACCGACAAAGGATGTGTCAACAAAAAGATGTCAGAAATACAAAAGTTCCAGACTGCAAAATGTGAAGACCGGCTACATGAAAGGCTATTGCCTAAAACATGTTAGGGAGTTTCAAACCCTAAATATAGCCGTTCCTCACACATCTTAAGAGGAAACTCACGAAGCTATCTCTCCAACGGATAGTTTTTCAAGAGTGACCTTGGTGTATGCCTATAAATACTTGTGACCCTCTACATTGTAAGATTACGAGATATTTATAAGCAACTCAAGAAGCTCAAACTTATTATCGCAAAGTTAAAGCACTCGAAAAACTTAGAATTTCCCAATTGCTTTTATATTGAAGAGAGCTCATTAAACTAAGCCTAGCTTGATAAGATTTATCCAAAGCTTAGTCGAGATATCCTAGCCTTTGCTTTGTACTTCATTGTAAAGGATATCTCATCCTAGTTGAAAACCAACCGAGAAACCCCAAACCCTTGAGAAGATAGTTGGAGTGTGTTTGTTGGTGAGAAGAGTTGTAAATAGTTAGTAAACTACGCGGAGTAGTCAGAAAGCTCTAGAGGAGAAGTTAGTAAGCTACAGAGGTAGTCTGAAAGCTTGTTTGTGTTTGAGTAAGTAAACTACGGAGGTAGTCAGAAAGCTCAAGGTCGGGTTGAGTAAGTAAACTATGTGGAGTAGTCAGAAAGCTCAGGGCCGAGTTGAGTAAGTAAACTACGCGAGGTAGTCAGAAAGCTCAGGAAGGAATTAGTGAATTTCTCTGAGGATCAGAGAGAGTGGACGTAGGAGCTTGAGTCTCTGAACCACTATATATTGCTGTGTTGTTTATTGCTTTCCTTATCTGTGCTTAACTGTTGCATTGATTTAAATCAGAAAGCATATTTTCACTGAGATTTCAATTGGAATCAATCCACTTGAAGTTGCATATAATTGAATCACATCCTAATCATTATTCCATTCAAAGGAAGGTTTTCAGCAAAGCTTAAAACAAGTATAAACTAAAGGGCCAACCATTCCGCACATCTGAGTAGCTAGAACAGATAGTTACCAAACTGAACTTACTCTTCTGAGGGTTCAGTAAGTTAGTTATCTGATCCAAGCAACTCAGGATCTCTGAAACTCAGGACTCAGTTGGGATTATTTGAGGTTTCTGAAAGCAGCTCAGGATCACTGTCTCAGTAGACTTTTACTCAGAGTGATTTTTGCTTCTCAAGACCAAATCTTCAGGACAGCCTGACCCAAGCTGACCTCAGTAAAAGAAAAGTTTTTAAAAAAACACTGAACACGTGTATTCCCCCCATACACGTGTAAGACTCGTTTGCACCAGGACCAACAAGTGGTATCAGAGCAGTGGTTCAACTTGACCACCTGCTTTGTTGACCAAAGTTTTATTTGCTAAAAATACTTTTGGTCTATCTGAGCTGATCTTATTTGCTGAATTCTTAAAAGACTCAGATAAAAATATCTTCTAAGAAACTTCCCATGTTCTCAGTGGAGAACTATGGTTTGTGGAGACTAAGAATGCAGGCTCACCTGTATTCTAAACATGAACGAATGTGGAGAGTGGTCTCTGAAGGGCCATTCCAATTTACTGTGGTGAATCCCAGAGGAACAGAAAATGAGAGAAACGATCCTAGAGCATAATTTCCTAAGTCTGATGACCAACTGACTCCTGAGGAGAGAAAGTTAGTGAATCTAGACTATATTGCTAAAGACACACTATACAGTACAATTGATGATGGTGTGATGGGAATGATCTCTCACTGCAATACTGCCAAAGAAATTTGGGATACACTAGCTGTAATGTGCCAAGGCACAAATCATATCAAGGAAAACAAACTTTCAGTTGCAATAGGAAAGTTTGATAGTTTTGAAATGGAAGAAGGTGAATCAATTGACAAATTGGAAGTTAGATTCACTAGTATTATGAATGATCTAAATGCACTTGGAAAGAAATATCCACAAAGAGAAATTGCATTGAAAATTCTTAGAGGTCTTTTTAGGAAATGGGATATACACGCAGTGGTGATTGAAAACACCAAAAATATTAATTCAATGCCCTATCAACAAGTCTTCTCTGAGCTGAAGGCCTATGAGTTTGTAATTGATAAGAAATCCAAAAAGGCTGACAGCAAAGATGATTCATCATCTAGTAAAAATGTGGCTTTTAAAGCCAAAGATAAAACCTGTAAAACTAGAGAATCTGAGAACTCCCTTGCTAAGAATCAAGATGAGCTTGAGGATAAGCTAGCACTGATGGCAAGGAGGTTTGAAAGACTTAATAGTCGATATGGAAAATACAAAAGCTATTACAGGAATCACAGGTTCCAGAAGAAACCTGAGGACAAACCAACTGAGAAGAGAAAGGACCTGAAAACTGAAGGATCTTCATCCAGAAAGAAGGACACCAAGTCCAAAGAAGAAAGTGATCAGGATGATGATACCAACAGATGCTATAACTGCCAAAAGAAAGGTCATTTCCAGTATGATTGTCCAGATCTGAGTGCTAAGGAGAGAAGAGAAAGGCAAGCTAAAAGAGACAAGAAGTTCTCAAGCAAAAAGGCCATGGTTGCGAAGAAGAACATTCTCGAGGAGGATCTAGCTCTTCGGATGAAATATTCTCAGACAGTGAAAGTGATGACATTTGTCTGATGGCCATTGAGGAGGTAAACTCTTATTTCTCTATTGTTGCTCCTACACTAGCACAAGAGTTGTCAAGTTCAACTGTAACCAGTCAATTTGACCTGATGGATTCTTTTGAGAATCTGATGAAGGACTATGCTGTTTTACAAGAACTGCTAAATGAAACTCAAGAGCAGAATAAGGAACTGAAGGCTGAAAATCTAAAATGGAAAAACTCTAGCAAAACTGAGATCACTTCTCAATTAATGGGAGCTACTGATGAAATGGATGTTCTGAAAGTACAACTCTCGTGAGAAAAAGAAGTTGATAGTGACCCTAATCGAAAAAGCTAGATAAATCCACCAAGAAATTCAATGATCGAACTAAGTTCAATGACCTCTCGAGAAGCATGAAACTCTCTGAATGTGAGGATAGTGCACAAAAGAAGTTAACTCTATTGAATACTGCATCTAAGGTAATAAACAAAATTCAGAGTTACCAGAGATCTGCCACTATAAAATCTGGATTGGGATACATTCCAGGGGGAACCTCACAAGGTCATCTGAATGCTGCATCAAGTAGCAAGAAGATAATCTTTGTAAAACCAATGGGACCCACACTTCAAACCAAGAAATGCCCAAGGTTGTAGACAAGGAAAAGGACCCATGGTTTGAAAAAAAACCGGAATGATCGGTAGGAAAAGCCCAAACCTCGGTGAAGGCTAGAAAACCCGAGCACTCATTGGAAAATTCGAGCAAGTACTTCAAAGCCTCAAAGCTAAGAATGCAAACCCGAAAGGATCTACACTGAACCATCAGAGGAATCTTTAGAAGAGAAACACTCAGCAGATATATTCTCAACTGAAGAAACCAAGTCCTCAAGATATCTTGAAAGACCCAATTCAAGATGCATAACCCGAACCCACTTGCCTAAGGGTAAAAGGTTATCTGAACCCGAGTCAACAAAGATTTAGACCGGCTGCACAAAAGCCTAAGCATCTGAACAAAAGGCCTGAACCAAAGAAGAATTCAAAGGCTCATGTTCATGCTAAGCTAGCACACATACACAGAAGACTGCTAAGGCACCCAGAGTAGTGAATGTGTATGTTGATGTTTATGGAAGACAAATTAGCCACTCTAAAGTGATTAGAGTTGTCAGGCAGATTTGGATTCCGAAAGGTACAAACTAACCTTGTAGGACCCTACACAAATTGAGTACCTAAAATTGATCTGTTTTTCGGGAGGAAAACAAGGGCACAAAGTCGATTAAAGATCACATATAGACCGATGAAGCGAGAGATGAAAAAAGCCCCCGATGTATGGTATCTTGACAAAGGATGTTCAAGACATATGACAGATTCAAGAAGATACTCAAAGACTATGTTGAACAAAGAGGCCCACAAATCACTTTTGGAGATAACTCCAAGGGGATGATCAAGGATATGGAACTTTGGAAATCGACTCGATTCATATCCATGGTGTTTCATATGTATCGGATTGAAGCATAATTTGCTTTCAATAAGCCAATTCGTGATAAGGGTTTTAATGTTGAGTTCTCTAAGAACTTATGTTATGTGAAAGATGATACAACACGTAAAATATTACCGACCGCACTAGAAAATGAAATGTGTATCTTCAGCCGATTGGAGTTCAACTCCTAAAGATACATGTTTGGTTGCTAAAAAAGTTCCACAGATACCCGGTTGGTTATGGCATAAAAGAATGAATCACACAATTTCAAAACCCCGAACAAGCTTGCAAGATTAGCTCTTTTGAGAGGGTTGCCTAATGAAGTGTTCATGAAGGAACATATTTGTGATGCGTGCAAAAAAGGAAAACAAATTAGAGCATCATTTAAAAAGCAAAGTAGATGTTTCTCTTGACGGAATACTTCGATTCTTCGCATATGGATCTTTTTGGTCCTATAACACCAAAATGAAAGCACTAATGGCGGAAATACACATTGGTAGTAGTTGATGACTACTCAAGATATACTTAGGTCATATTTTTACTCGATGAAGAAAGAGACTCGAGATAAAATTCGCCAATTCATGAAAAGGCTCGATGTTGAGAAAAATCTCGAGTGTGGTCAAAATCGAGATCGACATGGGGAACCGAATTTATAAATTATATCATATCGATTATTGTGCAAAGAAATGGAATTTCACATGAAACATCACCGCAAGGACCCTCAACAAAATGGTGTTCTTTGAAAGAAGGAACAGGGACTCGAAAGAAGGCTGCAAGGACAATGATAGCTGAAGTTGATATTCCTAAAAGGTTTTGGGCTGAAGCTGTCAACACTGCATGCTACTCACAGAATAGATCCATGTTGACTAAGAGTCAAGGCAAAACACCCTATGAGCTTTGGAATGAAAGGAAGCCTCTTGTTTCTTTCTTTCGTGTGTTTGGTTGCAAGTGTTTCATACACAATAATGGTAAAGATCGATTGAAAACATTTGATAGTAACTCGATGAAGGAATATTCTTAGGATATTCTCAAGTCAAGAAAGCTTTTGAGTTTACAACCTCAGGACTCTTATTGTGGAGGAAACACCTCATGTTGTTTTTGATGAATCTACTTGTGTTCAGAAGAAACAGGAACATGATGCAGATGAACTGACCAAGAGGATCACCAGATTAAGCCTGAAAAAGAATGACAAATCATCCACTGAACCTGAAATGAAGAAGTCAGTCACTATCTATGATTGGAGTGACTCGGACTTCGAGATAAAGAAGTTCAGGATGGAACTTCGGGATGGTGAGACTCGGGAAAGCCAACACACCAAAAGGTGACCAATCTGAAATGCATACCGCCTCGGACTCGGGTATGTGATGCCAATGAAGATGTGGTCTGGCCGAGGCAAATTCTGAATCTATCAACCAAAGGGGGAACAAATGTCTCGACAATGTTCTCAATGGAATTTCCCCGAGGAAGATGATTCCCTTTTCCTTTTCTCATTGTTCCTCGAGTTTCTTGAATTAATCAACCTAACATTTCAAATGTTGAGGATCTCGTTGAAGGGGAACATCAAGAAGGAAATGGTTAGATAGTCATCCTACAAGTCGATTGTGGGTGATCTAACTGAAGGTGTTAAAACAAGAAGGTTCCATGGTGAGAGTGCACTATTTCTGCTTTACTCCTATCGGAGAAAGAGCTTCACCGAGATTGGTGAAGCTCTACAAGATTCTCATTGGATTCTTTTTATGCAAGATGAAATGAATCAATTCTCAAGGAATGAAGTATGGGAGCTAGTAGATAGACTGAAAGGCACAATGTCATTGGAACCAAGTGGGTATTTAAGAATAAAAGAGATGAAAACAACAACATTGTAAGAAACAAGGCAAGGCTAGTTGCACAAGGTTATTCCCAAGAAGAAGGCTTGGATTATGATGAAACCTTTGCACTTGTTGCAAGACTAGAAGCCATCGATTGTTTCTTGCATATCTTTGCCCACATGAAGTTCACATATCTATCAAATGGATGTGAAAAGTGCATTTCGAGCGGTGTGCTTAAAGAAAGAGGTTTATGTGGAACAACCTCCTGGTTTCAAATAGAATGACCAAGTTTACAAGCTCGAAAAAGCTTTGTATGGTCTTAACCAAGCACCCGAGCATGGTATGATCTCATTTCTCGGTTTCTTCTTTGAACATGGTTTTGTCAAAGGGATAGTTGATAGAACTCGTTCGGGATAGAAGATGGGGAAGATATCTTCTTGGTTCGGATATATGTTGATGACATCATTTTTGATCTCCAAACCATCACCGTGTGTGAAAAGTTTTCAAAAAACCGATGAAAGGCAAGTTTGAGATGTCAATGATGGGGAGATGAATTTCTTTCTAGGTCTTCAAGTGAAACAATCAAAGGAAGGAATATTCATCAACCGGCAAAGTACACGAGAGATCTAATTGCCAAATATGGTGTATGAATTGCTGCAATGCGCTTAGGATTCCCATGAATACTAACTACAAGATGGATCCCGATTACAAGGCAAATCGGTGAGTCATACTGATTATAGAGGAATCATTGGATCATTACTCCATCTCATAGCAAGTAGGCCGGATATAACATTTGCTGTTGGGATATGTGCAAGATACCAAGCTAATCCTAAGGCTAGTCACATGGAGGCTGCCCAAAAGATACTGAAGTATCTTAAGGGCACAGTGAATAGAGGATTATGGTATCCAAATGATGATAACCTTGAATTAACTGGTTACTCGAATCTTCGATTATGGAGGTTGCAGGATTGACAGGAAGTCCACTACAGGAACTTGTCAATTTCTAGGAAGTAAGTTGATATCTTGGTTTTCGAAGAAACAGACCTCAATAGCAACCAACGATCTTCTTGAAGTCAATACATGGTCGTTAAGGAAGTCACTTTCGATTCTTTGCCTCGCACAACAATTAAGGGATTATAAAGTTGTAGCCAATGAAGTACCAATATTTTGTGACAATAATAGTGCCATTGCTATTTCACAAAATCCATTATTGCACACCGGATGCAAGCATGTGGATATCAAACATCACTTCACCGAGATCATGTCGAGAAAAAAAGGACATAAGGATGGAGAAAATTCATCTTGATAAGAGAGAGGCGATATCTTGACTAAACCTTTGGGTCAATCAAGCTTTCGGGAACTTTCAGTTGAATTAGGGATGTTAGATCCAGGTGTATAGAGTAAAATCTGAAAAATTGAAGGTTTTCAGATGCATGAAGTTTTCTCAGAATTTTACTGAGAAGCTCAGGATAAAATGGAAATCTTGAATCGAGTCTCGAAAACTCAGATTCTTGAAGGTCAAGATTTCGATTATCTTGAACCCATTCAAGATTTCGATTATTATCTTGACATTTTATCAAGGTCAGTACTCAGTAAGACTGATAGAGAGAAATTAGTCTGAAGAAGTAATGACTCATGCGACTCATTTATTGCTTAAATGAAGCTCAGTAATCATTTGCAATAAATACAAAACACCTAAGGAATGTTTTTGGGCGGGATCGTTTGAAATTACGAAGAAGGTCAACAGTCATTTAAAGCTCTATTACATTAATGACCAATGAGGATATTTTGGCGGCTTACTTTTCGGAGATCGACTGTTCGCATCCCGATTAATCGGAGATTAATCTCAACCGTTGCTTTTCACCTAACCAATGCGAATTCCCATGATCTCGAAACTATTTATACCCCAAGAAGCCATTCAAACCCAAAATTTTATCAAACCCTTCGTTCCCAAAATCCTTTGCAAAAATCCCCTTTGCCCAGAAAACCTAAACCCTAAATCTTCAATCTCTCAAATGGCTCCTACCATTTTCGATAAATTAGCCGAAACCAATAAACCTTGGTATGAGTTCGTTGTCTCGCTCGATAGCACAACCAACTCTAAACCAGAAGAGGAGGCTCTCCATATGATCCGTTTAGCCAAGCTCACTCATCTTGTCGCAAGCCGACCGGACCAAGAATACGCGAAAGAGGTAATCTAGTTCATCTGTAATATGAAGATAGATGAAGAGAATGGTATGCATTCTGAGATTACTGTATCTCATTTAGAGCATTCGTCTAAATACATCGATTTTGAAAGGGAATTGTATATTATTCCAAAAAATTTAAACGATGTTTTTGAGCTTTGTGATAGAGGAGAGGATCCTGCTGTGTATATGTTGGGTAGAGAGTAGGAGTATTTAGATAGGATTGCTGAGAATCCTGTAAAATTTGAGGCTACACTGCACAAGAGGCATTTGAAGCCACAATATAGAGTTTTGTTAGATATTGTGAGCAAATGCATCATGAGTCATTCGGAGAGTTTTGAGCAGATTAGTACCCCGAAGCTCAGATTATTGGCGGCGATCGAGGCTTCACCCACCACCGACTTCAACTGGCTCAGATTCTTAATTCAGATGGTGAGTGAGCAAGCTAAAGTCATAAGAAAGGTTGACGGGGCGATCTCGATCAAAGGCAAGATCCACCATGCCACCAAAATAATATTTATTTTGGAGATGTGCAGAGAGGAGGAGGACATCTTCGCCAATTCGACCCCATTCCCCAAGTCCAAGGTGCTCTTCAAGCCTATTGCTGTGAAGAAACAGGCCATCAGGGGGAAGAAAGAAAAGAAAGCATAATCACCAAGCGCTACTGCTGAAAAAGAAACCCAACAAACCAGGGGGAAGGTTTTGTTGGAGGCCAAGATGGAGCAGGGTGAGAAGATGAAGAAAAGAAAACCTTCGGCCCTGGCGCTTGAGAAGAATGGTGGTTCTCACCGATGAAGATGGCAGTGATTCTGAAGAGATTCAACCTGAGAGCCAAACCGCTCAGAATTCGCCATTACAAGTCTTGGCTCAGGTTATCTCTAAGGCACAGGAACAGACTGAGGAGCAGGTCTTCTCTGAGGTGTTTGAGACATCGCTCACTTCGCATAAAATTTCTCGGAAATTTTTATCGGAACTCGAACCTCGAGATTCCTACCAAAGATGTCTTGGCTCGAGACGGAAGAGCCAACTCGAGATCAATCTGAGGAAGTGCCACCGCCCCCCTGAACCCACTCGGATGCAAACCGAGGACTGGTGCACAACATTCTCGACATTCTTTGAGACTCAGGAGCAGCTTATTCTTGATGAGCTCCTGAGTGATCTACTTCTTGATCCTTCAGCTGATGCTTCGACTGAACCAGATAGAACGAGATGGAAGAAGGGCGAAGCTGAAGAAACCGAGTGGAGGAGCAAGGGGGAACGGTTCATCCTTGACCGCTACCCTGAGCTCAGCTCTTACCCTGATCTGCAAGATATCTTCATATTAAGGACAACGGTTTTCATCCTCAATCAGACTCTTCCCGGAGATGCTTAACATTCTTTGCATTTAGAGGGAAGACGGGTGGAATGAGGAGACAACATTCTGGATTGAGTTCTCGAGATTTGAAGTCAAAGATCAGGATGAAAGTTTTAGATTTTGATGAAATTGGTTCGAAGAAGATAGGCCGAGAAGAGATCTTGAAGTTGGTGCCCCTAGCAGCAGAGACAAATTTCAAGATGGGGACCAACAAGGAGATGTTGAGGATCAGTCTCAGATGGAGAAGGAAACTTCTTGTGCTGATCAACCTGAAATCATTCAACCTCAGACTGAAGCTAGCACTCTTCAGGTACCTTTTGGCACTATTAACAATTATGCCAAAGTTCAAGTTTTCTATCTTTAACTCAATTGTCGATGAACAGATCGAGGCTCGATTTAGATCGGAGCTCGGGATGAAGCCGATGCTTTCAAAAAGCAGACCGACCCTCAGGTTGTGTCTGAACCTCAGGATGATCAATCAGCACAGAAGGTGCATAATGTTCCTGAGATTGACCTCACTCCCATCCTGGAGAAAATTGAAAAGGTTGAGCTAATGATGAACAAGATCGATCAGATGGAAGAGACATTGGCCAGCCAAACTCAGAAGATAGAGAATCTGAGTTCATCTTCAGACCTGGTGCAACTACAAAACACTCTGACCTCAAAGATGACCTCCATGGAAGACAAGCTGAATGAAAAGCTAGAGGGAGTCAAGGCTGAGCTGAGTGCTGAACTTAAACAGAAGCACTAGGAGAATACTGAATTTCTAGAGGTGAAATTGGCAGAGAAGAATGAGGTGCTGATCAAATCTGCTGTTGAGGAAATGAGCTCAATGCTCATGACCAAGACGACATAGATGTTTAAAGATGCTCTCTCTGGCCAGTTTGCCCATCTCTCTGAAGAATTTTCTATGGCTAAAAACTACCTCAGGAGGCTGGAAGATGAACAAAATCAGTTAGCAGGAGAGGTGCGCTGTGTAAGCAAAGATCAATATCACATGGACACAGCACTCTCCAGACTTCTTCCAAATTACGGTGCCAAGAAGGGGGAAAGACCAGAAGAAGACTTCAGGAAGTTATTGGCACGTACTTTGGAGAAAAAGGCACAAAAAGAAGCTAAAATGAATAGCCTATCCAAAGCCTTGAAGGAAGTCGAAGCTGCTGAAAAACTGAAGTTCAGCCAGGTGGAGAAGCCGATCTACACTCAGGTTTCTGAGGAAACCATGCTTGAAGTTGCAAGAGAGAAACTGAGTGCTAGAGCTAAGGTTGGAACAAGCCAGACTGCTGCTGAATTGCCTATGAAGAGGAAAGCCTTGGGTATTGTTGAACCTGAAAGCAAGCTAGCTAAGGCTTCTAAGCCAGTCCAAAGGAAGTTGATGGTTGAATTAGAAGAGTCTGCAGGTCAACCTCAGAAGAAAGTCTTCAACACAAGAAATGCTCTGAAGACACTCCAGATAGAACAAGTTAAGAAAGCTGCTGCTTCGGTCTCAGGCGTGCCAGTGATCAAGAAAAAGGCCGAAGAAGAGCAGAAACGAAGGAGTGGATATAAAAAGTTTGCGAGCAAACGGAGAGGGACTTCAAAAGCACTGAAATGGCCACACACTGACAAGTGGATGCCCATCCAATTCAACGACAGTTGGGAAGAGGTCAAGAGAACCTTCTGGTTCTATTATGAAGTGCTCAGGGAATGGAAAGGGGAAAGCTCAGATCCAATTGAAGCTTTTATTGAATATCTCCTAACCTTCTATCCTAAATATCTCCAAAGCTGGATAAACCTTGCGGACGAACGAAAGGTGCAGATAGTAGCCCCCGGCCCATATACCTACGCTCCTCCAAGACTTGATAATGGCCTGGTGAATGAAAAAGCCATTACTCAAGAAATTGCTCAATATGCTGGACAGTTAGGTCTGACAGGGAACAGTCCGGATATCATTAAGGAAAGAAATGCACTGAAAAAGAGGTATTTCGGAATGTTCAACCTGGAGGTACCAGCTGATGAAATTGAAGAAGATGCAAACTGAAGAGTAGAAGACTGAAGAGCCAAATCTGAAGACTGAAGACTGAGACTTACCTGAAGACACTTGTAATTTTTCTATCTTTTTGTCTTTTATTTTTTTCTGATAAATTTCATTGTAACCTGTAACAGTCTACTCATCATCAATGAAAATTTATCATTTATGCTCAAAGATAATATCTCATTATCTTATTTACATGTCTTTTACTTTTGATATGCTGAATGGTATCTCTGAATGAATTGTTTATAAGTATTTGGTGATGAATCCTTTGAGAGATTCATTACTGAAGAAATTGATTGAATGATTAATTGTTGGGAGATTCTCAGAAATTATTAAGAGATTCTCTGTTCAGGAAATTTTTGAGACATAACCAATCTTGTAATAGGATAAACTGAAACCTGAGTTTAGGTTATATGGTTGTAACAAGATAGGTTTTGGCATCATCAAAAATGGGGAAATTGTTGGGAGATGAATTTAATAAAGATATATGATTTTGATTAGATCCCAAAACCCCTGAGTATGACATGTTCAGGATAATCTTGATAGTTGAGTCAGGATTCAGTTTTATAGTATTCAGGATGATATCTGCAAAATGTATAGTCAGGAGATATAGATCAAGGTTAGGATCTGAAGATTCTGAAGAACTCAGTATTGTTTCGAAAGAAACTGAAGTTTCATAGATAAAACTAAGTTTCTGAAGACTTAGTAAGAAACTCGAGAATCAAGACTCAAAGATGAAATCGAGATATCAAGACTCAAAGGTGAAATCGAGAATCAAGACTCAAAGATGAAACCGAGGAATCAAGACTCAAAGATGAAGACTCAAGATATCACCAAGATATCCGTGAAGACTCGTAAGACTCAAGACTAAGACACAAGATCAAGACTCAAGACTCAAGACATGTAAGACTCAAGACTCGTAAGACATCAAGACTCAAGACTCAAGACTCGTAAGACTCAAGACTTAGAAGATCAAGACTCAAGACTCGTAAGACATCAAGACTCGTAAGACAAAGACTCGTAAGACACTAAAACTCGAAGACGCCAAGACTCGTAAGACTCAAGACTCGTAAGATTTTGAAGACACGTAAGATGTAAGATCAAGAATCAAGATCAAGAATATCAAGGCACAAGAATTATCAAGACTCGAGAATGTCTTGAATGCTCAGTATAAACCTAAATGTTCCGAGGCACTGAAAATATCTATCTGAAGGATGCAATACTGAGAAAAACGCGATTACTTAGAAAAATAGATATTGCCCAAGACATTCCCATGCAGACAAAAGGAACTAAAACAAAGTGTTGTTAAGGTTATATCAACACAGAGTTTGTAACCAAAAGAGCCGTTGAAGGTGTCTACCTTTAACTGGAGACAAAAGTCAAAAGGAGGAAGACAACACTATACCATATCGACAATCGACGGTGGACAGTCCTTTCAAAAAAAAGATGTCAGAAATACAAAAGTTCCAGACTGCAAAAAGTGAAGGCCGGCTACATGAAACGCTATTGCCAAAAACATGTTAGGGAGTTTCAAACCCTAAATATAGTCGTTCCTCACACACCATAAGAGGAAACTCACGAAGCTATCTCTCCAACGGATAGTTTTTCAAGAGTGACCTCGGTGTATGCCTATAAATACTTGTGATCCTCTACATTGTAAGGTTACAGGAAATTTATAAGAAACTCAAGAAGCTCAAACTTATTATCGCAAAGTTATAGCACTCGAAAAACTTAGAATTTCCCAAGTGCTTTTATATTGAAGAGAGCTCATTAAACTTAGCCTAGATTGATAAGATTTATCCAAAGCTTAGTCGAGATATCCTAGCCTTTGCTTTGTACTTCATTGTAAAGGATATCTCATCCTAGTTGGAAACCAACCGAGAAACCCCAAACCCTTGAGAAGGTAGTTGGAGTGTGTTTGTTGGTGAGAAGAGTTGTAAAGAGATAGTAAACTTCTGAGTAGTCTCTAGAGGAGAAGTTAGTAAGCTCTAGAGAAAAGTTGTTTGTGTTTGAGTAAGCTACATAGGTAGTCTCAAGGTCGGGTTGAGTAAGTAAACTTGTTTGTGTTTGAGTAAGTAAACTACGGAGGTAGTCGTCGGCTCGGGAAGGAATTAGTGAATTTCTCTCGAGGATCGGGAAGTAGGGAAGTCAGGAGCTTGGTTTCAAACCACTATAAATTCTTTGTGTTGTTTATTGCTTTCCTTATCATGTATTAAACATTGATTTAAATAAAAAGCATATTTTCAAAGATTTGCCAATCCATTGAAGTTGCATATAATTGAATCACCGACTAATCACTATTCCATTCAAAGGAAGGTTTTCAAAGAAAGTTAAACTATAAACTAAAGGGCCAACCATTCCGCACTCTTCCTAGAACAGGTTACCAAACCCGAACTTACTTTACGAGGGTTATCGATCCAAGCAACTCGGGATCTCTGAAACTTCGGGACTCGGTTGGGATTATTTGAGGTTTTAAAGCGGCTTCGGGATCACTTTGTCTCGATGAGACTTTTACTCTCGAGTGATTTGTGCTTCTCGGGACCAAATCTTGAGACGGACGACCTAAAGTGACCTCAGTAAAAGAAAAGTTTTAAAAAAAACACTGAACACGTGTATTCCCCCCATACACGTGTAAGACTCGCTTGCACAGGGACCAACAATAATGAGGTATTATCTTTGAGCATAAAAGATAAAGTTCCATTGATGTATGATAGAATGTTACATCTTACAATGAACTTATCAGAAATAAAGACAAAAAGATAAAGAAATTACAAGAGTCTTCAGTCTTGATCTTCAGTCTTCTTTGATCTTCAGCTCTAGCTCTTCAGTTCTCTTCTTCAACCTCATCCACAGGCACTTCAAGGTTAAACATCCCATAATACCTTTTCTTCAGCTCATCTCTTTCTTTGATGATATCTGGGTTGTTACCTGTCAGGCCTAATTGGATGGCATATTGAGCAATTTCCTGAGATATGGCTATTTCATTTACCAAGCCATTCTCTAGCCTAGGAGGAGGGTAAGTGTATGGACCAGGGGTAGTGATCTGAACTTTTCCTTCATCCACAAGATTAATCCAGCTTTATAAGTACTTTGGATAGAAGGTCAGCAGATAGTCAATGAATGCTTCATTAGGATCTGAGCTCTCCCCTCCCCATTCTCTCAGCACTTCTTAGTAAAACTAGAAGGTTCTTTTGATTTCTTCCCAAGCATCATTGAATTGGATTGGCATCCACTTATCAATGTGAGGCCACTTCTGTGCTTTAGCTGTCCCTCTCCTTTTGCTCACGAACTTTTTGAAACCACTTCTTCGCCTCTGCTCTTCTTCTTTCTTTTTCCTTATCAAAGGCACTCCTGAAACTGAAGTAGCAGTTTCTTAGCTTGTTCGACCTGAAGTGATCTCAGAGCTCTTCTCGTGTTGAAGACTTCTTTCTGCGGCTCCTCTTCAGACTTTTCAATATCCATTATCAGCTTTCTCCGAGTTGGCTTAGAATCCTTAGCCCTTTTCCTTTCAGGTTCAACAAACGCCACAACCTTTCTCTTGATAGGTTGTTCAGCACCGGCTTGGCTTGTTCCAACCTTTCTTCTAACACTCAGTTTTTCAGCAACTACTTCTTACATGGTTTCCTCAGAAACATGAGTGTAGACAGGCTTCTACACTTTCTTGGTTTTAAGCTTCTCAGTGGCTTCAACTTCCTTCAAGGCTTCAGCAATGTTTTTCTTTTCAGCTCTTTTTCTGCCTTTCTTTCCAAGGTGTGTGCCAATAATACTCTCAGGTCAGCTCCGGGCCTTTCCCCCTTCTTGGCACCATAACTTGGCAGAAGTTTTGATAGTGCAGTGTCCATATGGTATTGCTCCTTGCTGACACTTCGCACCTCTCCCGCCAACTGATCTTTCTCTTCTTCTAGCCTCCTTAGGTGGTTCTTCGCCACAGAGAACTCTTTAGACATTGGGGCAAACTGGTTGGAGAGAGCATCTTTAAACATCTCTGTCATTTTGGTCATGAGCATGGAGCTCATTTCCTCAACAGCATTCTTGATCAGATGATCATTCTTCTCCACCAGCTTGGCTTCTAGAAATGAAGTCCTCTCCTGATACAACTGCTTTATCTCTGCATTCAATTCAGCCTTGACTCCATCCATCTTTCCTACCATGGCAGTCATCTTATCAGTCAGAGTAGTCTAAAGTTGCATCAGGTCTGAAGTAGAACTCAGACTTTCCATCTTCTGAGACTGGTTGGCCAATGCCTCTTCAATCTAAGCCACTTTGTCCACGATTGGCACAACCTTGTCCAGCCTCTCCACAATGGGAGTGAGATCAATCTCTGGAGCATAGAGAATTTGCTATTTTTCCTGAGCTGGTTGCTCAGCCTGAGTCTCAGTCTCTATCTGAGCTTCGGTCTCAACCTGAGCTTGGGTTTCCACCTGAGCCTCAGTCTGCATATCAGACATTACATAATTAAAGATAAAAACTTCAGTAGCCTTGGCATAATTTTTAGTAGTTCCAAAAGTTACCTGAAGAGAACTAACTTCAGTCTGAGGATGTGTGACATCAGGCTCTCCAGCACCAGTACTATCCTTCTCCATCTGAGATTGTTTCTCAGCATTCCCTTGTTGGTCCCCATCTTGGTTTTTGTCTTTGGAGCTCGGGGCACCAACATCAACTTCTTCCCTCTCAGCAATCTTCCTCCTAACCAGCTCATCAAAATCTGACATTTTCATCCTGAGCTTGGTTTTTCTGAACCCGGAGAACTCAGTTAAAACTGCTGTCTCCTCATTCCACCAGTCTTCACCTCTGAATGAAGCAATGTTGAGCATCTCAGGTAGAGTCTGGTTGAGAATGTAAACTGTTGACCTTAGTCTGAAGAAGAGATCCTGAAGGTCAGGATATGTGCTTAGCTCAGGGTACCTGTCCAGTATGAACCGTTCCCCCTTGCTTCGCCACCCAGTCTCTTCCGCTTCGCCCTTCTTTAGCTTCGGGCTCTCAGGTTCAGTGGGAAGATCTTCTGAGGGATCAAGGAATGGATTACTCAGGAGCTCATCAAGATTCAACAACTCCTGAGGCTCGGCTAGATCTGAGGATTGAGCAGGCAACTCCTCAGTTAGAACTCTGAGGTCTGAGGTCCTTGGAAGATTTCTTGAGAAAATTTGTCTGAGCTCAGTGACGTCTCAAGAACCTCAGAGAAGACTTGCTCCTCAGTTTGCTCCTGTGCCGTGGATACAACCTGAGCCAATACTTGTAAAGGCGATTTCTGAGCTTTCTGGCCCTCAGGTTGCACCTCCTCAGATTCGCTCACCTCCTCCTCGGTGGAAATCAACATCCTTCTGCGCTTGGGAGCAAGAGTTTTCTTCTTCATTGCTTCTCCCTCTCCCTCTTGACCTCCATCAAAGCCCTCCCCCTGGCTTGATGGGCTTCTTCATCAGCAGCAATTGATTCCACTTTCTTCTCTTTCTTACCCTTCAAAGTCTTTCTAGTTGTAGTAGGCTTGAACATGACCTTAGACTTTGGGAAAGGTGAGGAGTCGGCAAATATGTCCTCTTCTTCACGGCACATCTCCAAAATAAAAGCTATTTTGGTTGGATGAAGAATTTTGCCTTTGATCACCACTGATCCATCCTCCTTCTTGATCTGCTTGGCCTGGTCACTCACCACTCTGATCAAATATTTCAACCAATTGAAATCTGTGGTGGGTGAGTCCTCTATAGCAGCCATCAATCTAAGTTTTGGCGTGCTGATCTGCTCAAAACTTCCGGATCTGCTCATGATGCACTTACTAACAATATCTAACAAAACTCTGTATTTGACTTCAAATGTCGTTTATTCAATGTAGCCTCAAACTTAATAGGATGCTCTATTATCCTATCAAGGTATTCCTGCTCCCATCCCAACATATAAGTCGTGGGATCCTCTCCTCTATCACACAACTCAAATACATCATTCAAAATTTTGGGGATTATATACACCTCCCGTACAAAATCTACGTATTTAGAGCTATGTTCTAGATGGGAAATAATAATCTGGGATTCGATACCATCCTCATCATCTAATCTCAGATTTTAAATAAACTCTATTACCTCCTTAGAGTATTCGGCTTTCGGTTGGCTTGCAACAAGATTTGTGAGTTTTGCGATTCGGATCATTTGAAGAGCTTCTTCTTCGTGGGTAGCGTTGGATGAGCTCTCTAGCGATACCACATACTCGTACCATGGCTTGTTTGAAATAAACAGTTTATCATATATAGAGAAAGTCATTTTTGAGAATTTTTGAAGTGTAGGGTTTGAAAAATGACAAAGGTTTCTGGGCAAAAGGGTTTTGAATTTACAGAGTGTTTTTGGAGACGAAGGTTAATGAAATAGGGCTTGAATGGCTTTTCAAATGAATATATAGACTGGATTCGTGTGAAATCGTATCGATTGATTAAAATCAACGGTTAAGATTGATCACCGACTAATCGGGTATGCGAAAGGACGATCTCACGAAAAATACGCCGCCATTTTAACCTTATTGGTGATTAATTGAATCAGAGCAATTAATGACCATTGACCTTCTTCGGTATTTCAAAGGTCACGCCCAGAACATTCTCTTCAGGTGTTTTAGTATTTATTGCAAATGATTACTGAGATTCACTTAAGCAATAAATGAGTTGCATGAATCATTACTTCTCCAGACTAATTTTCCTCTATCAGTCTTACTGAGTATTGACCTTGATAAAATGTCAGTATGATACTGATTACTGAATGGGTTCAGTATAATACTGAGTACTGACCTTCAGTACACCTGAGTTTCCCAAGACTCAGTTCAGTATTTTCAATTTTATCCTGAGATTCTCAGTAGAATCCTGAGAAAACTTCATGCATCTGAAAACCTTCAATTTTTCAGATTTACTCTATACACCTGGATCCAACATCCCTAATTCAACTGATAGTTCTTGAAATCTTGATTCAGCTAAAGGTTTAGTCAAGATATCAGCTCTCTGCTTATCAGTATGAATCTTCTCCATCCCGATGTCGTTCTTCTCTACATGATCTCTGATGAAGTGATGTCTGATATCCACATGCTTGCATCTGGTGTGCAATACCGGATTTTGTGTAATAACAATAACACTATTATTGTCACAAAATATTGGTACTTCATTGGCTACAATCTTATAATCCCTTAATTGTTGTCTGAGCCAAAGAATCTGTGCACAACAACTTCCAGCAGCCATGTATTCAGCTTCAGTAGTACTGGTTGCTACTGAGGTCTGTTTCTTTGAAAACCAGGATATCAGCTTGCTTACTAGAAATTGACAAGTTCCTGTGGTGGACTTCTTGTCAATTCTACACCCTCCATAATCAACATCTGAATAACCAGTTAATTCAAGGCTATCATCAGCTGGATACCATAATCCTCTATTCACAGTGCCCTTAAGATATTTCAGTATCTTTTTGGCAGCCTCCATGTGACTAGCTTTAGGATTAGCTTGGTATCTTGCACATATCCCAACAGCAAATGTTATATCCGGCCTACTTGCTGTGAGATAGAGCAATGATCCAATGATCCCTCTATAATCAGTGTGACTGACTGATTTGCCTTCAGGATCAGGATCCATCTTGTAGTTAGTATTCATGGGAATTCTAATTGCATTGCAATTCTGTACACCATACTTGGCAATCAGATCTCTAGTGTACTTTGCTTGGTTGATGAAGATTCCTTCCTTTGATTGTTTCACTTGAAGTCCTAGAAAGAAATTCATCTCCCCCATCATAGACATCTCAAACTTTCCTTTCATCAGTGTAGAAAACTTTTCACACAGCTGATGATTTGGAGATCCAAAAATGATGTCATCTACATAAATCTGAACTAGTAAGATATCTTCCCCATCTTCTATCCTGAACAAAGTTCTATCAATAGTTCATTTGATAAAACCATGGTCTGTAAGAAACTGATAAAGGGTATCATACCATGCTCTGGGTGCTTGTTTAAGACCATACAAGGCTTTTCTGAACCTGTAAACTTGGTCATTCTGTCTGAAACTAGGAGGTTGTTCCACATAAACCTCTTCCTTATGCACACCGTTCAAAAATGCACTTTTCACATCCATCTGATAGACTGTGAATCTCATGTGGGCATCATATGCAAGAAATAATCTGATGGCTTCTAGTCTTGCAACATGTGCAAAGGTTTCATCATAATCCAAGCCTTCTTCTTGGGAATAACCTTGTGAAACTAGCCTTGCCTTGTTTCTTACAATGTTGTTGTTCTCATCTCTTTTATTCTTGAATACCCACTTGGTTCCAATAACATTGTGCCTTTCAGGCCTATCCACCAGCCCCCATACTTCATTCCTTGAGAGTTGATTCAGCTCATCTTGCATAGCAGTAATCCAAAAAGAATCTTGTAGAGCTTCTTCAATCTCAGTAGGCTCTTTTTCTGATAGGAAGCAACAGAATAATGCACTTTCACCATGGAACCTTCTTGTCTTAACACCATCAGTTAGATCACCCACAATCTGATTTGTAGGATGACTATCTAACCATCTTCTTCTAGATGTTCCCCCTTCGATAGTATCCTCAATATTTAAAATGTTAGGTTCAGGCAGTTCATTAAATTCAGGGAACAACAGAAAAGAAGAAAGAGAATCATCTTCCTCAGCTGTGACCACATCTTCATTGGCATCACATACCTGAGCCTGAACTGGTGTCTGTTCAGATTGGTCAGCTTTGGTGTGTTGGCTTTCCCTCAGTGGAGAGTTTCCATCCTGAGTCTCACCATCCTGAGTTCCATCCTGAACTTCTTTGTCTGAGTCTGAATCACTCCATTCATAGAATGTGACTGACTTCTTCTTTTCAGGTTCAAAGGATGTTTTGTCATTCTTTTTCAGGCTTAGTTTGGTGATTCTCTTGGTCAGTTCTCCTGAATCATGTTCTTGTTTCTTCTGAACACAAGTAGATTCATCAAAAACAACATGAGGTGTTTCTTCCACAATAAGAGTCCTACAGTTGTAAACTCTGAAGGCTTTACTGACTTCAGAATATCCTAAGAATATTCCTTCATCAGCTTTGCTATCAAATGTTTTCAACTGATCTTTACCATTATTGTGTATGAAACACTTGCAACCAAACACACGAAAGAAAGAAACAAGAGGCTTCCTTTCATTCCAAAGCTCGTATGGTGTTTTGCCTTGACTCTTGGTCAGCATGGATCTGTTTTGAGAATAACATGCAGTGTTGACAGCTTCAGCCCAAAATCTTTTAGGTATATCAGCTTCAGCTATCATGGTCCTTGCAGCTTCTTTTAGAGTCCTGCTCCTTCTTTCAGCAACACCATTTTGTTGTGGGGTCCTTGCAACTGATGTTTCATGAGTTATTCCATTTGCTGCACAATAATCAGATATAATATGATTTATAAATCCAGTTCCTTTATCTGATCTGATTTTGACCACACTTAGATCCTTTTCAATACTGAGCCTTTTCAGTAGTTCAGGCAGTTTTATCTGAGTCTCTTTCTTACTGAGTAAGAATATGACCCATGTATATCTTGAGTAGTCATCAACTACCACGAGTGCATATTTCCTGCCATTTGTGCTCACTGGTGTTACTGGACCAAAAAGATCCATATGCAACAATTGAAGTATTCTTTCAGTAGAAACATCTTCTTTGCTTTTAAATGATGCTCTAATTTATTTTCCTTTTTGGCACGCATCACAAACATGTTCTTTACTGAACACTTCATTTGGTAACCCCCTCACAAGTGCTAATCTTGCAAGTTTGTTCAGGGTTTTGAAATTCAGGTGATTCATCTTTTTGTGCCACAACCAACTGGTATTTGTGGAACTTTTTGCAACCAAACATGTACCTTTAAGAGTTGAACTCCAATCAGCAAGATACACATTTCCTTTTCTAGTACCAGTTAGCAGAATTTTCTGTGAGGTATCATCTTTCACATAACATAAGTTCTTAGAGAACTCAACATTAAATCCCTTGTCACAGAATTGGCTTATTGAAAGCAGGTTATGCTTCAAACCAGATACATATGAAACACCATGGATATGAACTTAATCAATTTCAAGAGTTCCATATCCTTCAGTCTGTCCTTTGGAGTTGTCTCCAAATGTGATCTGAGGGCCTCTTTGCTCTACATAGTCACTGAGTATTTGCTTGTATCCTGTCATATGTCTTGAACATCCACTGTCACGATACCATACAGTAGGGGCCATTTCATCTCCACTCATCAGTGCTATGTGATCTTCAATCAGTTCAGTGCCCTTGTTTTTCACCTCCTCCACAACCATTAGACAGATGTCATCACTGTCACTATCTGAGAACATTTCATCTGAAGAGCTGGAACCTTCTTCAGAGTGTTCTTCCTCTGCAACCATGGCTTTCTTGCTGGAGAACTTCTTGTCTCTCTTTGCTTGCCTTTCTTTTCTCTCCTTAGCACTTAGGTCTGGACAATCATACTGGAAATGACCTTTCTTTTGGCAGTTATAACATCTGTTGGCATCATCATCCTGATCACTTTCCTCCTTTGTCTTGGAGTCCTTTTTTTTGCGGTCTTTTCTCCTCAGTGGATCTGTCCTCAGCCTTTGAATCTCTCTGGTACTTGTGATTCCTGTAATATTTTTTATATTTTTCATATCTACTATTAAGCCTTTCAAACCTCCTTGCCATCAGTACTAGCTTATCCTCTAACTCATCCTGATTTTTAGCAAGGGAGTTCCCAGACTCTCTAGTTTTACATGTTTTATCCTTGGCTTTGAAAGCCACATTTTTACTAGATGAAGAATCATCTTTGCTGTCAACTTTCTTTGATTTCTTATCAATAACAAACTCATAAGCTTTCAGCTCAGAGAAGACTTGTTGGTACCGTATTGAATCAATGTTCTTGGTGTTTTCAATCACCACTGCATGAATATCCCATTTCTTAGATAGACCTCTAAGAATTTTCAATGCTACTTCTCTTTGTGGATATCTCTTTCCAAGTGCATTCAGATCATTCATTATACTAGTGAATCTGACTTCCAGTCTATCAATAGATTCACCATATTCCATTTCAAAACTATCAAACTTTCCAATGGCAACTGAAAGTTTGTTCTCTTTAATGTGATCTGTGCCTTGGCACATTACAACTAGTGTATCCCATATTTCTTTGGCAGTATTACAATGAGAAATCATCCCCATCACACCATCATCAATAGTGTTATATAGTGTATCTTTGGCAATATAGTCTAGATTGACTAACTTCCTCTCCCCAGGAGTAAGTTGATCATCAGACTTAGGAAATTCAGTCCTGGGATCGTTTCTCTCATTTTCTGTAACTCTGGGATTCACCACAGTGAATTGGAATGGTCCTTCAGAGACCACTCTCCACATACGTTCATGCTTAGAATACAGGTGAGCCTACATTCTCAATCTCCACAAATCATTGCTCTCTACTAAGAACATTGGAAGTTTCTTAGAAGGCATTATGTCTGAGCCTTTTATGATTTCAGCAAATAAGATCTATTCATTAGACCACAAGAATTTTAGCAAATAAGACTATGGTCAACAAAGCAGGTGGTCAAGTTGAACCACTGCTCTGATACCACTTGTTGGTCCCGGTGCAAACGAGTTTTACACGTGTATGGGGGGAATACATGTGTTCAATGAATTTTAAAACTTTTTCTTCACTGAGGTCAGATGGGTCAGGTTGTCCTGATGATTTGGTCCTGAGAAGCCTGAGATCCTCGAGTCAAAGTCTACCTGAGACAGTGATCCTGAGCTACTTTCAGAAACCTCAGATAATCCCAACTGAGCCTGAGTATTTTCAGAGATCCTGAGTTGCTTGAATAGCTACTCAGATGTGCGGAATGGTTGGCCCTAAGTTTATACTCGTTTTATGTTTTGCTGAAAAACCTTCCATTTAATGGAATAGTGATTAGGCTGTGATTCAGTTAGATGCAACTTCAGTGGATTGATTCCAACTGAATATCAGTGAAAATATGCTTCCAGTTTAAAGATATGCAACAGTTAATCAAAGTAATCTGTAAAGCAAATAACACAAAGAAGTTATAGTGGTTCAGAGACTCAAGCTCCTACGTCCACTCTCTCTGATCTCTTTAGAGAAATTCCTTAATCACCTCCTAAGGTTTTCTGACTACCTCTGTAGTTGACTAACCTTTCTACTTTGAGTTTTCTGACTACCTCTGTAGTTTACTTACTCAAAACACACACAAGCTTTCTGACTATCCAAGATAGTTTACTCACTTCTTCTCTAGAGCTTTCTGACTACCTCAATGTAGTTTACTAACTCTTTACAACTCCAACTCACCAACAATCACACTCAAACTACCTTACAAAGGGTTTGGGTTTTCTTGGTTGGTTTCCACTTAGGATGAGATATCCTTTACAATTAAGAACAATGCAAAGGCTAGGATATCTCTACTAAGCATTGGATATATCTTATCAAGACTAGGCTTAGTGAATGAGCTCTCTTCAATATAAAGCACTTGGGAAATTCTTGGGTTTTCGAGTGCTTCAACTTGCAATAATAAGTTTGAGCTCTTGAGTTGCTTATAAATTTCCCCGTAACCTTCAATGTAGATGGTCACAAGTATTTATAGGCAGACACCAAGGTCACTCTTGAAAAACTATCCGTTGGAAGAGATAGCTTCATGAGTTTTCTCTTATGGTGTGAGATGAACGACTATTTTTAGGGTTTGACACTCCCTAGCATGTTTTAGGCAATATGCTTTTCATGCAACCAGTCACCACTTTTTGCAGTCTGGAACATAGTACTACTGACATGCTTCAGTGACCTGTCACTTTCAGTGTCAGTAAAGTACAGTGCTGTCTTCTTCTGATTGGCTCTTGTCTTAAGTTAAATGTAGACAACCATAACGGCTCTTTTTGGTCAATATCTCTGAGTGATATAACCTTAACAACACTTGGTTTTAATTCCTTTTGTCTGCATGTGAATGTCTTGGGCAATATCTATTTTTTTAAGTAATCGCGTTTTTCTCAGTATTGTATCCTTTAGATAGATATTTTCAGTGCCTTGGAACATTCGAGTTTATATCGAGCATTCAAGACATTCTTGAGTCTTGATAATTCTTGTGCTTTTCGATATCCTTTGTCTTTAGTCTTAGTCTTGGTCTTACATCTTACTGTCTTCTATGTCTTGAGTCTTGAGTCTTGATGTCTTACGAGTCTTCTGAGATATCTTGGTGATATCTTGAGTCTTCATACTGAGTCTTCAGTTACTCTATTTCATACTGAGTCTTCATACTGAATCTTCAGTTACTCAATTTCATCTTGAAGTCTTGATTTCTCGATCTCATCTTGAAACTTGAAACTTGAAACCAGTTTTTCGGTTTCATCTTGAAACTTGAAAAACTTCAAAATATAGAAACTTCAGTTTCTTCAGAAACCTACTGAGTCTTCAGAATCTTCAGAATCTATCCTGATCTATATCTGCTGACAATACATTGTGCAGATAACATCCTAAACACTCTAAAACTGAATCCTGACTCAACTATCAAATTATCCTGAACATGTCATACTCAGGGGTTTTGGGATCTAATCAAAATCTTCAGGGGGGACGAAAATATTGGGGTCTTTGAGTGATTGGGAAATTTCCTTGTTTTTTTTTTCAAGAGACAATCTTGAATATATCTAATATATTATATTTCCCAAAATATCTCCCAAATAAAATATTTTCCTCCTTATGTTATGGAATTTTCAAAAATTTCATTATAAATAGCCAAGTGGGAGATTTCTTGAATTTAATGAGATAATCTTGTATTCCAAGAATACTTATCCTCATTCCATAACAAAATTCAAAGAAAATCTTTCTCCATCTTATATTCATAATTTTCGAAAAAAATGAAAAATTAGGCAACAATAATTTATTTTATTTTAAACACCTTTTCAGTTATTGGACATTATCTTTGGGCTACTTGAGGGGCCTTCAGGAGAATTAAGATTGGACCTTCTAATGGACTTTGAATATCTAATATTGAGCCACAATATTATTCAAGCCCATAAATATTAATAAATCCCACTACATAATTAATATTGCACTATCCATCTTAACCCATATTACTGTTAATATGGCTCCCGGTTATTATTTCCCGTGTTTAAGATTATCCAGCACATTAATTAATTCAAGCCACTGAAATAGCTTTCCATTAATTAATATCTTTTGTGCTTGGTCAAGGAACGGTTCAACATTATTATCCATACCGGAAACAATTTCCACTTGCAAGATTTGGTATGATAAATCTTATGAACCTCCCAAGGGGGCAAATCAAACGAGCGTACTCGCACACGATTCTTTGTATTAAATCATAGCAAGCATGTGACCAGTAATATTGCCCAAGATATAAAGTATTGAATCTCATTGATTCTCTACCCGTCATAAGTCAAAGCAATAATTACTAACCACACACGATCTTATTTAAGGAACGAAGATTAAGAAATAACGAACCACTGAGGTCTAATTCTTCCTGGTTCAGTGCTGAAGAATTTATCCTCCTGTAGGTCCTGTTCAGTGCATTAGTCATGCACTAGTGTAATATCTTGGTCAAGACAAGCCAATCTGAGCCTTACACTTCAACCTTTCACGATGGATTGTTCATTTCCATCTAGGTTGTGAACCGCGTACTTTTAGTTACAAGGGACTGTTAATTTAATCTTCAGAGATCTGGTATCACTAAATTAACTACAATGTAACACGTACTGTTTATTGAACAATTATGCAATAAATATATGTAACATTCAATGATATTTAAAGCATCAGTGATAAATAATTTATTTCAGTAAATAAGATAAAAAATTCAGTTTGATTATACAAAGTAAAAGCATACTTTCCAGTATAACCCCAACAATCTCCCACTTATACTCAAAGTCTACTTTTAAGTATACTACAACACATCTCGTGTAGTTCCTAATACGTGACATCTAATGTCAACTACACGAACCTAATAATATCTCCCACTTATACTCAAAGCAGATTGGACAACGGTCTTGACACTCATTCCTTCCACATGTCTCTCGAATGTATTCTGAGGCAGACCCTTTGTGAATGGATCTGCTAGGTTATCTTCTGACGCGATCTTTGCCACCTCTATATCTCCTCTCTTAACGATTTATCGTATAAGATGGTATTTCCTTTCAATGTGTTTGCTGGCCTTGTGGGCTCTTGGTTCCCTTGAATTTGCAACTGCTTCGACATTATCACAGTAAATAGTGATTGTGCTGGGCAAATTCGGAACTACATCCAAGTCCACTAGGAAGTTCTTGAGCCAAACTGCTTCTTTTGCTGCCTCACAAGCAGCTACATATTCAGCTTCCATGGTAGAATCGGCGATGCATTTCTGCTTAACGCTTCTCCATGTCATGACTCCTCCCCCCATGTAAAACACACTACCGGAGGCAGATTTTCTGGAATCTAAGTCTGATTGGAAATACGAGTCCGTGTAACCGATGGGGATTAGATTGTCTGACTGATAAACCAACATTCTATCCTGAGTTCTTTTCAGATACTTCCGAATGTTTTTAACTGCCGTCCAATGATCCTTTCCTAGATTACTTTGATATTTCGCCACCATGCCAACGACAAAGCAGATATCCGGTCTCGTGCACAGCATTTCATACATAAGGCTTCCGACATCCGAAGCATAAGGAATGCCTTTCATATCATCTATCTCTTTCTGTGTCTTAGGGCACATATCCTTGGATAGATGGATTCCATGCCTGAAAGGTACGAAGCCTTTCTTGGAATCCTACATTCTGAATCGCTTCAAGACAGTGTCTATATATGAAGCTTGCGATAAGCCTATCATCCTTTTCTTGCGATCTCGAGTGATCTTGATCCCAAGGACGTGCCAGGCTTCCCCTAAGTCCTTCATATCAAACTGTTTTGAAAGCCATGCCCTTACGTCTGACAATACTTTTACATCGTCTCCGATGAGCAGAATATCGTCTACGTATAGTACTAAGAATACCAATGCAGTTCCGACATGCTTCTTGTACACACAACTTTTGTATTCATTTTGATCAAACCCATAAGACTTTATTACATGATCAAAACATTGGTTCCAAGCTCTGGATGCTTGTTTGAGTCCGTAAATGGACTTCTTGAGCTTACAAACTAGGTGTTCTTGACCTTTTTCAATGAAGCCTTGGGGTTGTTGCATATAGAATTCTTCTTCAAGACTTCCGTTAAGGAAAGCCGTCTTGACATCCATTTACCAGATTTCAAAGTCGAGATGCGCAGCAATCGACAAGAGAATTCGGATAGACTTGAGCATTGCTACAGGTGAAAAGGTTTCCTCATAGTCGATCCCTTCTTTCTGAGTATAACCTTTCGCCACAAGCCTTGCCTTGAAGGTTTCCACCTTCCCGTCCGGTCCTCTTTTCCTCTTGTATACCCACTTGCAGCCAACGGGTTTGACCCCATTGAGTGGTTCGACTAGCCCCCACACTCTGTTATGATACATAGAACCCATTTCGGCTTCCATTGATGTTTGCCAAGAAACCTCATCCTTGTCTTGGATTGCCTCGTCGTAAGTCCATGGGTCTGATTCATCTTGACCGGGGACTAAGTCCAAGGACTCTTCTATCCCCATGAATCTCTCGGGTTGTCTCACAACCCTCCCACTATAACGAGGTTCAGGTTGTCTAAGTGTGTCCTTTGATATGTTATCTTGTACAGTTGGCACTGAGGTTAGCCCTCTAAGCTCATTTAAGGTAATCTCACTTCTGGGCTTTCTTTCGTTCATATAGTCTTCTTCCAAAAATCTAAAGTGGGTGCTAATTACCACCTTTTGATCCTCGGGACCATAGAACATACACCCTTTTGTTCCCTCGGGGTATCCTATGAACAGCCTTAATTCTGATCGTGGATCTAATTTTCCGGCTTCCTTGTCCAACACGTAGGCCGGACACCCCCAAATTCTCAAATGTCTCAAACTGGGCTTGAGCCCGGTCCACAATTCTTTGGGAGTTTTGGGAACCGACTTGGATGGCACCAAGTTCAGAATATAAGCCGTTGTTTCTAAGGCGTGACCCCAGAACGACTTGGGTAGATCCGCATAACTCATCATTGATCTAACCATTTCTAAAAGAGTTTTGTTTCTTCAATCTGTAACCCCGTTTTGTTGAGGGGTTCCGGGTGCAGTTAGCTGGGATACAATCCCTTCATCTGACAAGTAGTTCAAAAACTCATCGCTGAGGTACTCCTCCACGATCAGATCGCAGAGACTTGATACATTTTTCCCTATGATTCTCTGCTTGAGCCTTAAATTCTTTGAATTTGTCAAAGGTCTCAGATTTATGCTTCATAAGGAAAATGTAGCCGTACCTTGAGTAATCATCAATAAAGATGACGAAGTACTCATAACCTCCTCTTTCTTTGATTGACATTGGACCACATACGTCCGTGCGAACGATTTCTAACACTTCTTTGGCTCTATTCCCCTTGGCTCCGAATTCCTAGTTTTAGAAAGAATTTAATTTCGGTTTCTAAACTTTACCTTGATGGATATTCGGTTACTTTTGATAAAGTTGTTACCATTTCTCTTTACGATAAATTTATCTGTCATGGAACGTTGTTGAATAATATCTATACAATTACCTGTGCACACCACTCACAAAATGCATCCTATAACACATAAACTGTTTCCGATAAAAGAAAATGTTCATCAGACGTGAACGAGACACTTCTATGACATCTTAGATTGGGACATATTAATCCAAAAGGATTCAAAGGTTGGTAGAAGATGGTTCATTGGAGTCTCTCCGGATTGAACTAATCTCAACTTGTGAATCGTGCTTGGAGGGTAAAATGACCAAGAGACATCTCTTAAAATTAAAACTCTGTCTTCAAAAGACAGGTGCACTTCTCCCACTGCTTCAGCTGCCACTCTCGTAGCATCGCCCAGTGTGATGAGGATCTCACTTCTACTAAGTTGCCGGGTCCGCTTGAACCCCTGTAAAGTGAAACAAACATGATCAGTGGATCCCGTATCCACCACCCATAAATGGGAGGCATACACCGCTAAACAAGTTTCAACAACCAGTGCGAATTACCATTCTTTCCATTTCCATTAAGATTGGAACAGGCTGACCTCCATTGTCTCGAACTTTCGCTCCCCAAATGTTTCCTCTTGTTTGACCCTTCACTCTTAATGGACGTTGAGTCTACTTGGTTTAGCCTTTCTTTCTCACCCTTCTTACCACCAATTGGCCTAGAAGAAAAAGAAGGCCATTTTGTGACAAAGTGCTTTTTCTTGCACTCCTCTTCCTCTTCAACCAATGTAAGAGCATTTACCAGATCGTCCACAGTGAAATCTAGATCTTCCAGTAGGTACTCTAGATAGGGATGATCATAGCTCTTTGGTAGAGTATGGAGAATGAAATCAACCTTAGTTTTGAAATCGCATTTTTCGCCAAGAATCTCAAGCTCCTCAAAGAGAACCATAACCCGAAGAACGTGTTCCCTTGCGGTCGTTCCTTCTTCCATTATTATCTTGGCCATTTCAAGCCTTATGCTTTGGATAGCCATATGGGCCGAATGTGAAAACATCTCTTCGAGATTCTGCATAATGTCTGCAGCTGATTCAAATCCTTGATGAAGGTGTTTCAACAAATTAGACATATTTGTCAACATTGTGTCCTTCACCAATTGATTAGTTAACTCCCATTCACTATGTTCCATCTCGTCCCATATGCCAGTATCTTTAGCAGGTTTTTCGAGTTTTGGTGTGTCAAGCACTGATATGCCCGGTGGAAAACCCATGAAATGCGGAATAATCATGAAATGCATATAAAAACAATGGTGAAGGAATGGTGATTTCAGATTTTTGCGTTTTAAGCTCATGTGTTGTGTTTTGCTTATAATCGAATGCATATGACAATATAAGAACATAAAGCAATAAAGAACACAACAAAGTATAGTTGTTCGGAGACTCAAGCTCCTACATCCACTCTCCCTGTTCCTAGGGAAATTCCTTCCAACTAGACTTATCACCCTCTCGGGCTAGCCTCTAGATATTTAACGAGCTCTCATTCAAACTGGACTTATCACCCTCTCGGGTTCGCCTCGAGATTTATCACCCTCCACGGGATTGCCTACCCTCCCTTTCGGGATTGCTAGATGTTTACCGAGTTCACACTCACCTACAAACTTAACCGACTGATTTGGGTAAGGTTTGTTTGGTTTCCAACTAGGTTGAGATTTTCCCTTACATTTGTTTAGCCTCAATGCTAAGGTTGGGAAAATCTCTCTAAGCTTAGGATACATCGTGGGTTGCTTAGATTGGGTTCTAGAACACTCTTGAACATATTTGTATATCTACAGACTTGTGTTCTAGGGTGGGAATGCTTTGGGTATAACTCTCTTTGGCTCTGTAGCATCTCGTGCTATAATCAACACGCATCCACCCATTAGAATGATGAAAGACCTTGTATTTATAGTGTGGATTTGAATGTTACCGTTGGAGAGAATCACATTCAAATCCATACTATTCTTGTAAGTACATCAGCTTCTTCAGGCTGGTTGTCTTCCTCTCATTGGTCCACGTCAGCTGATTCTAACGGCTATATTCCTCAGATTCCTCGCCTTGGAATCATTCAGGATTCTCTGAGTCTCAGTGTCTTTAGAGACATCTTGAGTCTTGATTCTATCTAAGTCTTGAGTTTATCCGAGTCTTAGATTTCTCATCCGAGCCTCGGGTTTATCGGGTTTATCCGAGCCTCGGGATACTTGATTCAAAGAGACTTCTCTTGGCGGACCTTATACGTCGGGCATCTTGACACTCGGGTTGGCCCGAGTTCGATTCTCTGAATTCGAACATCGACCTTTAGGTCACTTTGACTCGAGCTATCGATTTCTTCTTTGCACGATCGATCATTTCGGTGATCGGATCAACACATCTTCGAATCAACATCTCGGGGATAGCATCGAGTTAATACATTAGGTTTAGCATATCGGTTTAGCACATCGATCTCAATCACGTCGATCTTGATCATCTGCTCATCTTCATATCGATCTCGATCACGTCGATCTCGTCGATCTCATCTACTCCTCTTTTGATCTGCAACCTTCTCTTACGATCTTACGGTCGGTTTCTTTTCGATCGGCTTTTGCGCTCTTCCGATCACCATATCACTCGACTGTTCTTCCGATCATCCGATCATGTTTGTTACGGTCATCGATCTTCCGATCACCGGCTTAGCTTTTCTTCTCTTCTTGATTTTGCCTGACTCATCGCTTAACTCGAACTCATTTAACTCATCCGATCTTGATCGGTCTCGTCTCGCACCTCGTCGATCTCGATCATCTACGTCTGATTTAAGTGAGTTCCCCTCAATTTGTTCTCTCGTTCCCCCAACTTGTTATCGTAAATTAACTTCAATAACACAAGTTGATAATGTTTTGCATAATTCATCAAAACTAAAATATCCCAAAAATTTCCCCTTTTTGATAATGAAGCCAAAATATTAGAATATATGCCTTTTTAAAAAACGGGTTTTTTTTAAAAAGATCGATTCAATGATCACATTAAAAGTGATCTTTTGAACTCTGCTTTCGATACCAATTGATAGGCCTTGTGGAAAACCCATGAAATGCGGAATAATCATGAAATGCATATAAAAAAAAAAGGTGAAGGAATGGTGATTACAAATTTTTGCATTTTAAGCTCATGTGTTGTGTTTTGCTTATAATCGAATGCATATGACAATATAAGAACATAAAGCAATAAAGAACACAACAAAGTATAGTGGTTCGAGACTCAAGCTCCTACATCCACTCTCCCCTGCTTCTAGGGAAATTCCTTCCAACCGACTTATCACCCTCTCGGGCTCGCCTCTAGATATTTAACGAGCTCTCACTCAAATCGACTTATCACCCTCTCGGGTTCCCCTGGGGACTTATCACCCTCCACGGATTGCCTACCCTCCCTTCGGGATTGCTAGATGTTTACCGGGTTCACACTCACCTAAAAAACTTAACCGATCGATTTGGGTAAGGTTTGTTTGGTTTCAAACTAGGTTGAGATTTTTCCTTACATTTGTTTAACCTCAATGCTAAGGTTGGGAAAATCTCTCTAAGCTTAGGATACATCGTGGGTTGCTTAGATTGGGTTCTAGAACACTCTTGAACATATTTGTATATCTCTGGACTTGTGTTCTAGGGTGGGAATGCTTTGGGTATAACTCTCTTTGGCTCTGAGGCATCTCGTCTTTATAATCTCCACGATCCACCCATTAGAATGATGAAAGACCTTGTATTTATAGTGTGGATTTGAATGTTACCGTTGGAGAGAATCACATTCAAATCCATACTATTCTTGTAAAATACAACAACTTCTTGGTTTGGTTGTCTTCCTCTCATTAGTCCACGTCACCGATTCTAACGGCTATATTCCTCAGATTCCTCACCTTGGAATCATTCAGGGTTCTCTGAGTCTCGGTGTCTTGAGAGACATCTTGAGTCTTGATTCTATCTGAGTCTTGAGTTTATCCGAGTCTCAGATTTCTCATCCGAGCCTCGAGTTTATCCCGAGCCTCGGGATACTTGATTCAAAGAGACTTCTCTTGGCCGGACCTTGTTTGATCGGGCATCTTTTGACACTCGCCGGTGGCCAGTTCGATTCTCTGGTCGGACATCCCGACCTTTAGGTCACTTTGACTCGAGCTATCGATTTCTTCTTTGATCTGATCTGATCAGCTCGACTGATCAGATCAACACATCTTCAGATCAACATCTCAGGATAGCATCAGGTTAGTACATTGGGTTTAGCATATCAGTTTAGCACATCTGATCTCAATCACGTCTGATCTTGATCATCTGCTCATCTTCATATCGATCTCGATCACGTCCGATCTCGTCGATCTCATCCACTCCTCTTACGATCTGCAACCTTCTCCTCTAATCTTACAGTCGGTTTCTTTTTCGATCAACTTGTGCCTTTCTTCGATCACCATATCATTTCGTTCTTCTTGATCATCCGTCCAGTGCATTACCGGTCATCGATCTTACGATCGGTTGGCTTAGCTTTTCTTCTCTTACGATTTTGCATAACTCATCGGGTTAACTTTCGAACTCATCTAACTCATTTGATCTCGATCGGTCTAAATCTGCGACCTCGCCCGATCTCGATCATCTACGCCTCGATTTCGTGAGTTCCCCCTCAATTTGTTCTCTCGTTCCCCCTCAACTTGTTATCTGTAAATTAGCTTCAATAACACAAGTTGATAATGTTTTGGCATAATTCATCAAAACTAAAATATCCCAACAAGCACCCATTCGAATTTTTGTGCAGTTAGAACAATCATGATTTTCTCTTTCCAAACGAAGTAGTTTTCACCAGTTAACTGATGATCTTTAAGTATAGAATACAGTGGATTAAAAGGTTGCGACGTGCTGAACTGAAATAAATAACAATTTGTATAAGCACAAACATATCACAAGATTCGATCACATGTTTCATATTAAAATCTCAAAAAAAATATGAACATTGCATCAACCAACATCTCAAAACAGTTTATATAAGCCACGTGGGGTGGGTCATTATTTAAACACATTCAAGCAGGTTACAAACAAGAAACAATTATAAACCTTTAATATCCAGATTAATAGTTGGCTCCCACTTGACCAATATAAAATTGACAGGGACTTCGGGGAAGTATATGAATATCAATTTTATACCTAAGTAATAACCATGATTAAATACATAATTATTACTTCGCTTTGAACGAGCCTCGTGGGGAGGGTCATCGTCGCCAATAATAACCCACAATCATCCATTTGGAATTTATTCATGTGAAATCTATCTTTTGGCCGTCCCGTGGGGGGAATTTCTCCAAAAGAATCCACAAATAAATAAATCATGGAGGTCAAAATTAATTCAATTTTATTATCCGGAATAAAATTGTCAATTAATTGTTTAAACATACTTAGTAATTTCATAAAGGTGAGATTTTTCAAATCATATTCTCATGCATCACATATTTAAACACAATTTAAATAAGCACAAAATAATGCAAAACATCAAAACAAAAAATTAAACACATTGGGCACATATATCCAATTGTAACAGTTAATTTTTGTCATGTCTTGATCTCGAGAAATCATCTTCATAGCCTTCATCATTCGTCTCGAAAAGCTCCCACTTGACCATCTTGAAAAATGCCTCATCAAGCCACGTCATTGACCAGCTCGCGTGTCGGAGTGCACGGCCTTATGTCGTCGGCCTTGTTTCCCTGCGTCGCCGCATTGCTCGCGCCAATTCGCCGCATTGCTCGCTCTTGCGAGGGCAACCTAGATCGAGACTAGTCTATTACATTGATCAAATCATACAAATCCTAATCTACTCGTGGATTTTCTCACGAGGTAAAACGAATTCGAACGAATCGAATTAAAAAAAACCACAATTTATATGCATGCATAAATATAAACATTCATCAAATACCATGACAATTGGATACCTGCAAAAAAGATCTAGCAATTCTACTATCCAATTTCAAATTTAATGAAAATGAATTAAATTACAATTTAAAATCCAGAGTCCGAAACCGAAGCTCTGATACAAGTTGTTGGGGAATTAATTGCCCGGATCTATTCGGGATGAATATTTAAATATAAATTTAATTCTAACAATTATTACTAGCATGAATTAATCATATATTAATTCAAATAATAATTCAACAACCAATCATGCATATAAACATTTCACATAAAACCTAAGTATGCAGAATTACTACGGGTTTACGTGAACTAACCTCTCGGAGTGACAACGGTTGAGAAGATGGATCCCGTTCACACGAACACACTAAAAGACCTTCTCAAGTATTCCCTTATCCTTGTTCAACAATCCGGTGGTAGGAACTTGCGAACAATTTAACAAAAGGGAAAAATAAAATTATGTTGCACCACCTTTGTGGATTTCTATTTTTTCCAACACATGGAATTGCACTTGGGGATGAAAAACTCATCCCCTATTTATAATACTAAGGGGGGACGAAAATATTGGGGTCTTTGAGTGATTGGAAAATTCCTTGCTTCTTCTTCAAGAAACAATCTTGAATATATCTAAGATATTCTATTTCCCAAAATATCTCCCAAATAAAATCTTTTCCTCCTTATGTTATGGAATTTTCGAAAATTTCATTATAAATAGCCAAGTGGGAGATTTCTTGAGTTTAATGAAATAATCTTGTATTCCAAGAATACTTATCCTCATTCCATAACAAAATTCAAAGAAAATCTTTCTCCCTCTTATATTCATAATTTTCGAAAAAAACGAAAAATTAGGCAACAATAGTTTATTTTATTTTAAAGACATTTTCAGTTATTGGACATTATCTTTGGGCTACTTGAGGGGCCTTCAGGAGAATTAAGATTGGACATTCTAATGGACTTTGAATATCTAATATTGAGCCACAATATTATTCAAGCCAATAAATATTAATTAATCCCACTACATAATTAATATTACACTATCCATCTTAACCCATATTATTATAATATGGCTCCTGCATTATTTCCGTGTTTAAGATTATCCCCATTATTATTTAATTCAAAAAATAACTTTCCATTAATTAATATCTTTTGTCCTTGGTCAAGGAACCTGCTCAACATTATTATCCATTCCTAAAACAAATTCCACTTGTAAGATTTGGTATGATAAATCTTAAATCAAACGAGCGTGCATTTCATACGATTCTTTGTATTAAATCTTAGTAATCACATGTGACCAGTAATATTGCCCAAGATATAAAGTATTGAATCTCATTGATTCTCTACCCGTCATAAGTCAAAGCAATAATTACTAACCGTTGGGAGATGAATTTAATAAAGAAGATTTTGATTAGATCCCAAAACTCCTGAGTATGACATGTTCAATAATTTTATAGTTGAAAGATGTTCGGATGTTATCTGCAATTTATAGTCAATTTAAAATTTCAAGATTCAAGACTCGAAAAGTCTCAATTCAAGAAATTGAAGACTCAAGATAAAACTAATTGAAATTGAAGAAATTGAAGACTCAGTATGAAACTGAGAAACCATGAATCAATTATCTCGTAAATATAAACACTTTACATCAAGACTCGTCTAAAGACTCAAAGACTTATTACTAGCAAGACTTCAAAAGAATTAATCATATAACCCTAATTTCCGGAATCGAATAATATCTATCTGACTACAAAATCAAAAAACGCGATTACTATAAATTCATTTCTAAAACTAAGTGTTGTTAAAACCTAGATGAATTTAATAAAAGATTATATGATTTTGATTAAGATCCCAAGACCCCCGAGTATGACATGTTCAAGAATGATCTTGATAGTTGATTTCTTTTATTTTGTTATCCAAAATGTATAAGGGAATATAGTTTCGAATTCTCAAGACTCAAGATGATGAATCAAGACTCATGAAGAACACAAATAAATAAGATAAATCAAGACTTAAGACCTTCTCAAGACTCAAGACACAAGACCAAAGACCGATTCCAAGATCAAGAATATTTGTTTATATCAAATGATCGATTGAACTGAATGTTCCGAGGCAATCAATATATCTATCCGAAGGATGCAATCTTTGAGAAAAAAGATGCCTTAAAAGTTAGATATTGCCAAGACATTCAAATGCATAAAAAAAACTAAGTCGGAAGTATTGTTAAGGTTTTATCAAACTCGAGTTTTTTAAAGGTGTCTCTCCCAAATCAAGACAAAAGTCAAAAAGAGGAAGATTTTCTCAATGAATTTATGTAAAAAGTTCATCCCCATGAAAGGCTTTGCCTAAAACGTATCTAAATATAGCCGTTTCTCACACACCATAAGGGGAACTCACGGGTTATCTAGTTTTCAAGAGTGATTGGTGTATCCTTAAATACCGGTGACCCTTCTACATAGTAAGGTTAAAATTTATACATAACAAGAGCTCAAACTTATTCTTGCAAAAGTTAAAGCACTTCTACCTTGAATTTCCCAAGATATTGAAGAGAGCTCACTTTACTAAGCCTAGCTTGATAAGATTTATCATAAAGCTTAGTCGAGATATCCTAACCCTTTGCATTGTGCTTTAAAAAATCTCATCCTTTTGAAAACCAACCAAGAAACCCCAAACCCTTATGGTAGTTGGAGTTGTTTGTTGGTGAGTAGAGGTGTAAAGAGTTAGTAAACTTTTAGTAAAAAACTCTAGAGAAGAAGTTAGTAAGCTCTGAGGGTTCCGAAGCTTGTGTGTGATTGAGTAAGTCTTGCATTCGGGTTGATAAAACTTTATCCTCAGTCTACGAGGTAGTCGAAAGCTTTTGAAGTGAATTTCTCATGAGTCGGGGAGAGTGGATGTAAGCTTTCTTCTATAACTCGATGTGTTCTTTATTGGAATATGTGCTTAATTTTGCATCAACTTGATTTTGAAAGCATACTTTTCTAAATTCATTGAATCAATCCAATAAAGTTGCATAAGTGATTCACAGCCTAATTTTTCATAAGGAAAAGTTTTTTTTTTTTAAAAGCTTAAAAAGTATAATTTTTTAAGTTTTATCTGATCCAAGCAACTTTCTCTCGAAAGACTCGGTTAGGATTATCATTTTTGAAAGCGACTTCGGGATCACCGTTTGATTGGACATTATCTTTTTTCCACCCAAAGTCGACCTCGGAAAAAGTTTTAAAATCTAACTTGAGGGACCTTGGACCAACAAGTGGTATCGAATTAAAAAAGATTACTTTTTTCAATTCTAATGGATCTTTCTTTTAAAACCTATCTAATCCGATATCAACAAAGCCCAAGGAAAAATAAGTTTTTCACAACAATGGAATAATAGAACTTTTCATTGATAAAACCCCTATATTTACATTAAAGTTACAAATGCAAGAAAACACGGAGGTCAATACATAACTCTAAACCCTAAACCCTTAAGCCATATCCCTAAACCTTCATCCAAACCCAAACCCGATCTCATGATTAAGAGGAGGAAAGAGAGATTTTTTAAATCGATGCTCTCATTTTCCCAACTTAACAGATGAGGAGGCTTGAAAAATCCTATGCCAAGAACCGATGGACTCTCCAAGGGGGTGAGAGCGGCATTAATATTTTTTAAAAGAGCGCTCAACCATTGAGTTTGATATAGGAAGATCACCCGTTAATATCAAGATCGTATATCAAACTCACGTTCATTTCGGACTAAGTCTGTTGATGGTATCACGTCATAACGATCACACAAGGTTATACGGTTAGGAGAAGTGTCTTCTCGGTTAAAAACGAAAAGCCCTTTGGTCTTTGCAACAATCGATAAATCGCGTTTTATGATTGAACAGAGTTGATTTGAGAAGATGAAATCATGGAAAAAGGGTAAAAGTGTTTCACAAAGTCTCACGAAACAAGGGTTCACCAGATACATGATTCTCTGAAGAAGATATGTATGGTGAATGATTAAAAACATTGGTCCAATTTATAGAGGCCACAAGGGTGCTCAAATTTGAGTTTTCAAAGCCTATTTTAGAAAAATTTGCATCACAAGGACAAATCGATAATTGGATAAAGTTACGGCGGATTGACATATCGAGTGTATCGATTCTACGCATGTCAAATCGCACTAACTCTACTAGACAATCACAAAGAATGTTGTCTTAATCGAGAAGAATCGATTAGGTCAACAAAAAATCGATTACATAAAAGTATCAAATGAAGAAAATCTCAAAACTTCACCAAATCGGATATATCGGTATATATCAAGGGGAACTTCAACTTGAGGGGGGAACTCACGGAATCAAAAGTAAATGATTGAGATGGAGGTTATTACTAGAGATTAATAAATCGATGAAGAAGATGAGTTTTGATTAGAATCCCAAAAAAGCTCCAAAGAAATCGAAAAGGTTGCAAATCGGAAGATGAGCGAAAGAGATGACATGTTGATAAACCCCGAGATGATAATCTTTATAGTTGATCTAAAGTCTAATCGATAAACGATCGAGGAAATTAGCATGAGGTTTAGAGTGTTAGGGTTATTTCGATGTCACCATTTATCAATGCCTATCGATAAGGTCCGTCCCAGAAGAAGAGGAATATAGATCGACTTGTAATTCTTTATGTTTGTGTCTTTATTTCTTTGATAAGATCATTGTAATCTGTAACTGATAATATACAATCAATGAAACTCTTATCTTTATGCTCAAAGATAATACCTCATTATCTTTTTTACATGTCTTTTATTTTGATATGCCTGATTGAATGTCTCTGATCTGATTATATGCTCATATATAAGGGAAACTATATGATGCTATAAGAAATTACTTAAGTATTTAGTAATGATCTATTTAGAAAAGATTCATTACTAAAGAAATTTGTTGAATGTTTTTAAATTGATTGGAGATTTACCTTTCTTGTAATAAAAAAACTGAAACCTGAGTATAGGTTATATGTTTGTAACAAGATAGGTTTTGGCATCATCAAAAAGGGGGAAATTGTTGGGAAATGAATTTTATAAAGAGGATTTTGATTAGATCCCAAAACCCCCCGAAAATATGACATGTTCAGGATAATCTTGATAGATGAATCGAGATTCAGGTTTTAGAGTGTTCAGATATTATCTCGATGTATAGTCGGCGATATAGAACGAAGTTAGTTTCAAGACTCAAGAAGAAATCGAGATATTGAGACTCAAGAGGGATACCGAGAACTCAAGACTCGAAAATATCAAGGCACTTATCGAAGACTTCAAGAACATACCGAATGCTCGAGATATCTCAATGTTCCGAGGCACTCTTGAATATAGCCGTTGAATCCAAACGATATTTGAAAAGTCACGAACTTACAAAAGAAGAGTATGGATTTGAATGTAACTCTCTCCAACGGTAACATTCAAATCCACACTATAAATACAAGTTCTTCCTTCATTATCGATATGGAAGTGCTAAAGAACAATGCTACAGAGCCAAAGAGCGTTATAGCCAAAGCATTCCCACCCTAGAACACAAGTCTATAGATATACAAATATATTCAAAGAGTGTTCTAGAACCCAATCTAAGCAACCCACGATGTATCATAAAAGTTAGAGAGATTTTCCCAACCTTAGCATTGAGGCTAAACCATTTGTAAGGGAAAATCTCACCATAGTTGGAGACAACACCAAAACCTAAACCCAAAGTGGTGAAGTATAGTTGTTAGGCAAACCCGAGTGAGGGTGATAAGTCCCGGCTGGAGTGTGGACTCGTTAAACATCCGAAAATCCCGTGGAGGGTGATAAGTCCCAAGTTAAGGGGTTATAAGTCCAAGAGGGTGATAAGTCCCGTTTGAAGGAATTTCCCTAAAAGAGTGGATGTAGGACTGGTTGTCCAAACCACTATATATTGTCTACTATGTTTATACTTGTCATAGATTCGTTTATAAGCAAAGCACACACACGAGCTCAAAAGTTTAAAAATTGGAGCACTCATCCCTCGCTTTTATATGCACCGGTTAAAACGCCTTTGCTTCAAGACGCAAAAAAATAGGTTTTCTCCGACCAACAATCAAAAGATATTGACCAAAAAAGAGCCGTTATGTTTGTCTACATTTATCAAGACAAGAACCAATCGAGGAAGACAAAGATCTTTTACTAACACTAAAAGTGACCAGTCATCAAGCATGTCAATAATCTTATGTTCCATAAAAAAGTGGTGAGTGGCTACATGAAAGCATATTTCCTAAAACATGCAAGGGAGTATTCAAACCCTAAAAATAGTCGTTCATCAAACACCATAAGAGGAAACTCATGAAGCTATCTCCTCCAACGGATAGTTTTTCAAGAGTGTCCTTGGTGATATTGCCTATATATACTAGTGATCCTCTACATTGAAGGTTACGGGAAATTTGTAAGCAACTCAAGAGCTCAATCTTATTATTGCAAATTGAAGCACTCAAAAACTGAAGAATTTCCCAAGTGTTTCAAATTGAAGAGAGCTCATTCACTAAGCCTAGATTGATAAGATATATCCAAAGCTTAGTAGAGATATCCTAGCCTTTGCATTGTACTTATTTTAAAGGATATCTCATCCTAGTTGGAAACCAACCAGAAACCCTAAACCCCTTGTAAGGTAGTTTGAGTGTGTTTGTTGGTGAGTTGGAGTTGTAAAGAGTTAGTAAACTACATTGAGGTAGTAAGAAAACTTTAGAGAAGAAGTTAGTAAGCTACTTGTGGTAGTCTGAACACTTGTGTGTGTTGAGTTAGTAAACTACAGTGAGGTAGTCAAGAAACTCAAGGTAGAAAGGTGAGTAAGCTGCAGTGAGTCAGCCAGAAAACCTTAGGAAGTGGTTAAGGAATTTCTCTGAAGGTCAGAGAGAGTGGATGTAGGAGCTTGAGTCTCTGAACCACTATAATTGATGTGTTGTTTTGCTTTCTGTACTGTATTATTATCTGTTGAATGTTTTTAACTGAAAGCATTATTCAATAATATTCAGTTGGAACCAATCCACTGAACTTGCACCCAACTGATCACAGCCTTAATCACTGTTTCATTAAAAGGAAGATATTCAGCAAAGCTAAAAACGAGTATAAACTTAGGGCCAACCATTTCGCACACTTGAGTTGCTAGAACAGATAGTTACCAAACTGAACTAACTCTACTGAGGGCTCAGTAAGATAGTTATCTAATCCAAGCGGCTCAGGATCTCTGAAAAATTCAGGCTCAGTTGGGCTAATCTAAAGCTTCTGAAAGCAGCTCAGGATCACTGTCTCAGTAGACTTTGACTCTGGGCGATCTGTGCTTCTCAGGGCCAAATCATCAGGACAACCTGACCCATCTGACCTCAGTGAAGAAAAGTTTTCAAAATCACTAAACACGTGTATTCACCCCCCCATACACGTGTGAGACTCGTTAGCACCGGGACCAACAAGTTTTATTAGAGTAGTAGTTCACTTGACCACATGCTTTGTTAAGCCATAGTCTAAATTGCTGAAAGACTCTGGTGGTCTACTGAACAGATCTATTTGCTGAAATCTTACAAGGCTCAGATATCATGCCTTCTAAGAAACTTCCTATGTTCTCAGTTGAGAGCTACGATTTATGGAGATTAAGAATGCAGGCTCATCTATATTCAAAGCATGAAAGAATGTGGAGAGTGGTTTCTGAAGGACCATTCAAATTCACTGTTGTGAATCCCAAAATCACTGATACTGAGAGAAATGATCCCAGAGATGAATTTCCAAAGTCAGATGATCAACTTACTCCTGATGAGAGAAAGTTAGTCAATCTTGACTACATTGCTAAAGATACTTTATATAGCACTATTGATGATGGTGTTATGGGGATGATTTCTCACTATGAAACTGCAAAGGAAATATGGGACACACTTGTTGTGATTGCTGAGGAAGAAGAACATTCTGAAGAAGGTTCCAGTTCCTCATATGAGATTTTCTCAGATAGTGACAGTGATGATATCTGTCTTATGGCTGTGGAGGAGGTAAATTCTTCTATCCCAGTTGTTGCTCCTACACAAGCATATGAGTTCTCAAGTTCTACTGTAAACAATAACTTTGACCTGATGGATTCATTTGAGAATCTTATGAAGGACTATGCTGTGTTACAAGAACTGCTCAATGAAACTCAAGAGCAGATCAAGGAACTGACTACTGAGAATCTGAAGTGGAAAGACTCTAAAAATGCTGAGATCACTTCTCAATTGATGGGAACTACTGATGAACTAGATGTTCTGAAAGAACAACTCTCAGAAAAAGAGAAGGTGATAGAAATCCTGAATGGAAAATTAGAGAAATCCACTGAGGAGATTCAGCTTATCAGAACTGGGTTCAATGACCTCTTTGAGAAGCATGAAACTCTAAAGAAATGTGAGGATAGTCTTGTAGAGAAAGTTAGCTCTATTGAATTACGCATCTAAAGTGATAGATGAAATTGAGTTATCAAAGACCCGCAACTATAAAAAGTTGGATTGGGATACATTCCGGGGGAACCTCACAAGGTCTTTTTGAATCTTTGCTTCTAGTAGCACCAAGACTGCTTTTGTTAAACAAGTGGCACCAAATCTTATTCTTGAAGAAGCGCCAGAGTTTTAGACAAGGGTAAAGGACCTATGGTTTCAAAAAATTGAATGTTCGGGAAGAAAGCCCAGACCTCTGGAAAAGGCTAGAAAACCCCGACCACTCAATAGGAAATCTTCAGGGCAAGTACTTCAAAGCCTCAGGCTAAGAATACCAACTTTGAAGAGATCTCAAGACCTTGAACCATCGGAGGAATTTTCGAAGAGAATCACTTTCGGCCCAGAGATATTCTCAACCCAAAAGACCAAGTCCTCGACATTACTAAAGACCCCAATTTCAAGACAGCAAACCCAAACCCCACTTGCCTAAGGGTAAAGGTTTCCTGAACCCAAGTCAGCAGAGACAAAGACCAGCTGCACAAAAGCCAAAGCACTTGAACAAAAGGCCTGTACCCAAGAAGAACTCTAAGGCTCATGTACATGCTAAGGCTGTCACTCATACACAGGATACTGTCAAGGAACCTAGGGTGGTGAATGTGTATGTAGATGTTTATGGGAGACAAATCAGCCACTCTAAAGTAATTAGAGTTGTTAGGCAGATTTGGGTTCCAAAAGGTACAACTAACCTGGTAGGACCCTACACAAAATGGGTACCTATGAACTGATCTGTTTTTCAGGTGAAAGACAAGGGCACTGATCTGAATGAAAACAACATAGTACTGATGAGTGGAAATGAATTGGCTCCTGCTGTATGGTATTTGGATAGTGGATGTTCAAGACATATGACAGGATATAAGCAACTCATCACTAACTATGTTGAGCAAAAAGGCCCTCATATCACATTTGGAGATGGCATCTTACTTGTTCAGATTTATGTAGATGACATCACATTTGGATCTCCAAATAATCAGTTGTGTGACCTGATGAAAGGAAAGTTTGAGATGTCAATGATGGGGGAGATGAATTTCTTTCTTGGACTTCAGGTGAAACAAACTAAGGAAGGAATTTTCATCAATAAAGCAAAGTACACCAGAGATCTGATTGCAAAGTATGGTGTACAGAATTGCAATGCAGTTAGAATTCCTATGAATACTAACTACAAGATGGATTCTGATCCTGAAGGAAAATCAGTAAATCACACTGATTATAGAGGGATCATTGGATCACTGCTATATCTCACAGCAAGTAGGTCTGATATAATATTTGCTGTTGGGATATGTGCAAGATACCAAGCCAATCCTAAGGCTAGTCACATGGAGGCTGCCAAAAAGATTCTGAAATATCTTAAGGGCACTGTGAATAGAGGATTATGGTATCCAACTGATGATAACCTTGAATTAACTGGTTATTCAGATGCTGATTATGGAGGATGTAGAATTGACAGGAAGTCTACCACATGAACTTGTCAATTTCTTGGAAGTAAACTGATATCATGGTTTTCAAAGAAACAGACCTCAGTAGCAACCAGTACTACTGAAGCTGAATACATGGCTGCAGGAAGCTGTTGTGCACTGATTCTTTGGCTCAGACAACAATTGAGGGATTATAAGATTATAGCCAATGAAGTACCTATATTTTGTGATAATAATAGTGCAATTGCTATTACACAAAATCTGGTATTGCACACCAGATGTAAGCATGTTGATATCAGACATCACTTCATCAGAGATCATGTTGAGAAGAAAGACATCAGGATGGAGAAAATTCATACTGATAAACAGAGAGCTGATATCTTGACTAAACTTTTGGCTGAATCAAGATTTCAAGAACTATCAGTTGAATTAGGGATGTTGGATCCAGGTGCATAGAGCAAATCTGAAAAATTGAAGGTTTTCAGATGCATGAAGTTTTCTCAGGATTTTACTGAGAAACTCAGGATAAAATTGAAAGTACTGAAATCTGAGTCTTGGGACACTCAAATATACTGAAGATCAGTACTCAGTATTATACTGATCTTGCTCAGTACTCAGTATCATACTGACCCCGTTCAATACTCAGTACTATACTGACCCAGCTCAGTACTCAGTATTATACTGATATTTTATCAAGGTCAAAACCCGGTAAGACTGATAGAGAAAAAATAGTCTGAAGAAGTAATGACTCATGCAATGCATTTATCTTCCAACTAAATCTCAGTAATCATTGGCAATAAATAATAAAACACCTGAAGGAATATTTGGGCGGGACCTTTGAAATACCTAAAGGAAGTCAATGGTCTGCAGGAACAGTAATTAATTGCACTGTTTATTAATCACCAATAAGGTTAAATTGGCGGCGTAATATTTGTGAAATCGTCCTTTCATATACCCGATTTGGTCGGTGTTTAATCTCAATCGTCGATTTCTTCATCCATACAATTCTCCACGAATCAAATCCTATATATCTATTGAAGAAATTCTTTCAAAGCCCAATTTCATAACCTTCGTCTTCAAAACACTCTGCTTCAAAAAAACCTCTCATTTGCCCGTAAACCCTTCATCGTTCTCAAAACCCTTTACCAAAATTCTTCAAAATGACGTTCTCGGTTTACGATAAACTTGCCATTTTTAATAAGCCGTGGTATGAGTACGTTGTTTCCCTTGAGAGCTTGTCGAATGCAACACATGAAGAAGAAGCGTTTCACATGATACGGGTAGCGAAGCTCATATGCCTGGTTGCGAACCAACCAGAGGCGGAATACGCTAAAGAGGTAATTGAATTTATCTCGAATCTGAAATTAGATGAGGAGGACTGTATAGAATCTCAAATTACAGTTTCTCATTTGGACCATAACTCAAAATATGTCGATTTTGTTAGGGAATTATATATAATTAATAAGAACCTTAATGACGTATACGAATTGAGCGATAGAGGAGAAGACCCTACAATGTATATGATGGGTAGAAAACAAGAGTATCTTGATAGGATTACAGAGCATCCTGTTAAGTTCGAGGCTACTCTCAATAAAAGGCACTTGAATCCCAAGTATAGAGTTTTGCTTGATATCGTGAGCAAATGGATAATGAGTTGGTCCGGCTGTTTTGAACAAATTAGTACGCCGAAGCTGAGATTAATGGCGGCTATTGAAGATTCACCCACCACCGCATTCAACTGGTTGCGTTATTTAATCAGAGTGGTGAGTGACCAAGAAAAGCAAGTCCAGAAGGTGAACGATTCGGTTGTCATTAAAGGAAAAATCCTTCATGCAACCAAGATAGCATTCATCTTGGAGATGTGCCGAGAATAAGAAGACATCTTCGCCAACTCCTCACCCTTTCCAAAGTCCAAGATCCTTTTCAAGCCAACAACATCCAAGAAGACTTTGAAGGGAAGAAAAGAGAAGAAGGAGGAGACTGCTAAAGAAGGAGCTGAAGAAGCCCAACAACCCAGAGGGAAGGACCTGATGGAGGTGAAGAGAGAAAAGGGAGAAGCCCTAAAGAAGAAATCACTGGCTCCTAAGTTCAGGAAAGTTCAAATTTCTACTGAGGAGGAGGTCAGTGAGACTGAGGAAGTCCAACCTGAGGGCCAGCAAGGACAAAAATCTCCATTGCAAGTACTGGCTCAGGTTGTGACTACTGCTCAAGAACAAACTGAGGAACAGGTGTTCTCTGAGGTTCTTGAAACGTCTCTGAGTTCAGACAAGATATCTCAAGAAATTTTCAAGGGACCTCAGGTTTCTACTGAGGAGATTCCTGTTCAGAACTCAGAACAAACTGAGCCTCAGGAGCTGCTGAATCTGGACATGCTCCTGAGTGAACCTTTCTTAGATCCCTCAGCACCAGAACTTACTGAAGCCAATCCTACTGAACCTGAAAGTCCAAAGCTGAAGAAGGAAGAGGCAGAAGAGACCGAGTAGAGCAGCAAGGGGGAAAGATTCATTCTGGATAGGTACCCTGAGCTGAGCTCATATCCTGATCTTCAGGACCTCTTCTTCAGACTGAGGACCACAGTCTACATTCTAAACCAAACTCTGCCAGAAATGCTGAACATTGCCTCCTTCAGAGGAAAGGACTGGTGGAATGAAGAGACTGCAGTGCTGACTGAGTTCTCCGGGTTCAGGAAGACCAAGCTCCGGATGAAACATGCAGATTTTGATGAGGTGGTCAGGAAGAAAGTGGCTGAGAGGAGGGAAGTTGATGTTGGTGCCTTAAGCTCTAAAGATCAAGATAAAGAAGGGGACCAACAAGGAAATGCTGAGAAGCAATCTCAAATGGAGAAAGATACTGATGCTGGTCAGCCTGATATCTCACATCCTCAGACTGAAGTTAACACTCTTTAGACTGAAGCTCAGGTGGAGACTGAGGCTCAGGTGGAGCACCCAGCTCAGAAGGAACAACAAGTGATATATGCTCCAGAGATTGACTTCAGTCCTATAGTGGACAAACTGGAGAAGGTGGTGCCAATGGTGGAGGAAGTTGCTCAAATTGAAGAAACATTGGCCAACCAATCCCAGAAGCTAGAGAACCTGAGTTCATCTTCAGACTTGATGCAACTTCAGACATCTCTTGCTGACAAAATGACTGCTATAGAAGGGAAGGTAGATGGAGTCAAAGATGAGCTGAATGCAGAGATGAAGCACATGTATCAAGAGAGAACTTCATATCTTGAAGCCAAGCTGGTGGAGAAAAATAATCAGATGATCAAGAGTGCTGTTGAGGAAATGGGTTCTCTGCTCATGACCAAGATGACAGACATGCTGAAAGATGTATTCTCCAACCAGTTTGCACCGCTATCTGAAGAGTTCTCAGTGGCCAAGAATTATATGAAGAGGCTAGAGGATGAGCATGATCAGTTGGCTGGAGAAGTGCGATGTATTAGCAAAGAGCAATACCACATGGATACCGCACTGTCTCAACTTCTTCCAAGGTATGGTGCCAAAAAGGGGGAAAGGCCTGGTGGCAAGCTGAAGGAATTGTTGGCACAGACCTTAAAGAAGAAGGCAGATAAGGAAGCTGAAGAGAAAATTCTTGCTGAAGCCTTAAAAGAAGTGGAAGCCACTGAGAAGCTCAAGTTCAAGCAAGCTGAAAAGCTAATCTACACTCATGTCTCTGAGCAAACAATTCAGGAAGCTATCTCTGAAAAACTGAGTGGTAGAAGAATGGTAGAAACAAGCCAAGCCAGTGCAGAGCAAGCCAAACCAATTAAGAGAAAGGTTGTGGCATTTGTTGAACCAGAGAAGAAAAGAGCTAAAGCTTCAAAGGCTACTCAAAGAAAATTGATCATTGATTTTGAAGAGTCAGAAGAAGAAGCTGGAAAAGAGGTCTTCGATACAAGAAAAGCTCTAAAATCACTTCAAGTGGAAAAAGAAAAGAAAACTACTGCTTCTGTATCAGGAGTTCCTGTAATCAGGAAGAAGATAGAAGAAGAGCAGAAATGCAGAAGTGGTTTCAAGAAGTTCCTGAGCAAGAGGAGGGGTACTGAAAAAGCTCAAAAGTGGCCGCACATTGATAAATGGATGCCTCTCCAATTCAATGATTAGTGGGAAGAATTTAAGAGAACCTTCTGGTTCTATTCTGAAATTCTGAGGGAATGGAGGGGGACAAGCTCAGACATGAATGAAGCCTTCATAGAGTACTTATTAACTTTCTATCTAAAGTACCTGCAAAGTTGGATTAACTTAGCAGATGAAGGAAATACACAGATTGTTGCCCCTGGTCCATATACCTACCCAACTCCAAGACTAGAGGAATGGCCTGGTGAATGAAACAGCCATTTCTCAAGAAATTGCTCAGTATGCCATCCAATTAGGACTGACAGGAAACAACCCAGACATCATTAAAGCTAAAGATGAACTGAAGAAGAGATATTATGGGATGTTCAACCTGGAGGTGCCTGAGGATGAGGTTGAAGAAGATTGAAGAGCTGATTGAAGATAGAAGACTGAAGACTAAAGACTGAAGATTCTTTGTACTTTTTTGTTTTTGTTTTTGATAATTTCACTATACTCTGTAACTTCTATCTTACAATCAATGAAAATTTATCTTTATGCTCAAAGATAATATCTCATTATCTTTTTACATGTCTTTTATATTTGATATGCCTTGGTGATGAAATTGTTGGAAGAATTTGCCATTCTTGGATTATAATAGGAAACACTGACACCTGAGTATAGGTTAAGTGTTTCTGTAACAAGATGGTTTTGGCATCATCAAAAAGGGGGAAATTGTTGGGAGATGAATTTAATAAAGAAGATTTTGATTAGATCCCAAAACCCCTGAGTATGACATGTTCAGGATAATCTTGATAGTTGAGTCAGGATTCAGTTTAGAGTGTTCAGGATGTTATCTGCACCATGTATAGTCAGCAGATATAGATCAGGTTAGTTTATGAAGATTATGAAGACTCAGTATGAAACTGAAGTTTCTGAAGTCTCAATATGAAACTGAAGAAACTGAAGACTCAATATAAAACCGAAAATCAAGACTCGAGATGAAATCAAGAAATCAAGACTCAAAGATGAAATCGAGAAAATCAAGACTCAAGATAAATCAATCAAAATATATCTCTGATATCAACTCAAGATATCTCAAGACTCGTAAGACAAAGAAGACTCGTAAGACATCAAGACTCGTAAGACTCAAGACTCGAAGATATCTTGAAGGCAATCTTGTAGTTCTTGAAGACTTCAAAGAAGATCTTTGAATGCTCAGTATAACCTGAATGTTCCGAGACACTGAATAATATCTATCTAAAGACTACAAAACTGAGAAAAACGCGATTACTCAGAAAAATAGATATTGCCCAAGACATTCATATGCAGACAGAAGGAACTAAAACTAAGTGTTGTTAAGGTTATATCACTCAGAGATATTGACCAAAAAGAGCCGTTATGTTTGTCTACATTTTATTAAGACAAGAACCAATCGAGAGGAAGACAAGACTGCACTTTTTTCGACATCGAAAAGTTTACAAGTCACTGAAGCATGTCAGTAGTACTATGTTCCAGACTGCAAAAAGTGGTGAGTGGCTACATGAAAGCATATTTCCTAAAACATGCAAGGGAGTATTCAAACCCTAAAAATAGTCGTTCATCAAAAACCATAAGAGGAAACTCATGAAGCTATCTCCTCCAACGGATAGTTTTTCAAGAGTGACCTTGGTGATATTGCCTATAAATACTAGTGACCCTCTACATTGAAGGTTACGGGAAATTTGTAAGCAACTCAAGAGCTCAATCTTATTATTGCAATTTGAAGCACTCGAAAACCCAAGAATTTCCCAAGTGTTTCACATTGAAGAGAGCTCATTCACTAAGCCTAGATTGATAAGATATATCCAAAGCTTAGTAGAGATATCCTAACCTTTGCATTGTACTTATTTTAAAGGATATCTCATCCTAGTTGGAAACCAACCAGAAACCCCAAACCCCTTGTAAGGTAGTTTGAGTGTGTTTGTTGGTGAGTTGGAGTTGTAAAGAGTTAGTAAACTACATTGAGGTAGTAAGAAAACTTTAGAGAAGAAGTTAGTAAGCTACTTGTGGTAGTCTGAACACTTGTGTGTGTTGAGTTAGTAAACTACAGTGAGGTAGTCAGAAAACTCAAGGTAGAAAGGTGAGTAAGCTGCAGTGAGTCAGCCAGAAAACCTTAGGAAGTGGTTAAGGAATTTCTCTGAAGGTCAGAGAGAGTGAATGTAGGAGCTTGAGTCTCTGAACCACTATAATTTCTGTGTTGTTTTGCTTTCTGTACTGCATTATTATCTGTTCCATGTTTTTCACTGAAAACATTATTCACTGATATTCAGTTGGAACCAATCCACTGAACTTGCATCCAACTAATCACAACCTTAATCACTATTTCATTAAAAGGAAGATATTTAGCAAATCTAAAAATGAGTATAAACTTAGGGCCAACCATTCCGCACACTTGAGTAGCTAGAATAGATAGTTACCAAACTGAACTAACTCTACTGAGGCTTTAGCAAGATAGTGAGGCTCAGGATCTCTGAAAAACTCAGACTCAGTTGGGCTAATTTGAAGCTTCTGAAAGCAGCTTAGGATCATTGTCTCAGTAGACTTTGACTCAGGGTAATTTGTGCTTCTAAGGGCCAAATCATCAGGACAACCTGACCCATCTGACCTCAGTGAAGAAAAGTTTTCAAAATCACTAAACACGTGTATTCCCCCCCCATACACGTGAGACTCGTTAGCACCGGGACCAACACTAACCACACACGATCCTATTTAAGGAACGGAGATTAAGAAATAACGAACCACTGAGGTCTAATTCTTCCTGGTTCAGTGTTGAAGAATTTATCCTCCTGTAGGTCCTATTCAGTGCATCAGTCATGCACTAGTGTAATCTCTTGGTCAAGACAATTCAATCTGAGTCTTACACTTCAACCTTTCACGATGGATTGTTCATTTCCATCTAGGTTGTGAACCGAGTACTTTTAGTTACAAGGGACTGTTTATTTAATCTTCAGTGATCTGGTATCACTAAATTAACTATAATGTAACACGTATTGTTTATTGAACAATTATGCAATAAATATATGTAACATTCAATGATATTTAAAGCATCAGTGATAAATAATTTATTTCAGCAAATAAGATAGAAAATTCAGTTTGGTTATACAAAGTAAAAGCATAATTTCCAGTATAACCCCAACAGGGATACCACCAAATCGCCATGCACGAGGACGATCAATAACACACCTCTTTCCTATTCGAGAAAAATGTCTACTGTTGGATGAGAATGCCTTTCGGACTCAAGAACGCAGGAGCAACTTATCAGCGATGGTGAACAAAATGTTCACCGACGAGATAAACAAGACTATGGAGGTATACATCGATGACATCGTGGTCAAAAGTGAGATGAAGGAAGACCATCTAACCCACCTCACTCAAACCTTCACCATTTTGAGAGAGTACAACATGAAGCTAAACCCGAAGAAATGCAGTTTCGGAGTTGGATCAGGGAAGTTTCTTGGTCATATTATCAGTCAGCCGGGGCATCGAAGAAAATCCATCAAAAATTCAGGCAATTCTGGACATGAAAGCTCCTTGCAACGTGAAGGAAGTCCAGAGGCTAACGGGATGCCTGACATCGCTCAACAGGTTCATATCTAGAATGGGGGACAAATGTAAACCATTTTTCGAAACAATGAAAAAAGATAAATTTTCTTAGACCCCGGAGAGTCAGCGCGCTTTCATGAAAATCAAGGAATACTTATCCACCCCCAAATTTTATCCAAACCAATTCCTGGCAAGAAGCTGTTCTTATATTTAGCGGCCTCGGACTCAGCTTTAAGTGCATTCCTTGTCCGAAAGCTGAAGGGCAGTTCCATCTACCGATTTACTTCGTTATCCTAACATTGAATGATGCAGAACTTAGGTATCCACCTCTGGAAAAGCTTGCTTATGCTCTAGTCATGAGCGTAAGGAAACTTCGTCAATATTTCTTTGATCATCAAGTTGAAGTTCTTACGACGATGCCTTTAACGAAAGTGTTACACCAACCAGACACGACGGGATGACTTATAAAATGGTCTATCGAGATTGGCCAGTTTGGTGTCACTTTTTCTCCAGGGACCGCGATTAAGGCTCAGGTGCTCGCTGATTTCTTGGTTGAACTCACATTCCCCGAGAAGTCTGCCGAGGTCGTCAAGGATCTATGGAAACTATATGTCGACGGTTCATCCACCAGTACACGAGCGGGGGCAGGAGTCATGCTCATCAGCCCCGACAGTCAATCTTTTACCACTGCCATCAGATTCGATTTCCGCGCAACAAACAACGAGGCAGAATATGAGGCTCTGATCAATGGATTAGAAATGATGATGGCCATGGGAGTTCAGCGTCTCAAAGTATTTTGTGATTCACAGCTACTGACACATTAGATGTCGGGTGAGTATGGTGCTAGAGGCGGTCAAATGATCAAGTACCAGCAGGTCGCCAAGAGTTTATTGGAAAAATTTGAGCAAGTTTACATCGAACAAATTCCGTGAGCTGACAACACTCAAGCGGATGCTTTAGCTCGACTTGACACTTCGGAAGGAGTAGCGAGCATGGAAAACATTGCTGTCACTAGACTGGTGATTCCATCGGGTAATCGGCCCATAATCAACCTTAGTGAGGTAGCTATGATCCGATCAACGACCCCAGCAGGAAGATGGTCAGTTCTTCAAGTCGATGCTCAAGAGAAGACCTAGATGACACCTATCATCAAATATATTGAAACTGGGGCATTGCCAGAAGACAAGATCCAAGCTCGCCGACTACAGCTTAGAGCCGCAAGATACATTATCATTGACAAAAAATTATACAAAAGAAGTTTTTCGCTACCACTTCTCAAGTGTGTAACGCCGGAGCAAGGGATGATTATTTTGAAGGATATCCACGAAGGAGTTTGCTGAAATCACACTGGGGGGTAATCACTCGTTTACAAAACGATCAGACAGGGTTATTTCTGGCTAACTCTGAGGAAGGATGCAATCAAATACGCTATGTCCTGCCACAAGTGCCAAGTGTTCGCCCCGACCATCAGGAGAGCTCCCGAGGAGCTAACGTCCATCTACAACCCATGGCCATTTGCAAAGTGGGGGATCGACTTCACTGGACCTTTGCCAACGGCTCCGGGCACGATGAGACACGCAGTAGTTGCGGTCGACTATTTCACAAAATGGGTGGAAACGGAACCAGTAGCTAATATTACTCAAGAAAAGATCATTAGGTTCATCTGGAAGAATATCATATGTCGTTTTGGGCTCCCGCAAGCGATCGTCTCAGATAACGAAAAGCAGTTTGATGGAGCCGAAATCGATGCAGTTTTCATAAAATGGAAAATCGCGAAGTTGTTCTCAACACCATACCATCCGCAGTCGACGATCAAGTAGAAGTAGTCAACAAGATAATAAAATACACACTGAAGACTCAGCTCGACGGTTCTCGAGGTTTGTGGGCTCATAAACTCCTAGACATACTTTGGTCATATCGAACAACTTTCCGAAACTTAACTGGCAAAATGCCTTTTGCGCTAGCTTTCGAAACGGAGGCAGTAATACAATCCGAGGTTGTAATTCGAAGTCACAAGACACTATAGTCTATCACAGAAGATAATGATCGAGCTCTTCGTACTGAGCTCGATCTGCTCGAAGAAAGAATGATGAATTCTAATTTAAAGAATGCTAGCTAGAAGCAAAAGTCAAAAAAGTATTACAACTCAAAGATCAAGATCCGCAAGTTCAAGACTGGCGACCTGGTTTTACGATGAAATCCAGGGGTAGCAAAGGGAGTTTTCGGTCCGACTTGGTAAGACCCTCTCAAAATTTCCAAGTGTTTTCCAAACGGAGCTTACGAGCTAGAAGACACGAAGGGAGTTCCAGCTCAATACCCTTGGAACACAGCTTATTTGAAGAAGTATTACCAGTAATTTAATATTCTAGATTTTGTAAGAGAAGTTCGTTTCAAGTTCAGAAATACAAAGTTGTTCTTTCAAGAAATTTTAAACTGTCTCATTTTCTCATGCTTTTAGATTTTAGTGATCATAAATTGGGGGCAGTTCATCTGACCTCTAACGAGATCAATTGTAGTAGTATGTTCTAAACACAAAAATGCTAAGGCATTAGGTCTCACCCAAATAAGACGACCAGACAAGTGTCAAGGCACTCAGTCGCATCCGAATAAGACGATCAAATAAGTGTCAAAACACTAAGAAGATTAGAATTTTTTTGTGTCATGGACAAGGGGGCAAGTCGTAGACCTTCCAAGAAGGTCGATTACCCAAAGTCACCGATATCTTAGGAGATCGACCTCCCGGAGATAGTCCACAAACATAGAAATTTCTAAACATCAAAGGATCGCAACCAGATAAGACGATCAAAATTCCTTATGTCATGGACAAGGGGGCAGGTCGTCGACCTACAAGGAGATCAATTACCTGAAGTCATCGATTTCTAAGGAAATCGACCTCCCAAAGATAGTCAACAAACATAAAAATTCATAACATTTCATAACAGGCATTCCAAGGCATCAAAAGTTACAAAACAATAAGACAACTAAGTCGCATACAACTTAGACGACAAACCAATAAAGTTGCAAAACAATAAGACAACTAAGTCGGTTTAAAGTAAGACGACAAGCCAAATATAGATTGCAAGCAAATAAGACAATCAAATATGTAAAAAATGCTAAGATATTGAAAGTAAACTGCAGTTTCACCAAAAATAAGCTAGTCAATTACAAGACAAAGTACTAAAACAGGATAAATCTACATAGATCGAAAGGATGAAATCCTCCAAATACATCAAGTGGCAGAGCTCTCTTGAGCCAACTCATCGGTGACCGTGACCGCTGCAGCAGAAGCAGACACCACTCTCCCGTCCATGACATCAAACTCACCTTGGGCAACAACCACCATACTTCCCTCAATGGTCTCAACATTGGTGGGGGTAGACCCATTTCCCGCTCCAATGTCCACTTCGCCACCAGATGAAGGAACCTCGACTTCGACGTCCACCGTCGAACGGGCATGTGTCTCTGGCCTGACAGGGGGAGTACCATTCACTCGAGAAAGCATGGCCCTAGGGTCCGAAAGAGTAACCCCATCTCTAAGGAATGAGAAGTCATAACCCATAGCCCCAAGATCGGCCAGCTAGTAAACGTACCCAGACTCAAGCAGCGGAGGGTTGGCGCGAAGGTAACTCATCAGCTTCTCTTTCAAATTTGCGTGAACACTGGGCAAGTCATCGAAGGAATGTGCCATACGAATGGAGTTGGCATAGGCAAGAACGTAGCTATAGTTGGCCAACTGTCGAGCCTCCGGCTCACTATAAGATCCCTCCATCACAACTTTAAGTTCGGCGTGCTCCGTAGCAAGTCGAGTGTGATATTTCCTATCTATATCACATTGTTTAATCCCGTTAAATAGTAGAACCTTGTTGGAATCATTCTCCGCAACCGCCTCATTTCGCTCTAGAGTCAATTGAGCTATGGTAGTCTCATTGAGCGAAATCTGAGCGTCTTTCTCACGAAGCTGAGCATCTTTCTCACGGAGCTGGACATCCCTCTTTTGAATCTGCGATCTGGCTAGGGCAAGCTCTTTATCCGCGGATTCCCTACCGCCTCAACTCTTCAATATCTCGCTTCAACTGAATTTGAACCCCCCTCAAGATAAGAGATACGATTGCAATCCCTCATGATGTTGTCACGAACTCTCTCTGCCACGGCTAAGGTCCGACTAGCATAGATGGCGAGTAAGATAGCATTAAGTGGGTACTCTGTTTGGTTACGTCATCCTCGAGATCCAGAGTCCATGACCAAAGCATATCCTCTCGTGCTCGGTGAAGATGCTCTGGGATACTGTCCAAATGCACATCGGGAGGCACTTTTGTCTTCAGATAATCGAGACAGGACTCAGAAAGGTATTCTCTATCACTTTCACTCCTGGAAGACAAACAAGAAATGGCTAAGTACCAAGAGACAATATCCAAGTATGATAATTTTCATCCCAAAGAAAAGAAGAGAACTACCTGCGAGACCGATTGGGGTGCCACCCCAAGAAAGTTCGATCACCTGGGTCCCTGACTGGAGGAGCAGGAACGATGGTTTGACAAACGACAGGAACTAGGCTCGGATCAACCCCCCCAATGTCAAGCTGAGGAGAGGCCGGAGGGGTCTGCTCATCCACATGTCCTTTAGAGCGAGCTCCCCGTTTGGCTTTTGAAGATTGGCCATCCCCGCGAGATGTAGCTGCGGAGGCCTCACCATGAGATCTTTTCTTGACTGCAGCCGGAGGGGGAAGAACCCGTCGGCCCGGAGCGGGGCAGTGACAGCTGGCAGAGTGGTCACGTGAGATTCGGTGACAGTGGCGCTTTTTGGCTTCTGGCGGGAAAGGGCTGCCCTGGAGCGAGGAGCAAAGTCGATAGGGTTAAAGTCATCCATTTGTTGACGAAACTTCGAATCCACAAAATCAATGTTAGCAATGAGCGTAGCTGTAAAATAGACAAAGAAAGCAATTCAGTAAGCGATAGATGAATACGCAAAGGTAGGAAATAAACATCAAATATATTACGTGCGTCAAACAGATCCCAAATGTGATGAGGATACAAAATGAGTCCAGCCTTTTTTAAAAGGTGATCCTTGTTTAAACGAGGGGCCTTCCGGAGGGAGATATCGTGGGTGCAAACTTGGTAGAGGCGAGCAGCGAAATCCCTACTTAACTGTTTAGCTTTAAGGGGCTTCGGATCTGCAAATTTTCAAGAGAGTTAGGTTAGTCTAACGATAAATCAACAAAAAAAATGAACACTTACTGAGTCGATATTGATAATCGCAAGCCACATCTATATGGCTCGAACTGCCAGTATCATCACCCGGGCTCCGCCAGTCACCCCCGACGAACCAGAATTCCTCTTTCCACTTCTCAGCCTTGGTCGATACTTCTTCTACAATCTTCCAACCAACTCGAGCCCTAACGTAATAACACCCCACTCCATCTCCTTGAGTTATCTGAGTTATGTAGTTAATTTCTTCAGTCGAGGGGAAGGCAGCGGGTTAGATTTTGCCAAAAAGGGCTAAAAGTCCCATAATGGTGCTCCATCCATTCGGGGTTACCTGAGTCAAGCTCACTCCCAAAAAATTGAGGAGCTCGCTCACTCGAGGATGAAGGGGAAATCGAATCCCAGCCTCCATTCATCCAAGGTTAACAGCTATACAACCCGGGGGAGATTGGTTGGCCCTTTCATCCCCGCTCGGAGTATAGAAAAACACATCCTGAGGCACCTCATACTCCTCCATGTATCTCTCGAGCTCAAAATCGAACATACGACTAGGAATGGCACTCACAAAGAATGTATCATCTGATGGAAGACGGAGGGCTCGGATCGGCACCTCGTGAGGCTCCCTCTCAGCATACGAGGAATAATAAAAAAGAAATGGGGCCACATCCCGAAATTGCATCTAGAGCTTGGTTGCATCTATAGCGAGATCCATCAAACTATCCGTATTAGAGTCCTCATCGACATCCACCTCGCCACCAACATCCTCAACATCGTTCCTACTTTCACCGTTATCAACACCATCCAAACCACCCAAAGAATCGACAGCAGGTTCGCCCAGAGTTTCACTGTTGGTCCCGGTGCAAACGAGTCTTACACGTGTATGGGGGGGAATACACGTGTTCAGTGATTTTTAAAACTTTTTCTTCACTGAGGTTAGATGGGTCAGGTTATCCTGATATTTTTGCCCTAAAAAGCGTAAATCGCCCTGAGTCAAAGTCTACTGAGACAATGACCCTGAGAAGCTTTCAGAAGCTTCAGATTAGCCCCACTGATCCTGAATTTATCAGAGATCCTGAGGAGCTTGGATCAGATAATTAACTTACTGAACACTCGGTGAAATCGATTCGATTTTGGTAACTATCTGTTCTAGCTACTCAAGTGTGCGGAATGGTTGGCCCTAAGTTTATATTCATTTTAGCTTTGCTGAAAATCTTCTTCCTTTAATAATACAGTGATTAAGGTTGTGATCAATTTGATGCAAGTTCAGTGGATTGGTTCCAACTGAATATCAGTAAAATCAGCTTTCAGTGAAAATCATGCAACAGATAATATGCAGTATAGAAAGCAAACAACACATCAATTATAGTGGTTCAGAGACTCAAGCTCCTACGTCCTCTCTCTGATCTTCAGAGAAATTCCTTAACCACTTCCTAAAGCTTTCAGGCTAATTCACTGTAGCTTACTCACTTTTCTACTTAGAGTTTTCTAGCTGAGTCACTGCAGCTTACTAACTCAAACACACATAAGTGTTCAGACTACCACAAGTAGCTTACTAACTTCTTCTCTAAAGTTTTCTGGCTAACTCACTGTAGCTTACTCACTCTTTACAACTCTAACTCACCAACAAATCACACAAACTCAAACTACCTTATCAAAGGGTTTGGGTTTGGGTTGGTTTCCAACTAGGGTGAGATATTCTTTACAATAAGAACATATGCAAAGGCTAGGATATCTCTACTAAGATTTTGGATATTTCTATCAATCTAGGCTTAGTGAATGAGCTCTCTCCAATGTGAAACACTTGGGAAATTCTAGGTTTCTCGAGTGCTTCAATTTGCAAGAATACGAATGAGCTCTTGAGTTGCTTTGAAATTTCCGTGACCTTTCAATGTAGAAGGTCACTGGTATTTATAGGCAACTTCTCCAAAGGTTACTCTTGAAAAAACTATCCGTTGGAAGAGATAGCATCAAGGGTTTCCTCTTCTGGTTATTGATGAACGACTATTTTTAGGGTTTGAACACTCTCTTGCATGTTTTAGGAAATATGCAGCTCATGTAGCCAATCACCAACTTCTGTGAACTGGAAGATATCAGCTCTGACATTTCTTCAGTGAGATGTCACTTTCAGTGTCAGTTCAGTATAGTGTTGTTGCCTCCTCATTGGTTGAAATCTTTGTTTGAGAAGAGACAAACAAACGGCTCTTTTTTCTTTGATCTAATACTTTCCTTAATGTCCACAAATGTCTAACATTCTGTTTGTTTGTACTAGGAATGAACATAACACTATTTCATAAGATAGTTGTTCACTGTCCTTTTGATCAGTACAAAAACAGTCTTCAGGATCTTCTGGTCTTCAGGATTCTTCTGAGTCTTCAGGATGTTTCTGATCTTTCAGAGTCTTCTGAGTTCTTCAGGATACTTCTGATCCTTCAGAGTTCTCTGAGTCTTCAGCATACTAAACTTTCCTGATCTATATCTGCTGATTATACATGGTGCAGATAATCCTGAGTCCTAATATCTAATGAAACCTGATCCTGATTCTATTCTATCAAGATGTCCTGATACATGTCATACTCAGGGTTTTGGGATCTAATCAAAACTTCTTTATTAAATCACCTCCAAACAATTTCCCCCTTTTTGATGATGCCAAAACCATCTTGTTACATTTTAGAAAACCTAACCTATACTCAGGTTTCAGTTTATCTATTACAAACCAAAATGGTATTTCTCCCAACAATTTCAAAATATAAGGCATATCAAATAATTAAAGATATGTGAGAAGATAATGAGATATTATCTTTGAGTGCAGAAGATAAACTTTTCATTGATCATATGATAGACATTACAGCTTACAATGAAAACAAAATCAAAAAGACATAAACGTAAAGATTACACATCTTCAGTCTTCAATCCTCTTCCACCTCATCATCAGGAACATCCAAGTTGAATATCCCATAGTACGTTTTCTTCAGCTCGTCCCTCTTCTTGATGATCTCAGGTTGGCTTCCTATTAGTCCCAACTGAGCAGCATATTCAGCAACTTCCTTGGCAATAGCAGCTTCATTAATGACTCCTGTGCTGAATCTGGGAGCTGGGTACTTGTACTGACCCGGAGCTTTCAAAGATACATTATTCCGATCAGCTAAGTTTATCCACTTCTGAAGATATTCAGGATAGAATGTCAGTAGATATTCTAAGAAAATTTCATCTCTGTCAGGGCATCCTCCTCTCCACTCTTGTAGGATATCATGGCTAAACCAGAAGGTTCTCTTAACCTATTCCCAAGCATCATTGATCCGGAGTGGCATCCATTTATCAATGTGCGTCCATTTTTGAATTCTGGTTTGTTCTCTTGGTTTGCCCCATCTCTTCCCCATGAAGCTTCTGCGCTTTCCTCTCCTGCTCTGTTCTTCTTCTTTCTTCTTTCTGGTAAGCTCTGCCCCTGATACAGACATATCCTGTCTCCTCTCCTTTTCAGCACGAAGGGCAATGAGCTTGTTATGCCAATTAAAATCTTTCACTTGGGCACTTGCATCATAAGTACCAAAACCTTCTCTGAGCAGTTTTTCTGACTCTGTTTCAGTTTCTTCTTGAGCTTCAGATTCTTCAAAAGAATCAACAACCAGCTTCCTCTGGATTGGTTTTGTAGTCTTTGGCTTCGTAGAATCTTTCTTTCTCTTCCTCTCAATTTCCACAAATGCTACGGAACTTCCTCTTCTATGCTCTTTTGGGATCAGCTCTCTCCACCACAGCATGAGCAGCGGAGTCAGGCTAGTTTCAGTTTCTCTCCTCTCAGATCTCCTCAAGATCATGGCTTCCTGAATTGTTTCTCTATCCATCTGGAAGAACTCAGTGTCTTCTGGCTCTACTGATTTCAGCTTCTCAGTTTCTTCAATTTCCTTTAGAGTCTTCAGAACATGCTGAGCCTTTCTTTCCAGGGTTTTCCTCAAATGCTCATCTGATTTACCCTTTGTGGAGTGAGCAGTCCTTTCCCCCTTTTTGGCATCATAGATTGGAAAGATCTGGGAAAGTGTAGCATCCATATGAAATTGTTCTTTATTGATAGCTCTTATCTCACCAGCTAAAACATCCAACTCATCATCCATTCTCCTTAGAACATTCTTGCCAACAAAAAATTCATCAGAAAGTGGTCCAAACTGTTGGGCAAGAACTCCATTCATTAGTTCTGTCATCTTGGTCATGAGTAATGAGCTCATGTCCTCAACAGCTGACTTAATCATCTCCTCATTCTTCTCAGCTAATTTCTTCTCAAGATAGGCAGTCCTCTCAATGTATTTGGCATTCAGTTCTTCAAAAATTTCCTTGGACACTGCACCCATCTGAGTCTCTAAAGCAGTAATCTTTTCAGTGACTTCCCCCTAAGTTGCTTGAAGGTCTGTAGATGTGCTCAGCTTAGCCATGTGTTGAACTTGATCAGCCATCATTGATTCCATCTGAGTGATCATGGTTATCATCGGCTCAACTTTCTTCAATTCCTCCAAGACTGGAGTCAGATCAATCATCTGAGCTTGAGATGTATAACTCGATTGAGCCTCAGTCTGCATACCACAATCAACAAACTTAATGATAGGAACTTCAGTAATTTTGGCATAATGAGTTATAGTATCAAATGATACCTGAAGTGGTCTATCTTCAGTCTGAAGATTAGTAGTGATTGCGACTGGCATGACCTTCTTAGCTTGATTATCTTTCTCAGGTTCAGAAGCTTTCTCAGCCTGAGTGTCCTTTTCAGGTTCATGACCTTTCTCATCATCTCCATCTTTGTCTTTCTCAGCTTCCTTCGTACTTTCTTCTCCTTGTTCACTGGGTTTCCTTTCATCAATCTTCTTTTTCACCAGGTCATCAAAATCTGATACCTTCATCCTGAGTTTTATATTCCTGAATCCTGAGAATTCAGTTAGAATAGCAGTTTCCTCAGCCCACCAATCTTCTCCTCTGAATGCAGCGATATTCAGCATCTCTGGTAGGGTCTGATTCAGGATGTACAATGTTGTTCTGAGTCTGATAAATAGATCCTGAAGGTCAGGAAACTCTGAGAGTTCAGGATATCTATCAAGAACGAATCTTTCTCCCTTTCCTCGCCACTCAGCTTCTTCTGCTTGTTTCCAAGATGTAAGCAATTTTGGTATCCTCCTCTTCTTGATTATAATAGCACCATCCTTTTATTTTGTTATATGATCAGCTTGATCACTAACTATTGTTATCAAATATTGCAACTAATTGAAAGCTCTGGAAGGAGAGTCTTCAATAGCAGCCATCAATCTCAACTTAGGCCTACTAATCTGCTCAAGACTTCCAGTTCCGCTCATGAGGCATCTGCTCACAATGTCAAGAAGTACCCGATATTTGGGTTTCAAATACTTCTTATTCAATGTGGCCTCAAGTTTAACAGGTGCTTCCACAATTCCATCCAAGTATTCTTGTTCCCTACCCATCATGTATACAGTAGGATTCTCTCCTCTATCATTCAACTCATAAACAACATTTAGATTTTTAGGGATAATGTAAAACTCTCTAACGAAATCCACAAATTTCGTGCCATGTTCCAAATGAGAGACGGTAATCTTAGAATCAATGCAATTATCCTCATCAAGTTTCATATTTGCAACTAATTCTATTACCTCTCTTGTGTATTCTGCATCTGGGCGATTCGAGACCAGGCAGGTGAGCTTAACCAAACGTATCATGTGCAGTGCCTCTTCTTCGTGTACTGCATTGGCTGTACCATCTAGAGGAACAACATTCTCATAGCATGGTTTGTTGGTAACGGCAAGTTTGTTAAAGATTGTGAGAGTCTTTTTTTTTGGAGAATTTCTGGTGAAGGGTTTTGAGATAGGTGAAAAGAATTTCTGGGCAATCGAAGATTTTGAACCAGAGTATTTGTGAATACGCAAGGTTTATGAAATAGTGTATAAGGGGAGTTTTGAAAGAGGTCTACATTTGAAATCGGTTTTGATCTAAGGAAAATCGTGTAGTTTTAAAGAATCAATGGTTAGGATCAATTTAGGCTCAAATCGGGTAGTTGAAAGGACAACTAGGGAGTACTAGCCGCCAATTTTTACCCTTATTGGTGATTAATGAATAGTGCATTTAGTTACTGTTCCTGCAGACCATTGACTTTCCTCGAGAATTTCAAACGTCCCGCCCAATTATTTCCTCAGGTGTTTTATCATTTATTGCCAATGATTTCTGAGTTTCAGTTAAGCAATAAATGTGGTGCACGAGTCAATAACTTCTTCAGACTAATTTTAAGCATCAGTCTTACTGAGTTTTGACCTTGATAAAATTTCAGTATAAAACTGAGTACTGAACTTCAGGATTACTGAGTTTCCCAAGACTCAGTGTTCAGGGCAGTTTATTTTATCCTGAGTTTTTCAGTAAAAACCTGAAAATCTTCCTGCATCTGAAAACCTTCAATTTTTCAGATTTGCCTTATTCACCTGGATCCAACATACCTAATTCCACTGATAGTTCCTGAAATCTGGATTCAGCCATAGGTTTAGTCAAGATATCAGCTCTCTGTTTATCAGTATGAATTTTCTCCATTCTGATATCCTTCTTCTCAACACTATCTCTGATGAAGTGATGCCTGATATCAACATGCTTACATCTGGTGTGCAATACTGTATTTTGTGTAATAGCAATTGCACTATTATTATCATAAAATATAGGTACTTCATTGGCTATAATCTTATAATCCCTCAATTGTTGTCTGAGCCAAAGAATCTGTGCACAACAGCTTCCTACAGCCATGTATTTAGCTTCAGTAGTACTGGTTGCTACTGAGGTCTGTTTCTTTGAAAACCATGATATCAGTTTACTTCCAAGAATTTGACAAGTTCCTGTGGTAGATTTCCTGTCAATTCTACATCCACCATAGTCAGCAACTGAATAACCAGTTAATTCAAGGTTATCATCAGCTGGATACCGTAATCCTCTATTCACAGTGCCTTTAAGATATTTCAGAATCTTCTTGGCAGCCTCCATGTGACTAGCCTTAGGATTAGCTTGGTATCTTGCACATATCCCAACAGCAAATGTTATATCAGGCCTACTTGCAGTGAGATATAGCAATGATCCAATGATCCCTCTATAATTAGTGTGATTTACTGATTTGCCTTCAGGATCAGGATCCATCTTGTAGTTAGTATTCATGGGAATTCTATCTGCATTGCAATTCTGTACACCATACTCTGCATCAGATCTCTAGTGTATTTTGCTTTATTGATGAAGATTCATTCCTTAGTTTGTTTCACCTGAAGTCCAAGAAAGAAATTCATCTCCCCCATCATAGACATCTCAAACATTCCTTTCATCAGGGTAGAAAACTTCTCACACAACTGATGATTTGGAGAACCAAATATGATGTCATCCACATAAATCTGAACAAGTAAGATATCTTTCCCATCTTCTATCTTGAACAGAGTTCTATCAATAATTCCTTTGATGAAAACCATGGTCAGTAAGAAACTGAGAAAGGGTGTCATACCATGCTCTGGGTGCTTGCTTAAGACCATACAAGGCTTTCCTGAGCCAGTAAACTTGGTCACTCTGACAAAATCCTGGAGGTTGTTCCACATATACTTCCTCCTTAAGCACACCATTCAGAAATGCACTTTTCACATCCATCCGATGGATCGTGAATTTCATGTGGGCAAGATATGCAAAAACAATCGATGGCTTCTAGTCTTGCAACAAAAAAGGTTTCATCATAATCCAAGCCTTCTTATTGGGAATAACCTTGTGCAACTAGCCTTGCCTTGTTTCTCACAATGTTGTTGTTTTCATCTCTCTTATTCTTGAACACCCACTTAGTTCCAATCACATTGTGTCTCTTAGGTCTGTCCGCAAGTTTCCAAACTTCATTCCTTGTGAACTGATTCAAATCTTCTTGCATAGCAGTAATCCAGAATGAATCTTGTAGAGCTTCTTCAATATAAGTAGGTTTCTTTTCAGATAGGAAGCAACAGAACAAAGCACTTTCTCCATGGAACCTTCTTGTTTTAACACCTTTTGACAAATCACCCACAATCTGAATTGTACGATGACTATTAAACCATTTTCTCCTGGATGTTCTCCCTTCAGTAGTATCCTCAACATCAGAAATGTTAGGTTCAGGCAGTTCATCAAATTCAGGGAACAACAGAAAAGGAGAAAGGGAATCATCTTCCTCAGGGAAAATTCTATTCAGAACATTGTCAGAGACATTTGTTCCCCCTGGGTTGATAGATTCAGAGTTTGCCTCAGCTGTGACACATCTTCATTGGCATTACATACCTGAGTCTGAACTAGTGTATGTTCAGATTGGTCAGCTTCAGTGTGTTGGCTTTCCTTCAGTGGAGAATTTCCATCCCGAGTCTCACCATCCTGAGTTTTTCCATCCTGAATTTCTTTGTCTGAGTCTGATTCACTCCATTCATTGAAAGTGACTGACTTCTTCTTTTCAGGTTTAGAGGATGTTTTATCATTCTTTTTCAGCCTAAGTCTGGTGATTCTCTTGGTCAGTTCTCCTGAGTCTTGTTCATGTTTCTTCTGAACACAAATAGATTCATCAAAAACAACATGAGGTGTTTCTTCCACAATAAGAGTCCTACAGTTGTAAACTCTGAAGGTTTTACTGACTTCAGAATATCCTAAGAATATCCCTTCATCAGCTTTGCTATCAAAAGTTTTCAACTGATCTTTACCATTATTGTGTATGAAATACTTGCAACCAAACACACGAAAGAAAGAAACAAGAGGCTTCCTTTCATTCCACAGCTCATAAGGAGTTTTCCTTGATCCTTGGTCAACATGGATCTGTTCTGAGAGTAGCATGCAGTGTTGATAGCTCCAGCCCAAAATCTCTTAGGAATATCAACTTCAGCAATCATTGTTCTTGCAGCTTCTTTCAGAGTCCTATTTCTTCTTTCAACAACTCCATTCTGTTGTGGGGTCCTTACAACTGATGTTTCATGAGCTATTCCATTTGCTGCACAATAATCAGATATAGTATGGTTGATAAATTCAGTTCCTTTATCTGATCTGATTTTGACCACACTCGATTCTTTTTCAAGATTGAGTCTCTTCATGAGAGTTCAGCGGTTTTTGTCTCGAGTCTCTTTTTCTTGAGTAAGAATATGACCCATGTGTATCTAGAGTAGTCATCAACTACCACAAGTGTATATTTCCGCCATTAGTGCTTCACAAAAATCCTTTGGACCAAAGAGATCCATATGTAAAACATCTTTGTAATATTGCTCGATTTGCTTTCCTTTCCGAAACATCTAAACATGATTTTGAATGATGACCTCATTTGGTAATCCCCTCAAAAGTGTTAATCTTGCAAGTTTGTTCAGGGTTTTGAAGTTTAAGTGATTCAACCTTTTTGTGCCACAACCAACTGGTATCAGTAGAACTTTTGCAACCAAACATGTATCTTTTGGAGTTGAACTCCAATCAGCAAGATACACATTTCCCTTTCTAGTACCACTCAGTAAAATTTTCTGTGAATCATTGTGTTTCACATAACATAAGTTCTTTGAGAACTCAAAACTGAATCCTTTGTCACATAATTGGTTGATAGAAAGCAAATTATGCTTTAAACAAGACACATATGAAACACCATGTATATGAATAGAATCAACTTCAAGAGTTCCATATCCTTCAGTTTGTCCTTTTGAGTTGTCTCCAAATGTGATTTGAGGGCCTTTTTGCTCAACATAGTCAGTGAGTAATTGCTTATATCCTGTCATATGTCTTGAACATCCACTGTCCAGATACCATAAAGCAGGAGCCAATTCATTTCCACTCATCGTATTATGTTGTCTTCTTTCGTGTCGATGCCATTTTCCTTCAAAAAAAAATGATCGATTCTTAGGTACCCATTTGGTGTAGGGTCCTACCAGGTTAGCTGTACCTTTTGGAACCCAGATCTGCCTGATAACTCTAATTACTTTAGAGTGGCTGATTTGTCTTCCATAAACATCTACATACACATTCACCACCTTAGGTGCCTTGGCAGTACCCTATGTATGAGTGACAGCCTTAGCATGAACATGAGCCTTAGAGTTCTTCTTGGGTTCAGGCCTCTTGTTCAAGTGCTTTGGCTTTGGTGCAGCTGGTCTCTGTCTCTGCTGACTTGGGTTCAGGAAACCTTTACCCTTAGGCAAGTGGGTTTAGGTTACCTGTACTGAAATTGTGGTCTTTCAATAATCTGAGGACTTGGTCTTTTCAGTTGAGAATATCTCTGCTGAGTGTTTCTCTTCTGAAAATTCCTCTGATGGTTCAGTGTAGATCTCTTTAGGTTGGTATTCTTAGCCTGAGGCTTTGAAGTACTGGCCTGAAACTTTCCTACTGAGTGTTCAGGTTTTCTAGCCTTTTCCTGAGGTTTGGGCTTTCTTCCCTGAACCTTCAGTTTTTCTGAAACCATAGGTCCTTTACCCTTGTCTAAACTCTGGGCTGTTCTTCAGTAAGAAGATTAGATGACACTGGTTTAACAAAGACAGTCTTGGTGCTACTAGAAGCAGCATTCAGAAGACCTTGTGAGGTTACAGTTGAACTTGAGAACTCGGGTGCTTGTGTAGGAGCAACATCAGAGATAGAAGAATTTACATCCTCCATAGCAACAAGGCAGACATCATCACTGTCACTATCTGAGAATATCTCGTATGGGGAACTGGATCCTTCTTCAGATTGTTCTTCTTCCTCAACAATCATAGCCTTCTTGCTGGAGATCTTCATGTCTCTCTTGGCTTGTCTTTCCTTTCTTTCTTTTGTACTCAGCTCAGGACAGTCATATTGGAAGTGACATTTCTTCTAAAAGTTGTAGCATCTGTTGGTATCATCATCCTGATCTCTTTCCTCCTTGGTTTTGGAGTCCTTCTTATTGGATGAGGATCCTTTAGCTTTCTGGTCCTTCCTTTTCTCAGTGGATCTGTCCTCAGCTTCTGAGTTTCTCTTGTACCTGTGATTTCGGTAATATTTCTTATATTTCTCATATCTGCTATTGAGTCTTTCAAACCTCCTTGCCATCAGTACTAGCTTATCCTCCTGCTCATCCTGATTTTTGGCAAGTGAGTTTTCAGACTCTCTAGGTTTACAGGATTTCTCTTTGGCTTTAAATGCCACATTTTTGCTAGACGAAGAATCATCTTTGCTGTCAGATTTCTTAGTTTTCTTGTCAATCACAAACTCATAAGCTTTCAGTTCAGAGAAAACTTGTTGGTATGGCATGGAATCAATATTTTTGGTGTTTTCAATCACCACAGCATGTATATCCCATTTCTTAGATAATCCTCTAAGTATTTTCAGTGCCACTTCTCTCTGTGGGTATCTTTTCCCAAGAGCACTCAGATCATTCATGATGCTAGTGAATCTGACCTCAAGTTTGTCAATGGATTCACCATCTTCCATTTCAAAGCTATCAAACTTTCCAATAGCAACAGAAAGTTTATTTTCCTTAATATGATATGTGTCTTGACACATAACAGCAAGTGTGTCCCATATTTCTTTTGCAGATTCACAGTGAGAAATCATCCCCATAACACCATCATCAATAGTGCTATATAGAGTATCTTTAAAAATATAGTCCAGATTGACTAACTTTCTCTCATCAGGAGTAAGTTGGTCATCAGGTTTAGGAAGTTCATCTCTGGGATCATTCCTCTCAATATCGGTGATTCTGGGATTCACAATAGTAAATTTGAATGGTCCTTCATAAACCACTCTCCACATTCTTTCATGTTTGGAATACAGATGAGCCTGCATTCTCAGTCTCCATAGGTCATAGCTCTCAACAGAGAATATAGGAAGTTTCTTAGAAGGCATGATGAATGAGCCTTGTAAGATATCAGCAATAAGATCTATTCAGTAGACCCCCAAAGACTTTCAGCAAATAGACTATGGCTACCAAAGAAAATGGTCAAAATGAACCACTGCTCTGATACCACTTGTTGGTCCCGATGCAAACGAGTCTTACACGTGTATGGGGGGGATACACGTGTTCATTGATTTTTAAAACTTTTTCTTCACTGAGGTCAGATAGGTCAGGTTATCCTGATATTTTGGCCCTGAGAATCACAAATCGCCCTGAGTCAAAGTCTACTGAGACAATGACCCTGAGCAGCTTTCAGAAGCTTCAGATTAGCCCAACTGATCCTAAATTTATCAGAGATCCTGAGGTGCTTGGATCAGATAATTAACTTACTGAACACTCAGTAGAGTCAGTTCAGTTTGGTAAGTATCTGTTCTAGCTACTCAAGTGTGCGGAATGGTTGGCCCTAAGTTTATACTCGTTTTAGCTTTGCTGAAAATCTTCTTCCTTTAATAATACAATGATTAAGGCTGTGATCAATTTGATGCAAGTTCAGTGGATTGGTTCCAACTGAATATCAGTAAAATTAGCTTTCAGTGAAAATCATGCAACAGATAATATGCAGTACAGAAAGCAAACAACACAACAATTATAGTGGTTCAAAGACTCAAGCTCCTACGTCCACTCTCTCTGATCTTCAGAGAAGCTCCTTAACCACTACCTAAAGCTTTCAGGCTAACTCACTGTAGCTTACTCACTTTTCTATTTAGAGTTTTCTGGCTGACTCACTGCAGCTTACTAACTCAAACACACACAAGTGTTCAGACTACCACAAGTAGCTTACTAACTTCTTCTCTAGAGTTTTCTGGCTAACTCACTGTAGCTTACTCACTCTTTACAACTCTAACTCACCAACAAATCACACACACTCAAACTACCTTATCAAAGGGTTTGGATTTGGGTTGGTTTTCAACAAGGGTGAGATATCCTTTACAATAAGAACATATGCAAAGGCTAGGATATCTCTACTAAGCTTTTGGATATTTCTATCAATCTAGGCTTAGTGAATGAGCTCTCTCCAATGTGAAACACTTGGGAAATTCTAGATTTTTCGAGTGCTTCAATTTGCAAGAATAAAAATGAGCTCTTGAGCTGCTTTGAAATTTCCTGTGACCTTTCAATGTAGAAGGTCACTGGTATTTATAGGCAACTTCTCCAAAGGTTACTCTTGAAAAAACTATCCGTTGGAAGAGATAGCATCAAGATTTTCCTCTTCTGGTTGTTGATGAACGATTATTTTTAGGGTTTGAACACCCCCTTGCGTGTTTTAGGAAATTTGCAGCCATGTAGCCAATCACCAACTTCTGTGAACTGGAAGATATCAGCTCTGACATTTCTTCAGTGAGATGTCACTTTCGATGTCGATTCAATCTGATCTTTCGTTGGTTCCTCATTGGTTGAACAGAGACAAACAAACGGCTCTTTTTTCTTTGATCTGATACTTTCCTTAATGTCCACAAATGTCTAACATTCTGTTTGTTTGTACTAGGAATGAACATAACACTATTTCATAAGATAGTTGTTCAGGGTCCTTTTGATCAGTACAAAAATAGTCTTCAGGATCTTCTGGTCTTCAGGATTCTTCTGAGTCTTCAGGATGTTTCTGATCTTTCAGAGTCTTCTGAGTTCTTCAGGATACTTCTGATCCTTCAGAGTTCTCTGAGTCTTCAGCATACTAAACTTTCCTGATCTATATCTGCTGATTATACATGGTGCAGATAATCCTGAGTCCTAATATCTAATGAAACCCGATCCTGATTCTATTCTATCAAGATGTCCTGATACATGTCATACTCAGGGTTTTGGGATCTAATCAAAACTTCTTTATTAAATTCATCTCCCAACAATTTCCCCCTTTTTGATGATGCTAAAACCATCTTGTTACATTTGAGCAGCCTCGACTCGCGGCACCTCGGGCGGCCCATTTCATCTGGCACCTCGAGCACCTCGCGTTTCCCCAACTCGCGGCACCTCGGGGCCCTTTCGCGGCGGCCCAAATCGACACCTCCGGGCAACAAGAACAAATACATTGGAATTGGGCCCAGGTAAAAAATAATGGCATGTTCGCATAATTTGTGGGCTAACCTGCTGAAGGAGGAATGTGTGGGCCAAATTAAATTTGGTCATATTTTTGGCCAAATAAAAAAAATTAATTTAATTAAAAAATCAATTATTAGTATATACATGTAAATATCTCCAAGAGTTGTGAGCTCGGCCTATCTCGGAGCTTGCCCCACCTCGCCTAACAAGTCATTTATCCCATTCTAATTATTATAGATCCACACCTCATTACTAAAGTCCAAAGAAGATGATCAGCTCGTTGCTCGCTCCACCACGTCACGAGCAACGGAACTGAGGGGCAATTGTTGTGTCACTATCAATACGGCACAAGCCCGTTAATGTTTGACCCGTTAATGAAGGAGCCCAATCGGATAACTGGGCCAAACTCGCCCGGCCCGACAATAGTCGCCTAGCTCTCCCACATGAGATGGACTCTAGCTCATCAAGAAAGGGCCGAGGTCACCACGCCCAAGTAAAGTAGCTCGCTCATAGAGCCCTCAGAAAATCTTATGAAAATAAAGGGTCAAGAGCTCGTTATGAGCTCGCTCAATGAGTTCGGACAAGCTCATTGAGAGCTCACCAATCGGCTCACTATGAGCTCGCTCAATGAGCCTCCATCTAGCTCACTATGAGCTCGCCCAATGAGCTCCCATCTAGCTCGCTATGAGCTCGCTCGATGAGCTCCCATCAAGCTCACTATGAGCTCGCTCGATGAGCTCTCATCAAGCTAGCTCGCCGGGAAAGTTCTATGCAAGAGGACTTTTATCTAGAGTTCGTCCGGAAAGTATAACAGGTACAATTCTGCCGCTAGGAATTCGCTTGTACGAAGGGGAGTTAATGCCGCAGCGCGGTACTAAGTCAGGAAAACCATCCAAATGTAGATAAGTCAATGACTTGAACTACAAGGCGACAACTTTGGTCACGCGATTTGAGAAAAGATCAGAGAACTACGGCGAAGGACTCAGGGACTTGCCAGGTGACGCCCTGCTAGCTGAGGCTAGCTCCCAAGAGTTCCCAAGAGATGTCAGAAATCAATGTAAAATGAAGTACTGGGCATTAAATGGAAGTTTGACCAATTGATGTCCCGACAAGAAAAACAAAGAGTGAAATGCACTCTCCCATGTAGTATAAATATGGGCACTTAAGACCCAAAAATGATCCAAAAAATATCAATACAAGAGGCAAAATTTGCCCTAGTTTCTGTGCATTTTATTTACGCTTTCAGTCTTTAAATCTTTAAGGATTCAATCATTTGAACTCTCATTGTTTAATTAGTTAGTTACCACAAAAAGCCATATTCCACACAATTAATCCATTTAAACTAGCTATCAACAAATAGATTTTGAGAAAAAAACTATCAACAATTAAAAATACTTCTTCATCCTCTAGATCTCGCCATCTCTTGAATATCCCTCAATAATAATGAGGCTGAAATTTGCATATAAAATTTGCATATAAGTGTTTCAATACATTAAAAAAAAAAAAAATTAATCCATGTATTATATGATGTTAATTTTTTTGTCCACAATAAAAGAGAGAAGGCCGAATTATTTAACTTAAAAGAATAATTAGCCCAATAACCTTTGGTGGGCTTCTTCTCCAAACGCCATAAAATTAGGTTAAAATCCTTCAGTTTGTTTTCCCCGTTTCATCCTCAGAAAGATAGATTTTCCTTTAGTCTTCTTGCTTTTCTCTGAACGAAAACACAGGACTAATGAGGTGATTTTCTCGGCCTTTCCTTTCTCTCGTATCAGCATTGTTCTGAACACGAAGAAGATGGATTTTTTTTCGTTAAATTATGTCAAACTGGCGATTTGGCCGGTTCAACCGATTGGCGGTTCGTTCCGCTTTTCACGGTTTTGAGCGGTTCATGAGCGATTCGATAGTTGAGTGGTTCAATACCTCGGATCAGTGCGGTAAGCTTGCCGGATAGCGGTTGGACCAGTCCGATTGATCGGTCCAACCGGCTTTTTAAAACACAGACCTTAATGTGAAATTTTAGTCAAATCCAGGGTCAACGGGGAAAGAAGGAAGCACTCTTACCAATAGACTACATCACCTTAATGTGAAATTTGAGGCTTTATTTTATTTATTTTAATTATACATACTAATCGTTAGAACCTTAGTCACTATGGGCAATATTGGGAACCTTTACCACTCTATTAAACTGAAGATTGATATATGTTACATGTATTTATAAGATGGGCATATTTAATTATAGATTACTATTCATAATCGATTGATAAATGAAAAACAAAGCTACTTCTAATTATCTAGTTGATTTAAATATATATAAAAAATATTTTTATTAGTACTTCTATTTTTAAATTGTATGTATAATATATTCAAAATATTTTTTTTATTATAATATTATTATGTTTTGCATGTTATACAATTTCTTTTTTATTATATAACCTTATAACTTACCTTAATTTTCTTAAGTTTAGATTGTAATATTGTTATGGTTTTTTTTTCTTTGTAATACTGTTATCGTTTATTTGTAATACTGTTATATTTTATTTGTAAAAGTGTTTCACTTTCTTATTTGAAATCAAAGTAGAAGACTTTAATGATTATTGATTATGAATTTTAATATTGCTTCAACTATGCATTTAATACACTTCATTTTTTTTTTGTTATGCTTGAATGTAATTCGTTTATAATTTTACATGTAATACTGCTATGATTTGCATGTAGTATTGTTTCAGTTTTCCATATACCCTGCAGTTAGGATAATATATTGTATATGTATATAATAATGTAAAAAAAATGGGTAGGTCTTGACTAGGTATAAAAGAAAAAAAATTGTCATCTAGGAATTTTGCGACTAGGAATCTTTTTGTACAACATGTCGTATATATATACAATAATGTAAAAATATGTCTTACTTTCACATGACACTAATTATACGTGATTAATTATATTTTTTGTCAGTATTTTTTTTACAGAAAAGCTAAATAAACTAATGAAAAATATATGTAATAAGTATCAATGTGGCGCATTGGCATGGTTGTTTCTAAATTCCTCTTTTGACCCATGTTTGATTTCAGGAAAAAATATATTCTGCATTTTTTTTTTAAATTTACAGAGTAAGAATATTTGAAAAAAAAATTGTAGTAAAAAGGGTTCGAACCCGCATCGATCGACCAAAAGAAGCAACTGGCTATCGTTAGGGCCACAAACACTGAGAATACCAATTTTATTCCCCAACCTATTCTATTCGTGTGATAATTCGCAAATTTACATTTTTTTACATATAATTTTTTTCACACAAGACCTACTCTATAATTAAATATCATAAAATTTATTATTATTAAATATTTTATCATATTATTATTCAATTCAATCATAATTCGTTCAAAAATAGTAATAAAATTAACTTATGTCTTTTTATTAATTACTTGTATCGAGTGAGTCACAATCAAGTTCGGTGTCTAAGAAGGCTATCCCGCTAAAACTTTTTAAAACTTTGTTGAAAACATTAGCTCTTAAAATTCATAAATCTTAAGCTTGCAATAACTCGAAATAATTCAAAACTTTAATACTTAAATAAATAATTAAACTACTTAAAACATGAAATGCAAGCTTTCTAAAAACAGGGTGTTACAGAACAATACGGTCATGGGCGTCGTTGGGAATGCAGTCAAAAGTTATTCGAAGATAAAATAGATGAATGGGGAGGGAAGGCGAATTTAGGACGCCTCTAGGGGCGCGTTGTTAGTGTTAGTGTCCTAGAGACAATCTATTGTAAGGACATAATACTCGATGATATTCAGTTTGATTTAATATTATAGTTCACTTAATATTAATGTATGGCAATATACTTGTTTGAATATTATGTTTGATTGTTTGCATTTATTCATACAAGTGTTCCCATGAGTCATTGATGTCATTGAGGTTGTGAGAACTCAGATGACTTAAACATGATTCTCAAATAGCCCCGATCAAGGATCACCAAGAATGAGATATTGATGATGCAATGGAGATTGGTGTGCGATCTGCATCATACTCTTAGAGAGTGTAATAAGATCTCACTTACTACGAGATACTAGGTATCTCATGATGGATGCAGAAATACCTTAGAGAGTATTGGTATACCCATCCGAGAAACCGTTTGATGTATTTCCACTATATGTGTCTACGGGTATCTCGGTTAGTGGGAGCGATGCGATACTCCTATGACTTGAGGTCAATACGCACGACATGTGTGGAGAGATGAACTTTGACCATGACCAACACTTGCACCCTTCCATGGGTAGATACGGCTTGGATTGGGTTCATCATGAAGTGCATGTGCGTGGTAGTTGAGCCAAGAAAATGATTCATTCCTCAAAGTGGATTTAGAGAGAATACTCATCTTCTCATCATAATTGGATCAAAGTCATCGGCCCATGCACGCCAACTTAGACTTTGTGGCTAAGTGTGACATACATGATCAATTAGTGATTAAAGATAACATGATTAAGTTATTTGAATAGACACTTCATCATGTTCAAGACTTAATCGAGTATTCGCGAATGAAAGGAGCAAATTGTAATAGCCCATGTTTCAGTTACAGGTAGTTGCACGTTTCTCGCAACGTACCTCATATATTGAGAATGTCTGATTTATATTCTACGGTTCAGTTAAGACCGTTATTTTGATTAATCGCTCGATATATGAGGGCCTATGGGTCACACAACAAGTAGTTCCCTTTTACGGATTATAGTTGGTTGATTAAATGTTAAATTGGATTTAATATTTAATTTATGGAGAATTAATTAATAATAGATTAATTTGAAATGAATTATTATTAATATTTAATTAAATTAGATTTAATTAAATAGGATTTCCAATAATAATATATGGAATATTATTATATGATTTAATATATATGGAATCAAATTCATAGAAATTTGATATACATGGGAATTAAATCCGTAGAGATTTTATATATGGGAAATAAATCTGAGAGATTTATTTTATAAGATTAGAGATTTTATTTCCTAATCAGGTTAGCTTAAGATTTAAGCTGGACCTCCCCTATATATATGAGCTCTTGGGAATTCATAATACAGGGATTCATATTTTCTCCATAAAAATCTAGAATAGGAATTTTCCTAGCTAATTCCGTCTCAGATTCAACGCTGGCAAATATGTGCAAGTCCGTGAACGGGGATTACGTGGATACCATAGTAGATAAATATACGTACGGTTTATTATAAGGTTTCTCTTTATGTTTAAACGTATTCAATTATGCAATTGTATGTTTGTTGTTGGTGAACTATTTAATTCCGCTGCGCATGTATTACGTGTTTACGTGCCTCTAAATTCCAACAGTGATATTAAAGCATCAGACTCTTGAATAATTGCTAATTGATTGATTTGTAAAAAAAAATTATAAATCGGACCGCACGGCTGTGTAAGCATAATTGGTGTGTTGGACGCACCATGTTAATTATATGGATTTTGTGTGTTTAATACTTGTTTTAATCGAACAAAACCCCTCTCCCTTTTTGATAATTGGCTCGCCTCGTCTTCTTCGCCCAGTTAGGGTTTTCTGGAAAAACTCATCCCCTCCTTCCTCCTCTCCCTCCGATGTCTCGCATCTGAAGCTTGCAACCGGGGCTTCGTTTGAGTCGGCGGCCTTCTGCCGCTTGACTTCGTGTCTCTGTTGCGGCGGGCGAATGCAAGCAGGTGTTGCGAATGCAAGCGGTGGCGGAATGCAAACGAGGTTACGATTTCCAATTTGGGGTTACGACATCGAGTCACCCGTGCGTGCCTAGCGGCGATGGCGACTCGAGTGCACGCGCCCTGTTGCTTCACGTCTGTAATTTTGTAAAATTGTACAGACTGTTTCGGGTTTTTGGTACAATGGTTTGTCATATTTGGTTGGACTATTTCCATTAACCTGGATGATCTGAAATTTTAATTGACTATTCATGTGATTAATTGGATTAATTCTTATGAAATGAGGTTGAATTGTTGATTTCGGTTGTCCCGAATGGAGAGACAGTTTTTATGGGCAGTGATGAGGGAGGGGCTGTTTTGCAAATTGGATTTCAAATAGGCCCCTCCATGTAAATTTTAGAAATTGCACTTGAGCCCCTATATGTATTAATTAAAATGAAATTGAATTTAATTTGTTAGAACTAATAAAATTTGGGTTTTAATAAACCATATTAGTTGGACTAATGACGAAATTAATTGGATTAATTAAAAGCTAAATTAATAATGAATTTAATTATTAAACTTAATTTTAAAATTAGATTTTAAAATTATGGTTTAAAGAACTAAACGAGTTATTAATTCCCACTTGGTTAATAATTTAATTTAAATTCTGTTAACGCATTTTAAGTCCGCATTATAATTGTTTGGGTAGGCGACACCCAATAATTGTCAGACTGTATTATTCTTTGGGTAGACGGCGCCCATATAAATGTTAGTCCGTGTAAATCATGTTTGGGTAGGCGGTGCCCAATAATTGCTCAAATGTGATGTAGATTAATTTGTTGGATCTCGATTAAGCAACTAATACCCACCTTTAAAACATTCCTCACTAAAATATGGTTTTCTCATTAATTTGATAAGATGTCTTCCAATGTGTACTTAAAGACCCTCGTCCTTTGCTCGGATCTACATCTAACGGGACTTTTATAAGGACATGTAATGTCACCGCTTGATGGTTGTAAACCAACTTAACTTTATTTCGCTAGCCCTCGCGGGGAACAAAGGGTAAGGGGCACGAACTAGGTTCGACAAACTAGGAATTACATTTTTGCAATTGGTTTGGAGACCTACCAGTTATGCTATTGTAATGATCATCCCTCGCTGGGATTATGATAGTAGTAATGTGGATCCTAGTCCATTATAATTTATATTTGATATAAATTCATACTTTTTCGATGAGGTCGTTAAGTATGTGAAAATAATGGAGACAAAATAAACGCAAAAGAAAGGTCATGTTTATTTTGATTGCTGAATATTGATAATAGGAATTATGTGTTTTAATTCCCATTTTATTTTATTTCTCTTGGTTAGTTGAAATGTATAACTGTTATTGAGATGTGTTTTGGAAACAAACAAAATTGGCTAGGCCAAATTTTCTGGACTGGCACTGAAACATGTGTTTGGTGCAAGAAAAGATTGAGTACGTGTTGGACACGTCTATCCCGGTTACCCTTGCATCTGGTTCCCTGAGGCAGCCACGTTTGACGTAGCAGCTCAGAAGAAGCATCAAGAGGATGCTTCCCAGACTCAGTGTGTGATGTTGCTCGGCATGACTTCCGATATACATAGGAAACGTGAGAAAATAGGTCCCTTATAGATGCTCAAGCATCTGAAGAATCTCTTTGATTCTGAATCTCATTTTGAGATTTATGAAGTGATGAGAGATCTGTTCAGATGTCGGTTAGCTAAAGAATGAAAGATTTCACCTCATGTGCTAATGATGATAGAGATAATTGAGAAACTTGGTAATTTAGACATTGAGCTACAGGACCAACGTTTTCATTTATGCTATCCTCCAGTCGCTCCCGGATTCATATTTCAGCTTCATTATGAACTACAATATGAATAAGAGGGATGCGACCATGCCAGAACTTCACAACGTATTCAAGACTTTTGAGTACACTATCACTAAGATGGGGTTCAAAAGGAAAGGAGTGGGTAAATAAGGATGTGTACCTTTACTGTAAGCATTAGAGGACACTGGAAGAAGGACTATAAGGTTCTGGTTGCTGAAAAGAAGGCACTGGGTGCTTCTAGCACTAGAACATGTATGTTTATTATTAAGATAAACATGTCCACTAATAGCGTTAACTGCTAGGTATTAGATACCGAATGTGGCTCACACATTTGTACAAATGTAAAGGGGCTCATGTGTTTTAGGACAGTTAGGGCGGGTGAAGTCGTCTTACATGTGGAAATGAAGCAAGAGTTACTAACTGAACGTGTAGGGACTTATGTGTTAGACTTACCCTATGGTTTTAGATTAGAACTTAATGATTGACATCTAGTTCTTTCTATTACTCGCAGCATGTATTTGTTGCATTATGGATATGATGTTCTTAACATACAAAATAAAAGACTCAAAACTTAGTAATCATGAAAATCCGACTTACTTGTGGCATTGCAGAGCTTGATCATGTAAACGAGAAAAGAATTACAAGGTTAAGAAAGTTAGACTACTTAACCCCATTCGACTGTGAGTCTTATGGAGATTGTGAATCTTATCTCATGGGCAAGATGATCAACAAACCCTTTTCTGGGAAAGGGGTGCATGCCAAAGAAGTTCTAGAGTTTATCTACAACGATGTTTGTGGACCATTGTCTACTCTAGCTAGGGGTCACTTCGGATACTTCATCACTTTTACTGATGATTTCTCAAGATATAGATATGTGTATCTTATGAAATACAAATTCGAATCTTTTGAGAAATTTAAAGAGTTTAAGGCTGAAGTAGAGAAGCAACTTGGTAAGAGTATCAAGACTCTTCGATTAGATCGAGGAGGAGAATACCTTAGCCAGGAATTCACTGATTATTGAAGTTACATGGAATCCAGTCACAATGGACTCCTCCCGGAACACCTTAGATGAACGGTGTGTCCGAGAGGAGAAACCGAACCCTATTAGACATGGTGAGGTCCATGATGAGCTTCTCCTCTCTTCCGACATTCTTATTGGGATACGCGTTACAAACCAATCTACATTATGAATAGGATTCCATCTAAATCGGTTGAGCATACACCATATGCTCAATGGTGTGGCAAGAAGCCAACTTTTACACATATCAAAACGTGGGGTTGCCCCGTGATTGTGAAAAAGATGCTTACTGATAAGTTGGAATCCAAAGGTGAAAAGGGTTACTTTTTGGGATATCCTAAGGAAACTAAAGGATATTACTTCTATCCACCTGAGAAATAATCACTGATTGTTTCTAGGCAGACCAAGTTTCTCGAAAAAAATAATGTCTTTAAGGAACAAGGTCGTAAGCTGATAGAACTTGAAGAAATTCAAGAACCACAAATTAATAAAGAGACTGATATCTTGTCAAAGAAACATGACAAGGAATCAGTGGGAGCATTCAACAACTTTCACGATGGGAGCCTTTCACTAGGTGATCGTCTTTCAGCCAGTGGGAGTGTAACTAGAGTAGGCTGAATGAGAACAACATAGTTCAAACTCCCGCCCAAGAAGCATCTGAAAGTGTAGCTCTTGAGGACTCTCCGGACATTGATGAAATCAATGCACCACAAAATTTTCACGATCAGAATGTACAGATGCACACACAGCTCTGTAAGTCAATTATGAATCGTAATCCGCCCATTAGATATTGTTACCTCTTGGGGGAACTCGATAATATGGACATACCGGATAAGGACAATCCTATTACTTATTCTGAAGCAATATTAGATATTGATTCAGGGAAGTGTCATGAAGTCAAGAAATCTGAGATGGACTCGATGTACACCAATCAAGTCTGGGACTTGGTTGAGTTGCCTAAAGGGGCTAGACCCAAATGTTGTGATTGGGTCTTCAAGCGTGAGACTGATGCAAATGGCAAAGTACAAACCTACAAAGCTAGGTTGGTAACGAAGGGTTAAAGTCAATGTGAAAGCACTGACTGTGACGAGACCTTCTCACCAGTTACAAAGATCAAGTCCATTCGAATTTTACTTGCTATAGCAACACACTTTGATTATGATATTTGACAGATGGATGTCAAAATAGCTTTCCTCAATGGAAACATTGATAAGGAAGTGTTTATGACTCAACCAGAAGGTTTTATATCTTAGTCAAATTTTAATCTAGTATGCAAGCTAAAGATATCCATTTATGGATTGAAGCAAGCTTCTAGGAGTTGGAATATCCGATTCGATGAAGCTATCAAGTCCTTTTGACTTCATCATTAATTCAGAAGATCCTTGCGTTTATCGTAAATGCAGAGGGAAGAATATTATTTTTATAATCGGGTATGTCGATAACATATTGATTTTAGGAAATAATATCCCGTTAATGCAGTCCGTTAAAGATTTGTCATTAAAGACCTTCATGATGAAGGGTCTTGGTGAAGCCTACTACATCCTAGGGATCAAGATCCACAAGGATAGATTCAAGAGGATGTTGGGGCTGTCACAGTCCACCTATGTAGACAAGGTGTTGAAGCGTTTTGCGATGGAGAATTCTAAGAGAGGATCTCTATCTGCAAATAATGGGATAAAGCTACCAAAGAGGGATTGTCCTTCTATTGAAGCTGATATCAAACACATGAAAGATGTCCCATATGCATATGCAATTTGGTCAATCATGTACGCCATGACTTGCACTAGGCCAAACGTGGCCTACGCTATCAACATCACTGGTAGATACCAACAGAATCCAAGTGAGTCTCATTGGATTGCTGTCAAGACCATTCTGAAGTATCTCAGACGAACTAAAGAATGTTTTCTTGTCTATGGTGGACAGTCAGAACTAGTAGGGACTGGTTAAGCTGACATAAGTTTCCAATCCGACTGTGATGATTACGAATCACAGTCAAGTTACGTTTCACTCTCAATAATGAGGCGGTAAGTTGGAATAGTTCCGAGCAAAATGACCAAAGATTCAACAACCGAAGTTGAGTACATTGCGGTATCAGAAGCCTCAAGGAGGCTATCTGGATTTTATAGTTCTTAAGAGAACTAGGGGTAGTTCCGAGTTCCAGTTGTCTAATAAAGTTGTATTAAGACAACGTTGGTGCGAATGCGCAAGCAAAGGAACCGAGATTAGCAAACAGAAATAAGCATGTACCTAGACTTATCATTTGATCCGAGAGATCATAAGGATAGGAGAAATGGAATTAAAATGTATTCCCACATATTTAATTTGGAAGATCATTTCACTATAACACTGAGTGTTCATGTACACACTAGACACTTGATGGTCTAGCGGTTAGACATGTAGGTGATTGACTCTAGTCCAAGTGGGAGATTGTTAGTGTTAGTGTCCTAGAGAAAATCTATTGTAAGGACATAATACTCAATGATATTCAGTTTGATTTAATATTATAGTTCACTTAATATTAATGTATGGTGTTGGGAGATGAATTTAATAAGATTTTGATTAGATCCCAAAAACCCCTGAGTATGACATGTTCAGGATAATCTTGATAGTCTGAGTGTCAGGGTTCAGTATAGAATAGTTCAGGAGATATATGCACCATGTATAGTCAGCAGATATTACTCAGGATTGTTAGAAATAAGATTTTAACTGAACTTTGAAGATACTGAAGACTCAGATAATACTGAAGACTCAGATAAACACTGAAGACTCAGAAGACACTGAAGACTCAGAAGACGTTGAAGACTCAGAAGACACTGAAGACTCAGAAGATACTGAAAACTCAGATATCACTGAATACTCAGAAGGACTCTGAAGAACTATCTACCTGAGAACATGCAAACTGAGGAAGACGCACATTTATAAGAAATAAATGTTGCTCAAATAAAATGATTGCAGACAAAAGGAACTAAAACTAAGTGTTGATTAAAGGTTGTCTCATTCAGAGAGATTGACCTAAAAGAGCCGTTTTGTTTGTCTACATTCACTGAAGATAAGAACCAATCAAAGAGAGACAACACTGTACTTCACTGACATTGAAAGCGACAGGGCACTGAAATATGTCAGTAGTACTATGTTCCTGTTGTGTTCGATATAATAATTCAGGATTAATTGAACACGTAAGAGCGACACGTGTAACATTTATTAAAATAATCATGCCCAATGGACAAGTATGCTCATCGCTCGCCGACCAACCAAAGTTGCTCAACCAGATACCGAGCAAACAGGCATATTTGCCACTTAGATCAGGAAAGAGAAATTAAATGAGCTAAGTCAAAAAGAGTCAGATATCCTGAAAGGCTCAGATATCCTGAGGGTCAGTATGCTTCGCTGCTTCGAGATATCCTTTCGATATCCCGAAAAGATGCTTCTCGATATATCCCGAGGCTCGATATCCCGAGGGTCGAGATGCTTTCATGATATCTGAAAAGGCAACATACTCGAATGCTCGACTCATACACGGCATCCTAAGGGTCAGAGTGCTCGACACTCAGATATCCCGAAGACCCGGACATCCTAAGGGCTCAGTGTGCTCGAGGAGGACAGTATTCCAGCATAAAACTGACATGGTTAAAGGGGCGAATAAAGCATCCAACCGAGCAAAAGATTAATTTGGACGACCAAAAGAGTGCCTTACAGACAAGCAAGCTCCAAGATCAATCTAGAAGACGAAGTTGGGAACGTGGCAATATCACCTGGATTCTTGCATGACCCGAAGTCTCCAGCTCATGCTTGCCAAACCAGCTCATGCTTGTCGGAGTGCTATAAAAGGAAGAAAAAAGAAGAAGAGAAAGGTTCAGAAAAATTTCCCAGAAAAAGTGATATCCACACAAGAAATTCCCCAGAGAGGCGAGGAACGGAAAAATTCTAGTGATTATCCACACATACAAAAACCCTATCACTCATATGCTAACTCTCCAAATTATCTTCATCTGTAATGATTCATCTTCATAAGGTGTATCAAATCTTGTACGTGTAAAGCTCGTAATACCACATCCTGGCTTGGTATGCCCCCAGAGTAGTCATATCCTGATGAACTGGGTCAACAAATTCATCTTATTTACAGTTTATTTTACACGTGCATGTTTTGTTTGTGAGTCATTTCTGAATTAGCCACATCATATTCCTCAAATAAAACGACCCGTGACAATTGGCGCTAGAAGGAGGGTGTGCTTCACCAAAAAACCAACCCATACACAAACCCTTAGTGAGCCGAGGCAGAAAAAAGAAATATAATGCCTCAATCTAGGAACACACAAATAGAGAGGTCAGGGCAAAGTCGACCTCATGACCAGAAAGAGGCTCAGTGCCAGCCTCATAAAGATCAGAGAGTGGAGATTACCAATCTTGAGGATATTGCAAATGACCCGGCGGCCACAATAAGGGCCATCACTTTCTTGCTACGAGCACAGAAAGAGAGGACTGAAAAAGAGTTGGCCAAGTTAGAAACTCAAGAATATGAAGAGCGATGCTCGCATACACCTGATAGCGAGCAAGTTAAAAAGAAAACTGCGAAGCGGGCCAATAAAAAAGCCGATGATACGTCTGATGACGAACAGCCTCAAGGGTCTAGACCATCAGCGTTTGGACGTTTGAGGCTCTCCGCCAAAGACCGAATCGACAATAATAGGCGGCAGGATCCAGGAAAGGAACAGCCAATAAAAACGCCCGCACATTCAGATCTTCATGATCATCTGCATGCCGAACAAAAATCGACGGGAACAAAATTATCTATCCATCATCGATTGGGTAGTCAAGCATGAACTTGGAAAGGGGGACTGCCCCATCACGAGCATGACCCACTGGGTCCTCATGATGGGAAACAGCCCCGATCTAAGTCTGTACAGGCCGACCTGGCCGCGACCAAAGGCCACCCTCGAGCGAGCACAATACCCTGCTTGCCATTGTCACCGGCGATCATGGTGGCTGAAATACAAGAGAAAGTGGCGAAGTCCCGACCGCCAATTCCCATGTTCGATGCTGAGTCTGACCCTCATGTCCATCTCAGCAAATACTCTGACTTTATGATCGCGATGGGGGCCACAGACGCAACGCAGTGCCGATCATTCCCCATGACTTTGGGTGATCGGGCAAATATATGGTTTTCTACTTTGCCCGCTGCGTCTATCACATCTTTCGCCCAATTGGGACAACAATTTCTATCCCACTTTTCATCCATGTGTGCTCGCCCAGCTCCAAAACAAAGGTTGGCGCATTTTTCCCAACTAAAAGATGAGTCTGACCGAGCATACATCGAAAGATTTGATAAATGTTTGTATGATGGGGCCCCAGTTGAAGAGGATGCCAAGATCCTCGCGGTGGTCGGGGGCCTGACCCTGAATACTGACATGTGGAAGGCCATGCACCAAGACTGGCCGAACACATATTCAGAATTCCGAGAGCGAGCGGCCAAAATCATAGCTATGCAAGATTTGCTCGCCCAGTCACGATTGGGTCAGGAACCTACAGCTAAGAAAGTTTTTGGGAAGAAAGTGATGAATGAAGGGGGGTACAAACCCCCAGGCTCATTCAAACCATTTGAAGAAAGAGCAGAAGCAAACGCCCTACGAAGTCTTTTGGGCGTTTTAGCGGAAACAATCTTTAACCAAATCAGAGATCGGGACATGTTGGATAGGCCGAGAAGAATTGTAATGGACAAGCATCGGCTTAATGCTTCCAAATATTGTAACTATCACGAGTACATCGGGCACAATACATAAGATTGTCGCGATTTACTCCGCCAACTTTGGAAGCTATACGAAGATAATCGTCTTACCCAATTCTTAAAAAATCCGGCGAGCAGAGACTTCCGAACAGAAAAAATAGAAGATCGAAGGGGTAAGCAAAAAACCGAACAAACATCTGACAGTGATCCCGAAGAATCACGTAAGAGGTTTGAAATACCCAAAAGAGGGCCTCCTACTGTGGGATGAGGTCGAGAAAGTCAAGAGATTCACATGATACGTCCTGAATATGGTTCAGTGGGTGAATGTTACCAGGCACCAACATTATCAAACAGACGAAAAAAGATGGAGATGCGTGCCATGCGAAGCATCCATCAAGTGAAGGTGGCGAGCACGTTAGCTAGCACGCCACCCTCTCACCAAATCATGTTTTCAGAAGATGATCTCGATGGAATAATAACTCCCCACAATGATTCCTTAACCATCAGTGCTCGTCGCCTCGGGTTGAAGGTGCACCGCCTCCTGGTTGACACCGGAGCTTATGCGAACATTTTGTTCGTCAACACCCTTCACCAGATGGAAAAGCAAGTTGGGGACTTGAGCAGTTATATTGAACCGTGTGATCATACCATAATGGGTTTTGGGGAATCTGTAACCTGACCCTATGGTATGATTAGGTTAGGAGTCGAGCTAGAATCAACTTTGAATCTGGACATCCGACAAACTAGAATGCTAGATTTTGTAATCGTCGATGCTCCGTCTACTTATAACGGGTTTCTAAGTCGCCCATTTATTCAGGAATTTAAAGCGGCCTGTTCTACGTATTACTACTGTGTTAAATTTCCAAAACAAGATGGAACAGGTAGCGTAAAAGGAGATTAGAAGAAAGCTCGAGATTGTTTGCTATCATGTGCATCAGAAAAACAAAATATCGTCAACATGATGGAGCAAACATGGGAGATTGGTGAGTCAAGCCAGCGAGCAAATGCCTCGCCTAAATATCTTCCGACGAACATAAGTTTGACGAGCACAGCTCCTCGCGCGAACACAGAATCTGGGGTGGCAACTCCGGCCCCAAATCTCCTAGATCAAATGAATATTGATCCGCCGAACGAGCAAACGGACCTAGAACCTTGTATAGGTTTTGAACCCATGGAGGTTGATGACGAGCACCGGGGGTTCATTCAAGATCCTCGGTGGAAGCAAAAAAGAAAGCGAGCAACACCTGTCGAACAACTGGAGCCTATCAACATCGACCCGAACAGACCTGTGTTAGAAGTGTTCATTAGTTCAGAATTACCTGAACCAATTCGAACAGAAATGATTGCTTATCTTCAAGCAAACTTGGATGTGTTCGCATGGTTGCACGAGGACATGGTTGGAATTGATCCAAAACATGCATGCCATTCCCTCAACCTTGATCCAATACAAACTCTAGTTATCCAGAAGCGCAGAAAGTTTAGTCCGGAAAAGTATGCGGCAATGAATAGTGAAATCAAAAAGTTGATCGACAACAAACTGATTCGAGAGGTGAAATGCCCAAGATGGCTTGCGAACCCTGTGCTCGTTCACAAGTCCAATGGATCTTGGAGACTATGTATTGATTTCACTGATTTAAACAAGGCGTGTCCGAAAGATAACTTCCCGATGCCATATATCGATTATTTGGTCGATAATACAGCAGGCCATGAACTTATGACTTTCATGGATGCGTTTCCTGGTTATCACCAAATATCCATGCATCCGTATGATCAAAAGAATACGGCATTCTGCAGTGAAAAGAATATGTACTGTTGGCAACGTATGCCATTCGGATTAAAGAATGCCGGTGCAACATATCAACGTTTGGTGAACAAAATGTTCGACGAACACATCGGCCGAACAATTGAGGTATATATTGATGATATTGTGGTAAAGAGCAAACATAAGGAAGACCACATCACCCACGTCACACAAACTTTTGATATACTCAGGGAGTACAACATGAAGCTAAATCCGAAGAAATGCAGCTTTGGGGTTCACTCAGGAAAATTCCTTGGACATATGGTCAGTCAACGAGGGATCGAAGCGAACCCACCAAAGATTCAGGCCATGCTCTATATGCAGGCCCCCAGGAGTGTGAAAGGGGTCCAAAATTTAACTGGACGTTTAGCTTCCGTAAGCCGGTTTATATCACGAACTGGGGACAAATGCAAACCTTTCTTTGATACATTAAAGAAGGGAAAATTCCAGTGGACCGAGCATTGCCAAAATGCATTCGAATCATTGAAGCAGTACCTTGCAGATACTCAGACACTGTCTAAGCCTGTCCCAAGCGAACAACTCTATCAGTATCTTGCTGCATCCGAACATGCAATCAGTGATGTGCTCGTATGAGCAGAAGGGACCACACACTTGCCCGTTTACTATGTAAGCCAAGTGCTTAAAGAAGCCGAGCTCCGGTACCCTCCATTGGAAAAATTAGCATATGCTCTCGTAATGAGTGTTCAAAAATTGCGACCATACTTTTTCGATCACTCAGTCGAGGTACTGACCACCTTCCCATTGCGCCAAGTCCTTCACCGACCAGATACTGCAGGCAAATTACTCAAATGGGCGGTGGAGTTAGGATAATTTGGCATTACGTTCGCTCCGTGAATAGCGATGAAGGGTCAAGCTATGGCCGATTTTATGGTTGAGTTGACATATCCACAAATGCCCGAAAAAGCTATCGACCAACCATGGCATATGTATGTTGATGGTTCATCAACAAGTTCAAGAGCCGGGCAGCGGTTAGTTCTCATCAATGAACCGGACAAACATTCACAACAGCCATCCGTTTTGATTTCCCAGCTACAAATAATGAAGTCGAATATGAAGCTTTGATCGCTGGACTACATATGGAAATGACGATGGGAATTCAGAGGCTGATGATTTACAGCGATTCTCAGATAATCGTTTATCAAGTAACAGGCGAGTACGAGGCCCAAGGCGAACAAATGGTACGGTATCAGCAACTAGCAAAACAGTTGCTTGATCATTTCAAACAAGTTTTCATAGAACAATTACCACGATTGGGTAATTCGTTCGCTGATGCTTTGGCACGCCTGGCTACAGCAGAAGGAGTGACGAACACAACGAACACTATGGTCGTCACAACTTGTTCGCCATCAGTTCCTAGAACTATGATCGCTCAAGTAACAAGCGAACAAGAAACTTGGATGACTCCAATCCTGAGTTACTTACAAAAGGGACTTCTCCCTGAGAATAAGGCCCAAGCTACTCGCCTCAGATTACAATCTGCTCGTTATACTATCATAGACGAGCATTTGTACGAAAAAAGCTTCTCACTTCCACTATTGAAGAGTATTACTCCTGAAGAGGGTCGTGTACTTCTCGAGCAAATCCATGATGGAGTATGCGGAAATCATACATGTGGGCTCGTCCTGGCGCACAAAATAGTCAGACAAGGTTATTATTGGCCAACCCTCAAGAAAGACTCGCTCGCGTATACTCGCGCGTGCCACAAGTGCCAAGTACATGCCCCACTTATTCATAACTCACCTGAAGAATTAGTGTCAGTTTATAGCCCATGGCCATTTGCTAAATGGGGGATCGATTTGATCGGCCCATTTCCTACTGGCACGTCGGGAGTAAAATATGTTGTGGTTGCCATTGATTACTATACTAAATGGGCGGAAGCCGAAGCCATTGTCAAAATTACCGAACAAAGAATGTGGAATTTTGTTTGGAAAAATATCATTTGTCGTTTTGGACTTCCCCAATCATTAGTAACTGATAACGGCAAACAGTTCAATGGAAGTGAATTCAGACAGAATTGTGCTCGATGGGGCATAAAAAAGCACTACTAAATCCATATTATCCCCAGTCAAACGGACAAGTTGAAGCCGTTAATAAAATTATCAAGCATACCCTCAAGGCCAGACTTGATAATTCCAAGGGGGGAGGATGGGCTGAAGAGTTGCCTGAAATATTATGGGCCTATCGAATAACTTTCAGAACATCAACTGCGGAGACCCCGTTTGCCTTGGCATTTTAGTGCGGAAGTCATATACCCGCAGAAATCAAGATTCCAAGTCATCGAACGATGACTTTTGAGAGCTACATCAATGACCGGTAGCGCCGCCTCGAAAAGTGCACCTATTAGAAGAAAGAAGGACGGAGGCTGATTTCAAGAATGCCATGTACAAAAAGAGATCAGAGAAGTTCTACAACTCCAAAGTTCGAACACGGGTTCAATGTGGGTGAGCTGGTTTTAAGGCGAGCAACGGGGGTATCAAGTGGTGTGTTCGGCCAAGCATTGGAAGGTCCGTTCAGAGTTACAGAACGTTTGCTAAATGGGGCCTATGACTTAGAAGACCTGAATGGAGTCCCATTGTCCTACTCGTGGAATGCATCAAATTTGAAAAAATATTATCAATAATTGTGAGCATAGTCGGCTGAACAAAGTTGTCCACACAGCTGAAGCGAGCATAGTCGGCCGAACAAAGTCGTCCTCACAGCTGAAGAGATCACAAGTGGCCTAACATAATCAGTCGTTCAGTTAAAACGAGTAGGATAATCCTGAAAGAAGAATACATTATGTTCGACACATATCTTAAGGAAAGAAATGCTGGCCAACACTACCGAAAGACAGAAGATACGTGTCAGAACAAGTTGTCAACAGAAGATACGAATCAGAACGAGTTGACAAGTGGTGGCAACCAAGCAGGGATGAGTCAATCTTTGAGCAAGAGCTGTCAAAAAGCTGAACAGATGTCAAAAGGGGGAGCAAAAGTAAGAGAGCCAGCACTAGCTTGGGATAGTTCTATAAATAGAGGCATATTGATAGCTGAAAAAAGCAGAGAAAAAACATATGAAGAAGAAAAAAATAAAAATACTACAGTTCTCAGAAGAAAATTGGTTCAGTATGCCCCCAGACGTAGAAGAATCCAGCTCTCGATTCAGCAATCATTCTGCTGAATCGAGCATCTGTCTTAATACGAGTTTTTCACCCCATATGACGTTCCGAGCACAGGTTGAAGCTCGTTGCAGACTCAAGATGCTCGGAAGAGTCATGGTTGCCACTCCACGTTACTCACTGCTTATGCAGTAGTAAGTCACTAGTCCCCTATGCATCCTCAAAATCTCCTCCGAAGGGGAGGGATGTCATGGTGTTCGCCCAAACTAACAGGCGGACGCTGATGCTCAGGCATCTATTGAAGGGGACAGAATGGTGCGAGCTGAACATTTTGCTCGCACCTGATATAGGCGAGCAGGCATGCTCGCCACATGCTCATGTCCGCAGCTACCCGCATAATCACAGCTTGTCCAGGAGGGACAAAAGCTTATGCTGCTGCTGCTTGAGCATGTTACTGAAGAATGGTAGACAGAATGATGTGCCACATGCTTGTCAACATCAATTCCGCGGACAAGGTGAGGCCAGTTCGTGTCTACTCAAAACAAGGTTTAAATTCAAAACCCTAGTCTGATATCTATAGTTGTGTAATAGATAGTCTTCTTCAAATATGAAGGTTGTAATAGAATACAAAGTGTTGCAAAAAGGAAAAAATATATGTATTTTTGTTCGCTAAGATTTTCTAGTTCAAGCCTATTTGAGGTCGCACCTAAGCCGGACGGCCCGAACAAAGACGAACGAGCCCAAGTTTATGTTCACCTGACGAACGAGTTCGTACTCTGGTTCCCGCAGCAAAAAGCGAGTAATGGGTACGCAGTCGCAAAAGACGACTCATACTTACAGATACCCATAGCGCAAGCGGGTGACGAGTGCGGGGTCGCAGCTAAATAAGACGGCCCTAGTACGAAGTGATCGCACCTAAATAAGACGATCGCGAACCAAGAAAGGGGGGGGTTCATAAAGTAACCCATCTGGTCGCACCTAAATAAGATAATTAACCGATTGCAACGTCAATAAGACAATCAAAACCGAAAAAAGTCAGGAGCGGGCATAGGCAAACCCAATGTTCGAATTCATTCAGAAGAAAAGGGGCAAAAACTGGAAAGCAACAAACCGAGCATGAAGTAACAAAGCAAACATCAAGCAACACAAGTATCAACATTCATCCTCAACAATCATGTTAGAGGAAACAGTTCAATATGCAATTCAACCATTCAGTTTCAAAAGTATTCGAACAAAAGAGAAAAAGTCAGCAAAAAATTATAAGTATGGGAGACATTGTTCGAACAAAAGGCAAAGAAGACAAAAAATTAAACAACATATGTTCGACAAAACAGAAACTATACTAAGGAGAAAATTCATAATTGGGGGTAGACGGAAGAGAGATATCGAACAAATCGTGCTCAGTCCCCTCAATAATAACTCCTTCAGTATGGTCAGGTACCAAATGCTCGCCAGGAGGTACATTCTGCTCAGTCACAGGAGGTTCCCTTTGCTCGGCCTGCACCTGATCGGGCCCGGATTCGGTTTGGAGATTTTGGCCAGCAACACCAGCAGTATTCACATCTGAGCCATCTTCCTCATCCAGGATAGGATCATCAACTTCGATCCCTCCCGGAAGAATGGAGAAATCACACAGATCGTTCAAATCTGACATCGGAAGGTTGCGATCAGGTGGATTATCGATCAGGTACTGCTGGAAACTCGATATGAGAGGGGTAATTTGTTCGCCGGTAAGTGCATGGAGAACAGACCGGATAGCATCGGCGAAAGCACAAATGTAGGAGAAGTTGGACATGGAATCAACATACTCTTCATTATGTAGCTTTGAATTCTCGAGACCTAACCGAGTGTTGGTCTCCTCAGCAATGATGAGCTGTTGGCCGAGCACGTTCCTCTCACTTTCCATGGCCTCGACGCCAGCTCGGAGTCTATGAAGCTCAACATTCATTTCTTCCTAAGCCCTTCGAATATTGACCACCTCTTCCTGAGAATGATTCAGTTCCTCCTTTGCCTGGCGTGCATCCTCCTGAGCCTGGCAAGCATTTTCCTGAGTCTGGCGAGCATCCTCCTGAGCCTGGTGAGCATCAGCTTGAGCCGAGGATGCCTGCTCCTGAGCCAACCTCAGTTCATCCTGAGTCCTGTTCAGCTCACCCACCTTTTCTTCGAAGTTCCTGATCAAAGCCAAGTAGTTGGCATGAAGGTTGGCGGACTCAGCATAGGCTTTCTCAAGAACGACCATAGATTGGCCCTGAAGTACCAAACCAAGATGCATGTTCTCCAGAGGAGTGGGACCCATGGTAGACTCTTCCAGCTCGGTAGTCCATGCTCGAACGGGAGTCTGGCACGCTTTCTGAACATGCTCAGGAATGCCCGGAACCTTGCGAACACTCGGCGAGCAGAAGTAGTTTTCAAACTGGGCATCAAGGGCGCCAACCTGCTCAACCTACATATACACCCGAGTAAATAAATATAAAAAAATGAACAGAATTAACCAAAGCAGAAGCAAAACAAACAAAATGTACTTGTTCACACGAGCCGGATCCCATCCCAAGAATGATTTATCCTCAGGGGACCGAAGCTCAGGGTTCAACGGAGTCCATGATCGGGGTCCAGCAGGAGGTGGAGAAGATGTGCCAACCTCCATTTCAATGATTTGCCAAACTGGACCGACCACAGAGGCGGCCGCTTTGATCGCCTCAGCAGTAGGGGTCCGAGTTACCCTAACGGCATCAGTGCTCGTCTGAGCCTGTTCGCTCGGCGCGCTCGTCTGAGTTTGTTCGCTCGGCCCCTGCTCGCCGATTTCCATCCTTGGTCTCTTTGGCGACGGAGCTTGTTCGCTATTCCCTGCTTGGCCGAATGAGTTCTCCTTTGCGGTCGGCTCGATTCCCCAGGTCCGGACGCGGATGCTCGACTAGCCCTGCTCGCCTCTCCTCTGTTTGTTCGCTGAGCCTCTAGCTCAGCCTGAATCCGAGCAAGCTCCTGTGGCCTTTTTCTCCGAGCCATCTCAGTATGTTCGGATGTACTCACAGCAACGGTCATAGCGGGGAAAGCTATAAACAAAATAATTCATTATGCACAAAAGGATAATAGCGAGCAAAATGGCACAAAGCTTATACAAATAAAAGAGGCAATCCTTACCAGCGGGATTAACAGAAACAAGATGATGAGGGGGTATGAACAAACCTCCTTTCTTCCTCTGATCGGAGGTATTCAGAGTTCTCACAGATCGTTCCGAGCGAGACTCCAGATCAATTTGCCAAACGCTTCTAAAATAGCCGTCGTTGGTCTCCTTATCCGTCGCAGCTGGAATCCCTGAAATAAAGAGTAAGTTAAAATCAGTTCAAATTGAAGAACAAGAGACACAAAATCACTTACTTCGGTACACCCCGAAGTCAGTGGGGATGTCTAAACGAGCATTTGGTTCGCTTCCAGAAGCCGAGCTCTTCCAATCGCCCCCAACGAACTAAAATTTTTCCTTCCAATCACTGATTTTGTTAGGCACATCCTCAATAATTTTGCACTTTGCATTAGCTTGCATGAACAACCACCCATATTCACCCTTCGGACGGGTCAAGTGCACCAATCGAGCAAGTTCAGCTGCTGAGGGATAGTATCTTGGCTTCATTTTGCCGAACAAAGTCAGGAAACTTATAATCATGTGCCACCCATTCGGCTTCAGTTGCGTGATGGTAATGTTCCATTCCACGAGCAAACGGGTGATGGTCGGATGGAGGGGGAATCGAAGGCCAGCTTCCATAGTATCCAAATTCACAGCGACACAACCCTCAGGGGGTTGGTCAGCCCGCTCATCAGGACCCGGTGCCCAGAAAAAGACATCCTTGGGGGTTTCGTAATTTCTATGCAGCTGAGCGAGCATATATACATCAATTATGCTCGCTATCTTGCTCGCTGGGTACTCATTCTCAACCCTAATCCTATGAGGTTGCTTGGGCCAATCAAAACTATAACGAGCATTATACTCGTTATATGTTGGACTATGAGGGACACCAACAGGTATATCAAGCTCAGAATTTTGCTCACCACCTACCCCTATATTCGATTCGGTAACATTTACAGCCATCAAAATTTCCCCCCTCACAACATCGTCATTCCTATCTACATCAACATTATCAACAGCCCTAGACCTAATTTGAATTTGGGGCAAAGAATCATCACTTGAATTGTCCGAAAAAATCATTACGGACCAAGTCCCTATCCAATTCATTTAGGGCTTCATCGGAATCGGAGGAAAGAACGGCAAATGGTTGCCGAACTTGCCAACGAAATCCTGAATCTGAGACATTCATCTCCGGCGCATTTGCGTCGCTACGGGGGATTCTACTGACAGAGGGGGAAGAAGAGGAACTATGGTGGTCTGATTCTAGGGGAATGGAAGAGTTTGAGCAAGAGGCCATAATCGCAATAAGAGAAAGAATGCAGCGGTTACCTGAGTAAGATTCTTCGCCGGAATGATGAAGCCCTCGCCGGAAATTTTTAGACACGGAAAAGATTGAAAGACAGAGGCAAAAAGAAGGAAGGAGAAAAGGGTTTAAGGCGGAGAAATGAGGTATATATAAATACCGGATTCAATTTCGAAAATCCAGCACAGAATACGAAACGACATCGACTATGGCCCAATAAGATTTTAACAATCGGGCCCCATGTTGAATACAAAGCGACCCGGCTGGGGGGTATTGTTGTGTTCGATATAATAATTCAGGATTAATCGAACACGTAAGAGCGACACGTGTAATATTTATTAAAATAATCATGCCCAATGGACAAGTATGCTCGTCGCTCGCCGACCAACCAAAGTTGCTCAACCAACCTACTGAGCAAACATGCATATTTGCCACTCAGATCAGGAAAGAGGAATTAAATGAGCTAAGTCAAAAAGACTCAGATATGCTGAAAGGCTCAGATATCCTGGGGGTCAGTATGCTCGCAACTCAGATATCCTGAGGGTCAGTATGCTCGCAACTCAGATATCCTGAAAGGCTCAGTATGCTCGCAGCACAACATACTGAAGACTCAAGCATCCTGAGGGTCAGAGTGCTCGACACGCAGATATCTCGAAGACCCGGACATCCTGAGGGCTCAGTGTGCTCGAGGAGGACAGTATTCCAGCATAAAACTGACATGGTTAAAGGGGCGAACAAAGCATCCAACCGAGCAAAAGATTAATTTGGACGACCAAAAGAGTGCCTTACAGACAAGCAAGCTCCAAGATCAATCTAGAAGACAAAGTTGGGAACGTGGCAATATCACCTGGATTCTTCCATGACCCGAAGTCTCCAGCTCATGCTTTTCAAACCAGCTCATGCTTGTCGGAGTGCTATAAAAGGAAGAAAAAAGAAGAAGAGAAAGGTTCAGAAAAATTTCCCAGAAAAAGTGATACCCACACAAGAAATTCCCAGAGAGGCGAGGAACGGAAAAATTCGAGTGATTATCCACACATACAGAAACCCTAGCACTCATATGTTAACTCTCCAAATTATCTTCATCTGTAATGATTCATCTTCATAAGGTGTATCAAATATTGTACGTGTAAAGCTCGTAATATCACATCCTGGCTTGGTATGCCCCCAGAGTAGTCATTTCCTGACGAACTGGGTCAACAAATTCATCTTATTTACAGTTTACTTTGCACGTGCATGTTTTGTTTGTGAGTCGTTTCTGAATTAGCCACATCATATTCCTCAAATAAAACGACCCGCGACAGTTCCAGACTGCAAAAATTGGTGATTGGCTAAATGGTTGCATATTTCCTAAAACATGCAAGGGTGCGTTCAAACCCTAAAAATAGTTGTTCATCAATAACCAAAAGAGGAAACCCTTGATACTATCTCTTCTAACGGTTAGTTTTTTCAAGAGTGACCTCGGAGAAGTTACCTATCAATACCAGTGACCTTCACCATTGAAAGGTCACGGGAAATCAAAGCAACTCCAGAGCTCATTCGTATTCTTGCAAATTGAAGCACTCGAAAACCCTAAGATTTCTCAAGTGTTTCACATTGAAGAGAGCTCATTCACTAAGCTTAGCATTGTTACATATCCAAAGCTTAGTAGAGATATCCTAGCCTTTGCATTTGTTCTTATTGGCAAAGGATATCTCACCCTAGTTGGAAACCAACCCAACCCAAACCCTTTTATTAGGTAGTTTGAGTGTGTGTGTGATTGTTGGTGAGAAAGAGTTGTAAAGTGTAAGTAAGCTGCAGTTGAGTCAGCCATAAAGCTCTAGAGAAGAAGTGAGTAAGCTGTTTTGAGACAGTCAGAAAGATTGTGTGTGTTGAGTTAGTAAGCTGCAGTAGTCAGCCAGAAAACTCAATGTAGAAAGTTAGTATGCTGCTGTGTTCAGCCTGAAAACTTTAGGTGATAGCGTGTTAAGGAATTTCTCTGAAGATCAGAGAGAGTGGACGTAGGAGCTTTGTCTCTGAACCACTATAATTTGTTGTGTTGTTGGCTTTCTGTTTTGCATTTTATCTATTGCATATTTTCACTGAAAACACTAATTTTCCTGATATTCAGTTGGAAACAATCCACTGAACTTGCATTAAAATAATCACAGCCTTAACCACTGTTTTACTAAGGAAAAGATTTTCAGCAAGATAAAACGAGTATAAACTTAGGGCCAACACTTTCTGCACCCTTAATTAGCTAGAACAGATAGTCATCAAACTGAATCAACTCTACTGAGTATTCAGTAAGATAATTATCTGATCCAAGCTTCTCAGGAACTCTGATAAAACTCAGAATCAGTTGGGCTAATCTGAAGCTACTGAAAGTTGCTTAGGATCACTGTCTCAGTAGACTTTGACTCAGGGCAATTTGTGCTTCTCAGGATATACTGACCCTTCTGATTTTAGTAAAGAAAAGTTTTAAAAATCACTGAACACGTGTATTCCCACCCCCCTACACGTGTAAGACTCGTTACATCGGCACCAACAAGTGGTATCAGAGCGGTGGTTCATTTTGACCACTTGCTTAGGTAGCCATAGTCTTGTTTGCTAAAAAGACTTTGGTGGTCTACTGAATAGATCTTACTGCTGATATCTTACAAGGCTCATTCATCATGCCTTCTAAGAAACTTCCTATGTTCTTTGTTGAGAGCTATGAACTATGGAGATTGAGAATGCAGGCACACCTGTATTCTAAGCATGAAAGAATGTGGAGAGTGGTTTCTTAAGGACCATTTAAGTACATTGTTATGAATCCCAGAATCACATATGCTGAGAGAGATGATCCCAGAGATGAATTTCCTAAGCCTGATGACCAACTTACTCCTGATGAGAGAAAGTTAGTCAACTTAGACTATATTGCTAAAGATACTATATACAACACTATTGATGATGGTGTTATGGGGATGATTTCTCACTGTGAAACTGCCAAAGAAATATGGGACACACTTGCTATCATGTGTCAAGGCACATATCATATTAAGGAGAACAAACTTTCCCGTTGCCATTGCAAAGTTTGACAGCTTTGAAATGGAAGATGGTGAATCCATTGAAAAATTGGAAGTCAGATTCACTAGTATCATGAATGATCTGAATGCTATTGGGAAAAGATACCCAAAGAGAAGTGGCACTGAAAATTCTTAGAGGATTGTCTAAGAAAAGGGATATACATGCTGTGGTGATTGAAAACACCAAGAATATTGATTCTATGTCATACCAACAAGTTTTCTCTGAACTGAAAGCTTATTAATTTGTGATTGATAAGAAAACTAAGAAATCTGATAGCAAAGATGAATCTTCATCTAGCAAAAATGTGGCTTTCAAAGCCAAAGAGAAATCCTATAAAGCTAAAGAGTCTGATAACTCAGTTGCCAAAAATCAGGATGAGCAAGAGGATAAGCTAGTATTGTTGGCAAGGAGGTTTGAAAGACTCAATAGCAGATATGGGAAATATAAGAAATACTATAAGAATAACAGGTATAAGAACAGGAATAACTCAGAAGCTGAGGATAGATTCACTGAGAAAAGGAAGGACCACAAAGCTGAAGGATCCTCATCCAGAAAGAAGGACTCCAAAACCAAGGAGGAAAGTGATCAGGATGATGATGCCAACAGATGTTATAACTGCCAGAAGAAAGGTCACTTCCAGTATGATTGTCCTGAGCTGAGTGCCAAAGAAAGAAAGGAGAGACAAACCAAGAGAGACAGAAAGATCTCTAGCAAGAAGACTATGATTGCTGAAGAAGAAGAACAATCTGAAGAAGGATCCAGATCTTCAGAAGAGATATTCTCAAATAGTGATAGTGATGATGTCTGCCTGGTTGCTATTGAGGAGGTAAATTCTTCTATCTCTGTTGTTGCTCCTACACAAACACCTGAGTTATCAAGTTCATCTGTAACCAGTAATTTTGACCTGATGGATTCTTTTGAGAATCTTATGAAGGACTATTCTGTGTTACAAGAACTGCTCATAGAAACTTAAGAGCAGAATAAGGAACTGACTGCTGAAAATCTGAGGTGGAAAGACTCTAATGCTGCTGAGATCACTTCTCAATTAATGAGAATTACTGATACACTAGATGTTCTGAAAGTACAACTCTCAGAAAAAGGAAAAGTGATAGAGGCCCTGAATGGAAAATTAGAAAAATCCACTGAGGAAAATCAGCTTATCAGGACTGAGTTCAATGACCTCTTTGAGAAACATGAAACTCTAAAGAAAAACGAGGATAGTGTGCGGAAAAGGTTAGCTCTATTGAATTCTGCATCTAAAGCAATAGATGAAATTCAGAGTTATCAAAGACCTGCAACTATAAAGGCTGGATTAGGATATAATACATGGGGAACCTCACAAGGTCTTCTGAATGCTGCTTCTTCTAGTAGCACTGAGACTGTATTTGTTAAGCCGGTGGTATGTACTAATCTTCTTACTGAAGAACAACCTCGTGTTTTAGACAAGGGTAAATGACCTATGGTTTCAGAAAAACTGAAGGTTCAGAAAAGAAAGCCCAAACCTCAGAAAAAGGCTAGAAAACCTGAACACTCAGTAGAAAATCCTTAGGCCAGTACTTCGAAGCCTCAGGCTAAGAATACCAACCCAAAGAGATTTGCACTGAACCATCAGAGGAATCTTCAGAAGAGAAACACTCAGCAGAGATATTCTCAACTTAAGAGACCAAGTCCTCAGGATACTGAAAGACCTCAATTTCAGTACAGGCAACCTAAACCCCACTTGCCTAAGGGTAAAGGTTTCCTAAACCCAAGTCAGTAGAGACATAGACCAGCTGCACCAAGGCCAAAACATTGGAACAAGAGGCCTGAACCCAAGAAGAATTCTAAGGCTCATGTTCATACTAAGGCTGTCACTCATACATAGGGTGCTGCCAAGGAACCTAGGGTGGTGAATGTGTATGTAGATGTTTATGGGAGACAAATCAGCCACTCTAAAGTAATTAGAGTTATCAGGCAGATTTGGGTTCCAAAAGGTACAACTAACCTGGTAGGATCCTACACCAAATGGGTACCTAAGGCCCCGATCATTTTTTTTAGGTGAAGAAAAAAATTAGACCGAAATGAATGAAGACAACATAATACGATGAGTGGAAGTTAAGTAGCTCTGCTTTGCATGGTATCCGGGATGATGGATGTTCAAGGCACATGACAGGATACAAACATTTACTCACTAACCATGTTGAGCAAAAAGGCCCTCAGATTACTTTTGGAGATAATTCCAAAGGACAGACTGAAGGATATGGAACTCTTGAAGTGGATTTTGTTCATATCCATGGTGTTTCTTATGTTCCGGTTTAAAGCATAACTTGCTTTCTATCAGTCAATTTTGTGACAAAGGATTCAATGTTGAGTTCTCAAAGAACTTATGTTATGTGAAAGATAATGCTTCACAACAAATATTACTGACTGATACTAGAAAATGGAATGTGTATCTTGATGATTGGAGATCAACTCCTAAAGATACATGTTTGGTTGCAAAAAGTTCTACTGATAACAGTTGGTTGTGGCACAAAAGACTGAATCACTTAAACTTCAAAACCCTGAACAGACTTGCAAGATTAGCACTTGTGAGGGGGTTACCCAATGAAGTGTTCAGTAAAGATCATATATGTGATGTTTGTCAGAAAGGAAACAAATCAGAGCATCATTCAAAAGTAAAGTAGAAGTTTCTACTGACAGAATACTACAACTGTTACATATGGATCTCTTTGGTCCAGTAACACCTGTAAGCACAAATGGCAAGAAATATACACTTGTGGTAGTTGATGACTACTCTAGATACACTTGGATCATATTCTTATATAGCAAGAAAGAGACTCAGACAAAACTTCCTGAATTACTGTAAAGACTCAGTATTGAAAAGAATCTGAGTGTGGTCAAAATCAGATCAGATAAAGGAACTGAATTTATCAACCATATTATATTTGATTATTGTGCAGCAAATGGAATAGCTCATGAAACATCAGCTGCAAGGACTCCACAACAAAATGGTGTTGCTGAAAGAAGAAATAGGACTCTGAAAGAAGCTGCAGGAACAATGATTGCTGAAGCTGACATTCCTAAGAGATTTTGGGCTGAATCTATCAACATTGCATGCTACTCTCATAACAGATCCATGCTAACAAAGAATCAAGGCAAAACACCTTATGAGCTGTGGAATGAAAGGAAGCCTCTTGTTTCTTTCTTTCGTGTGTTTGGCTGCAAGTGTTTCATACACAATAATGGTAAAGATCAGTTGAAAACTTTTGATAGCAAAGCTGATGAAGGGATATTCTTAGGATATTCTGAAGTCAGTAAAGCCTTCAGAGTTTACAACTGTAGGATCCTTATTGTGGAAGAAACACCTCATGTTGTTTTTGATGAATCTACTTGTGTTCAGAAGAAACAGGAACATGACTCAGGAGATCTGACCAAGAGAATCACCCGACTTAGCCTGAAAAAGAATGATAAAACATCCCCTGAGCCTGAAAAGAAGAAGTCAATAATTGTCTATGAATGGAGTGAATCAGACTCAGACAAAGAAACTCAGGATGGAAATACTCAGGCTGGTGAAACTCAGGATGAAAGTTCTCCGCTGAAGGAAAGCCAACACACTGAAGCTGACCTATCTGAACATACACCAGTTCAGACTCAGGTATGTAATGTCGATGAAGATGTGGTCACAGCTGAGGCAAACTCTGAATCTATCAACCAAGGGGGAACAAATGTCTCTGACAATGTTCTGAATGGAATTTCCCCTGAGGAAGATGATTCACTCTCTCATTTTCTGTTGTTCCTTGAATTTAATGAATTGCCTGAACCTAACATTTCAAATGTTGAGGACACTATTTAAGGGGGAACATCTAGGAGAAGATGGTTGAATAGTCATCCTACAAGCCAGATTGTGGGTGATCTATCAGAAGGTGTTAGAACAAGAAAGTTCCATGGAGAAAGTGTTTTATTCTGCTGCTTCCTATCTGAGAAAGAACCAACTGAGATTGAAGAAGCTCTTAAGGACTCATTTTGGATTATTGTTATGCAAGAAGAGCTGAATCAGTTCACAAGAAATGAAGTTTGGGAGCTAGTGGATAGACCTCAGAGGCAAGGCTAGTTGCACAAGGTTATTCCCAAGAAAAAGGCTTGGACTATGATGAAACATTTGCACCTGTTGCAAGACTAGAAGTCATCAGATTGTTTCTTGCATATGCTGCCCACATGAAATTCACAGTCTATCAGATGGATGTGAAAAGTGCATTTCTGAATGGTGTGCTTAAAGAAGAGGTTTATGTGGAACAACCTCCTGGATTTATACAGAATGACCAAGTTTACAGGCTCAGAAAAGCCTTGTATGGTTTAAAGCAAGCACCAAGAGCATGGTATGATACACTTTCTCAATTTCTTACTGACCATGGTTTTACCAAAAGAACAGTTGATAGAACCTTGTTCAGAATAGAAGATGGGAAATATATCTTACTAGTTCAGATTTATGTGGATGACATCATATTTGGATCTCCCAATCATCAGATGTGTGAGAAGTTCTCTAATCTGATGAAAGGAAAGTTTGAGATGTCTATGATAGGGGAGATAAATTTCTTTCTAGGACTTCAGGTGAAACAGACTAAGGAAGGAATATTCATCAATCAAGCTAAATACACCAGAGATCTGATTGCTAAGTATGGTGTACAGAATTGCAATACATTTAGAATTCCTATGAATACTAACTATAAAATGGATCCTAATCTTGAAGGCAAATCAGTAAATCACACTGATTATAAAGGGATCATTGGATCATTGCTATATCTCACAGTAAGCAGGCCTGATATTACCTTTGTTGTTGGGATATGTGCAAGGTACCAAGCTAATCCTAAGGCTAGTCACATGGAGGCTGCCGAAAAGATTTTGAAATATCTTAAGGGCATTGTGAATAGAGGATTATGGTATCCAGTTGATGATAACCTTGAATTAATTGGTTATTCAGATGCTGATTATGGTGGTTGTAGAATTGACATGAAGTCTACTATAGGAACTTGTCAATTTCTTGGAAGTAAACTGATATCATGGTTTTCAAATAAACAAACCTCAGTAGCAACCAGTACTACTGAAGCAAAATACATGGCTGCAGGAAGCTGTTGTGCACAGATTCTTTGGTTCAGACAACTACTGAGGGATTATAAAGTTGTAGCCAATGAAGTACCTATATTTTGTGACAATAATAGTGCAATTGCTATTACACAAAATCCAGTATTTCACACCATATGTAAGCATGTTGATATCAGACATCACTTTATCAGAGATCATGTTGAAAATAAGGATATCAGAATTGAGAAAATTCATAATGATAAACAGAGAGCTGATATCTTGACTAAACCTCTGGCTGAATCAAGATTTCAGGAACTATCAGTTGAGTTAGGTATGTTGGATCCAGGTGAATAAAGTAATATGAAAAATTGAAGGTTTTCAGGATGCATGAAGTTTTTCAAGATATTACTGAAAAACTCAGGATAAAAATAAAGGTTTTGACTACTGAGTCTTGGGAAACTCAGTAACCTTGAGTTCAATTAACAAAATTACACTGATTTTTTTTTCAAGGTCGAAACTCAGTAAGACTGATTGTCAAAATTAGTCTGAAGAAGTTAATGACTCATGCACCTCATTTATTGTCTAACTGATACTTAGAAATCATTGGACAAAAATGATAAAACTCCTGAGGAAATAAATGGGCGGGACGTTTGAAATTCTCGAGGAAAAGTCAACAGTCTGCAGAAACACTGTTCATTATTCACCAATAAGGATAAAAATTGGCGGCTAGTACTTACAAAATCGTTCTTTCAAATACCCAATTTTAACCTAGTTAAATCATGATCGTTGATTGTTCCTTTTACACGATTACCCATGGATCAAAATCTTTCCAAGATATATACCCATTTCAAAACTCCATTTAAACCTTATTTCAAAAGCTTTCGTTTTCACGATACTCTGTGTTTCCAAAATCTCCGATCACTCAAATTCTCTACTATCTTTGATAAACTTGTTGTTATCAACAAACCCTGGTACGAAAATGTGGTTTCTCTTGAAGGGCACAGCGAATGTGGCACACGAGGAGGAGGCACTGCATATGATCCGTTTGGCAAAACTCACTAGTTTGGCTGCAAATCATCTAGATGCCGAATACTCACGAGAGGTAATTGAATTTGTAGCTAATATGCAACTTGATGAAGATAACTGCATAGACTCTAAGATTACTGTCTCTCATTTGGTTCGAGGAGAAAAATATGTGGATTTTGTTAGGGAATTATACATTATCCCTAACAACTTGAATGTCCTATATGAACTGAATGATAGAGGGGAAGACCCTACAATGTATATAGTGGGTAGGGAGCAAGAGTATTTAGACAGGATTACTGAAATCCCTGTGAAATTTGAGGCCACATTGAACAAGAAGTATTTGAAACCAAAATATCGGGTGCTTCTTGACATTGTGAGCAAATGCCTCATGAGCTGGTCTGGGAGCTTCGAGCAAGTTAGTAAACCAAAATTGAGGCTGATGGAAGCCATTGAAGACTCTCCTTCAAGGGAATTTAATTGGCTACATTATTTAACAAAAGTGGTGAGTTATCAAGCCACACATGTTAAAAAGGAAAATGGCATTATGGTGATCAAAGGAAAGATCTTGCATGCAACCAAGATTGCCTTCATCTTGGAAACCTGCAGGGAAGAGGAAGATATCTTTGCTGATTCAAAAGCCTTTCCGGTGTCAAAGATAATGTTTAGGTCAACCAAGAAGGCAATAAGGGGCAGGAAAGAAAAGCCTACTGAGTCTCAGGAGGAGACTGCCGAGGAAGAGGTTGAGGAGAATGCTCCAGTGGTTGAGCCAATCAGGGAAACCAGACAAACCACTCAGAAATCCACTGAGGTAAGTGAGGAAGAGGTTAAGCATGGGGAAAGCCCTAATGAAAATCAAGAGGGAGGCCGGAGAGAAGCTGAATTAAAAGGCATTGGCTCCTCAGAAGCGAAAAAGGCTTCATACTATAACTGAGAAAGAGGCCAGTGAAGTTGAAGAAATTCAAACTGAGGCTCAGCAAGGGATGAAATCTCCACTTCAGGTTCTTGCTCAAGTGGTGAAAAATATTGAGGAACAAGAGACTGGGGAAAATGTGTTTTTAGAGGTGTTAGAGACTTCCCTAGGCTCTGACAAAATTTCTCAGGAAATAATTATGGGACCTCAGATCACTTCTGAAGAAGGTCAAGCTCAGGCCACAATCACTCAACCTTCAGAACAATCAGAAGTTCAGGAACTTCTGAACCTGGATGACCTCCTGAATGAACCATATCTTGATCATCCGCTCTTCAACTCATACAATCTGAGCCTACTGTCCCTGAGAGTCCAGAGTTGAGGAAGGGAGAATATGATTAAGTTATTTGAATAGACACTTCATCATGTTCAAGACTTAATCGAGTATTCACGAATGAAAGGAGGAAATCGTAATAACCCATATTTCAGTTATAGGTAGTTGCACGTTTCTCGCAACGTACCGCATATATTGAGAATGTCTGATTTATATTCTAGGGTTCAGTTAAGATTGTTAGTTTGACTAATCACTCGATATATGAGGGCCTATGGGTCACACAAAAAGTAGTTCCCTTTTACGGATTATAGTTGGTTGATTAAATGTTAAATTGGATTTAATATTTAATTTATGGAGAATTAATTAATAATAGATTAATTTGGAATTAATTATTATTAATGTTTAATTAAATTGAATTTAATTAAATAGGATTCCCAATACTCTTATATGGAATATTATTATAGGATTTAATATATATGGAATCAAATCCGTAGAGATTTGATATACATGAGAATTAAATCCGTAGAGATTTTATATATGGGAAATAAATCTAAAGGATTTATTTTATGAGATTGGGGATTTTATTTCCTAATCAGGTTAGCTTAAGATTTAAGTTGGGTCTTCCCTATATATATGAGCTCATGAGAATTCACAAACAACGTTAATTCATTATTCTCTCCATAAGATCTAGAGTTAGAATTTTCCTAGCAAATTCATCTCGGGATTCAACGCTGCAAATCCGTGCAAGTCCGTGATTGGGGATTACGTGGATACCATAGTAGAGAAATATGCGTACGATTTACTGTAAGGTTTCTCTTTATGTTTACACGTATTTAATTATGTTATTAAATGTTCGTTGTTGGTGAACTATTTATTTTCGCTGCGCATGTATTACGTGTTTACGTGTCTCTAAATTCCAACAGGCCTCCCCTACTCGAACCTCAATCCCATCGCCACCACCCATGTCGAACTCCTTTGCTCCCATTGTCCCATATTTTCTGAAGCCTTCGCCTGCGGATGGGGATACTGCTTCTGACTCGGACATCGAAGTGGATGACTTTCTGAATGACCCTCTCGGCCTGAATGATGGGACCTCCCCACCAGTCCAAAAGAAAAAAGTGGGTCGGCCAAAGAAAGGAGAAAAGCCCCCTCAACCACTTATAACACTAGAAGTCGGGTTTCTGTCTCAGAGGCAATTTTTGTGGCTGCCTCGATCTCCGGATCAAACTTTCAGATTGATGATTCTAGACTTCAGACATCTAGTATGACTCGGCTTGGTTCATGGATTGATCAGTGTGACAAAGACAATGCCGCTGAGGCACGGCCTGACCTGGGTGTTAAATGATCTGTATCACCTGGAATGTGTGTGGATTAGGGAACGAACAGTCGAGGAACACCCTCGATCACCTGTGTATGACCCATCAGTCGGATTGGGTTGCTCTCTTTGAACCCAAAATTCTCTCTACTAAGCTTCCTCGTGGTTACTTGAAAAAGATCTGCCTCTCATTTTTCTCGAAGAATCTCCGCACGAACATGAAGCCCAATATCTGGATTTTCTGCCGTCCTCAACTGGCCTCCTCTGTGGATATTATTGGTATGTTTGATCAGATTATTACTATTCATTCCGGTATTTCAGTCTTAGTTTTTGTTCATGCTAAAAATATGGCCAGCCTACATCGTACTCTTTGGTTGGATCTCCTAAACATTACTGATGCAGCTATGTTTATTATCGGTGATTTCAATGTTGTTCTTGGTGCCCATGAGAGATCTTCGGGTGTTTTGACCAACACTGTTCCTTCGGAGGAATTCAGGGACTTTATTTCGGCCAAAGACTTTTTTTATATTGATGTCGTTGGTAGCTGGTTCACTTGGTCCTCCAACGGAACATGACTTTCACTGCTTCCAGACTAGATTCTGCCCTTGCTACTCAGGGGTTTCTCCAGCTTTGGGCGGATGTTGAGCTGCTTGTGCTCCCCATGGTCTGTTCGGACCATCATCCTCTCCGCCTTCGCACTACTTTGGGGCAGGCCCCTGCACCCCGACCCTTCAGATTTCAGGACCTGTGGACCTTTCATGAATCTTTTTTCCCTCTTGTCTGTGAGGTTTGGGGTCAGCATACTCCGGGTGATCCAATTCGCTCTCTGCTGACCAAGATGAGGCGGGTCAAAGCCCGTCTCCGGAAATGGAATCAGGTGGTTTTTCAAAATGTGTATGTTGAGATTCAGGAGGATACTACTGGGTTGGATGAGATTCAACGGTATATTGTGGATAATCGTGACAGTGATGAACGGTTTGAGCTAGAGATATCCCAGATCGTGAAAGTTAATGAGCTTTTGGCCCGCTATCAGTCCTTTCTCTCTTAGAAAAATCTCCTTCAGTGGTTGCAGGATGGGGATTGGAACTCTGCTTTCTTCCACAAACTTCATAGTGTCAACAAGTCTCGAGCCTCTATTTATACTATCCAGGTTGGTAATACCTTGGTTACTATTGCTTCAAAGATTGGTCAGCATGTGGTGGATTTTTATGAGAAGCTGTTACGGAGGATGCTTCTCTTAGACACGATTACTCTGCTTTGGATGGTTTCAATTGGAGTAATGTCTCGGATCACCAGAATGCTTTGCTCACCGCTACTCCCTCTCCGGAGGAAGTTAGGGATGTTGTTTTTGGTTTGGACCCTTCTAGCTCTCCGTGGCCGGATGGCTTTGGTGGTTTTTTCTTTCAGAAGTGTTGGGATGTGATTTCGGAGGATGTCTATGGTGCCATATCTCATCTTTTTACGTCTCACGACTTTCCCAGAGGTATGAATTCTTACTTTGTGACTCTCATACCGAAGGTTGCAGACTCCATTCGTGTCACGGACTATCGTCCTATTGTCATGGGGAACTTCATTTACAAGGTTTACACTAAGGTTGTGGCTACGAGACTTGGGAGCTTTATCGGGAAGTTATTTCTCACTCTCAGTTTGGCTTCATCCCAGGTAGGAGAATCCATACGCATAATGCTCTTGCTTCGGAGGCTATTAATAGTTTGGATATGGGTAGAAAGGGGAACATGGCTATGAAGATCGACATCACCAAGGCTTTTGATACTATCTCTTGGAGGTTCCTCTTTTATGTTCTGAGATGTATGCACTTTTCGGACCGCTTTATCGAGATGGTCTCGAATATTCTATGTTATGCCCGCCTTTCAATCCTCATCAACGACACGTCTCATGGTTATTTCTCGTGCTCTCGTGGGGTCCGTCAGGGTGATCCTTTGTCCCCTCTTCTCTTCTGTCCTGCGGAAGAAGCTCTTGTCCATTGGATTGATCATAGCATTGACTCCTCCATTCTTACTGTCCATCGCGGTCTTCCAAGCCAACTTCTCTATGTTGATGATATTATGATCTTTCTGGAGGCCACTTGGGCGAATGGTAGGCACATTAAGCAGTTACTCCTGGACTACGGTAACATTTCTGGTCAGATGTTTAGTCCACTGAAGTCTCGGATCTATTATGATGATAAGGCTTCCACTTGCATGAAGGGATATATCAGACTCTGCACCTCTATCACTACTGGTTCTCTTCTTTTCACTTATCTTGGGGTTCCGATTTTTAAGGGTTCTCCAAAGGTCTGCCACTTGGCGGACATTGCAGATTCTGTGATTCAGAAGTTCTCCAGATGGAAAGTGTTGGTCCCAAAAAATACCGAGTTAAAACCCAAAAAATCTCAATGGGAGGTGACTTTAATTTTTTTTTAATGTGTTATGCAGATTTGCTAAAGTATGTATGACAGTTAATATGAAAGCAAATAAGAACACACGTATTTTTATAGTGGTTCGGAGTCCAACTCCTACATCCACTCTTCCCTTCATGGGGCACTTCCTTAACCAACAAATATTTATGGAGCTCTCACTCAACGGAACTTATCTCCCTCACTGGATCGCCTATAGATGTTTAATGAGTTCTCACTCTCTCGGGACTTATCTCCCTCACGGAATTGCCTATAGATGTTTAATGAGTTCTCCCTCTCTCGGGACTTATCTCCCTCACGGGATTGCCAATTAACTACCTTACTTAACCACTAATTCTCTCTCAAGAAAGGGTTTGGGTTTGGTGTTATTTCCAACTAGGTGAAATTTTCCCTTACATTATTTTAGCCATTAAGCTAAGGTTGGAAAAATCTCTCTAAGCTTATGATATTGCATTTATGCTTAGGTACAATGAAGAACACTCTTGGGTAAATTTGAATATATAATGCTCTGTGTTCTTGAATGGAGAGGCTTGAATATTTGGCTTTAATCTTCGCTTTGCAGCATCCTCCATTATCTTCTTTTGAAGATAGTGCAATGTATTTATAGTGTTGGATTTGAATATTACCATTGGAGAGTAAATTCAAATACAAACTAATAGTCTTCCAGCTTTTCTTTGTCCTTTTGCACTATTGCTTGCAGCTTTATGTCACATACATATATGTGTTGTCATCATCTCATTGGACAACTTTTTGTGTGTTTAACGGATCTGATTTATTTCGCTTTGATTTACGATCAGATTCTGATCACCGATTTACGGTCATAGATTTCTAGTCACCGATCGGATCGGCCTTGATCTAGATCAATCTTTGGATCTGGTGCATTTGACGACACTGACGTCGGGTTACCGACGACATCATGTCACCAGATCAGCGGCATCAACATCATCAACCGCGACAAAACGACGACGATCAAAGATAAAGATCGTCACCAGATGCGTGTCGGCGAAAGATCGTAAAGACGACATCAGCAAAGATGGCATCGAAAGCGGCCGCGACATTAAAGTAAGACGACATCGTTAGCCGACGTCAAGAAGATCGCCGTCAAGACGGCATCGATAAAGACAACATCGACGACATCAGTAAAGACAACATCGGGTAACAAGACATCGCAAAGACGGGCGTCAAAAAGACACTACATCAAACGCACGCGTTGTTGGTCCGCAGCTACCTAATCAATCCACACGCTTCTGACCCAGTCCGACGCTTACTTCGATCATCTCGCGACGCTTCCCCATATCGGTCCGCACCCTACCCGACACCAAGACGTGTCTTTCCGATCCAAATTCGCACAAAATCATTAGTCTCTTCTTATCTTGATGATTTCCCCCTCAACTTGTTACCTGTAAAATAAAACTAAGTCTAGAACACAAACTTTCTATACAACTTAGCTTGTCCTATTATAAGGTGTTTTGGCATAATAATCAAAACTAAAATTATCCCAACAGAAAGGTAGCTCTCTTTCCCTTGCTGGCAGACATTGTTTCATTAACAGTGTCATCGCTAGCTCTTTGGTCCATACGATGATGGTGTACAAATGGCATGGGCAGCTCTTGAAAAAGATAAAAATGGCCATTCGTTGTTTTCTGTGGAAGGGCGATATCACGAAGAAGGAATCTCTCAATGTCGACTGGACCCGAAGTTGTGCTCCTACTGCGGAGGGGGGCCTGGGCCTCCGCTCCATTCAATTTGCGAATGCTTCGTTCATCTGTAAATTGGTTTGGGACATTCTTACCTCCTCCGATGAGCAGACTTTCTTACTTAGGGAGTATTACTTCACCTCTGATGGGTAGCCCCGGAATGCCCAATGTCGTTCCTCAATCCGTTCGGCTCTTCATGAGCATGTGCAAAAAATCCACGAGGGCTCATCTTGGTTTGATTGGTCGTCAGTCGACGGTCAAATTCTGGACAGATAATTGGTTGGGTTACCGCATTGCTGATAGGCTTTCTATCCCTCCGGACATTCTTGTTGATCTCGACTGTACTGTGGGGGACTACTTTGTGGAGGGGTTGTGGTACTTCACTACCTTCTTCATCACGCATCATCTGGATGTGGTCCTTGATATTCTTCAGACCCCGATTCATGAGGAGGATCAGCGGATTTGGCCTGATTCAGGCACCGGTACTCTTACTTCCACATAGACTTATGATCTCTTAAGGGCCCCCTTATGTCCGATACCCTGGGCTTCTTGGTTTTGGGCCCCCTTCATCCCCAATATGCGGAGCACTACCATCTGGGGGAAACTCCCTACATCGGAGGCCTTTCACCGCTTCGGTTACCCAGGCCCCACCTGTCCTCTCTATGTCTTCAGAGACACAGGAGCACATCCTCACTCAGTGCAGGTTTACTCATTCTATCTATACTTCTATATCTGATATCTTTAATGTTTAACTTTTCTATGATATGGGCTTCTCTGACTTAATTTTACAAGCACAACGGCTTCGTCAGAGGAAGCAGATACACAACATTTGGCGCCTTGCGTTTGTCACGATGATTTGGCTATTTGGTCTACTCGGTGCATGACTGTTCATGAAGACATTGCTCATCTCTCACCATGGGTGCATGACTCTTATTCTTAGCTTGGTTCGTGAGGCTCAACACTTCAAGCTAGGCTCGACACATGGAATGGATGACTTGTTGATTTGCCGGAAGGGAGTTCCGAGTGTTCCACGACCGCCGAGGACTACTGCAGTGGTCAGATGTAGACCCCCCCTCCAGGGTACTACAAGTTGAATGTGGATGGCAGTGTTGCTGATGGATTTATGATGGGTGTGTCGTCCAGAAATCAAGAGGGTTGTTTGTTGTTGCCTTCTCGGTTTCTCTTGGCCAGGGTATTGCTTTGGATGCAGAGATTCTTGCGGGTATGCATGGGGTTGTCTTTGCTAGAGTCATGGGTTGGACAAACCTTTGGATTGAGTCTGATAGCACGATTGCAATCAAGGTCCTTACTAGCAGTGGGAGAGACTTACCATGGCGGATCAAGGCCAGTTGGCAGAAATTTGAAGATGCTCGTCGTCAGGTTGGCCTTACTAGCATCACATATCTTTTGTGAGGGGAACTCCATTGCTGATAGACTAGTGAAACTCCACAGGGATGATGTATGGATCGGGGGTTGTCCCGAATTCCTAGTGGATTTACTTTTTTCGGATATGAATAAGGATTACTTCAACATTTTGAAGTAGTTCTCTGTTTAGATGAGTAACCCTTTTTCCCTTAGCTAGGGGTTTTGCCCCAAGGGGGGTTTTACCCTAGCAAGGTTTTTAGTGGGCCTCCAGCCTCTGGTACGACCTGTGTACTTATGGCTTTAGGTTTTTTATTTTTTGTGTTTTATTTTAGGTGCTGCTTATTTACCTATCAATGTAGCATCCTTCATTATCTTCTTTTGAAGATAGTGCAATGTATTTATAGTGTGGATTTGAATATTACCATTGGAGAGTAAATTCAAATACATACTAATAGTTTTCCAGCTTTTCTTTGTCCTTTTGCACTGTTGCTTGCAGCTTTATGTCACATCCATATATGTGTTGTCATCTTTTCATTGGAAATCTTTTGTGTGTCTAACGGATCTAATTTCAACTTCACTTTGATTTACGATCATAGATTTACGATCACCTATTTACGGTCACGGATTTCGGTCGCTGATACGATCGAGATCGGCCTGAATCAATCAAGTCAGACCTTCTTCGATCTGATACATCATGACTACACATCAAGATCTTGATCTCGATCAGTATTTGGATCACCGCATCGGTATACGACATCAAGTCATCAGCATCAGTCCGCGACATCATCAAAGATAACATCGTCACCACCAGATCGAATTCAAGAACATAAGACAAAGACGACATCGCAAAGACAACATCAGGCGACACGACATCGTCAAGAAGATAGCGCGGCACGACATCGAGCGGCATCGAGATCGAGCGATAGCATCAAGAAGACGTCGCGACATCAAGAAGACGACATCAATCTTGTCGCCGATCCGCACGCTACCTAATCCTCCACGCTTACCTAATCGATCCCACGCTTCTTCGATCGTATCCAGACGCTTCTGACCGATCCAGACGCTTCGACCCGATCCGCCGTCTTCCGATCCAAATCCGCAAAATCATTAGTCTCTTCTTATCTTGATGAGTTCCCCCTCAACTTTTTACTTGTAAAATAAAACTAAGTCTAGAACACAAGCTTTCTATACAACTTATCTTGTCCTAATACAAGGTGTTTCGTCATAATAATCAAAACTAAAATTATCCTAACAGAAAGGTAGCTCTTTTTCCCTTGCTGGCAGAGGTTGTTTGATTGACAGTGTCAACGCTAGCTCTCTGGTCCATACGATGATGGTGTACAAATGACATGGGGAGCTCTTGAAAAAGATGGAAATGGCCATTCATTATTTTCTGTGGAAGGGCGATATCACGAAGAAGGGATCTCTCAATGTCGACTAGACCCGATGTTGTGCTCCTACTGTGGAGGGGGCTGGGCCTCCGCTCCATTCGACTTGCGAATGCTTAGTTCATCTGTAAATTGGCTTGACACATTCTTACCTCCTTCGATGAGCAGACTTGCTTACTTAGGGAGCGTTACTTCACCTCTGATGGGTAGCCCCGGAACGCCCAATGTCGTTCCACGATCCGTTCGGCTCTTCATGAGAATGTGCAGAAAATCCACGAGGGCTCATACTGGTTGATTGGTCGTCAGTCGACGGTCAAATTCTAGACAGATAATTGGTTGGGTTACCGCATTGCTGATAGGCTTTCTATCCCTCCGGACATTCTTGTTGATCTCGACTGTACTATGGGGGACTACTTTGTGGAGGGGGTGTGGTACTTCACTACCTTCTTCATCACGCATCATCTGGATGTGGTCCTTGATATTCTTCAGACCCCGATTCATGAGGAGGATCAGCGGATTTGGCTTGATTCAGGCACCGATACTCTTACTTCCAGACAGACTTATGATCTCTTAAGGGCCCCCTTATGTCCGATACCCTGGGCTTCTTGGTTTTGGGCCCCCTTCATCCCCAAGATGCGGAGCACTACCATCTGAAGGGCCATCTGGGGAAACTCCGTACATCGGAGGCTTTTCCACCGCTTCGGTTACCCAGGCCCCACTCTATTTCCAAGCTTTAGAGACACAGGAGCACATCCTCACTCAGTGCAGGTTTACTCGTTCTATCTATACTTCTATATCTGATATCTTTAGTGTTCAGCTTTTCTATGATACGGGCTTCTCTGACTTAATTTTACAGGCACAACGGCTTCCTCAGAGGAAGCAGATACACAACCTTTGGCTGATGTAGACCCCCCCTCCAGGGTACTACAAGCTGAACGTGGATGGCAGTGTTGCTGATGGGAATATTTATGATGGGTGTATCGTCCGGAACTCAAGAGGGTTGTTTATTGTTGCCTTCTTGTTTGCTCTTGGCCAGGGTATTGCTTTGGATGCAGAGATTCTTGTGAGTATGCATGGGGTTGTCTTTGTTAGAGCCATGGGTTGGACAAACCTTTGGATTGAGTCTGATAGCAAGATTGCAATCAAGGTCCTTACTAGCAGTGGGAGAGACTTACCGTGGCAGTTCAAGGCCAACTTGCCAATATTTGAAGATGCTCGTCGTCAGGTTACCCTTACTGCGTCACATATCTTTCTTGAGGGGAACTCCACTGATGATAGACTAGTGAAACTCCACAGGGATGATGTACGGATCGGGGGTTGTCCCGACTTCCTAGCGGATTTGCTTTTTTTTTATATGAATAAGGATTACTTCCACCTTTCGAAGTAGTTCTCTATTTTAGAGGAGTAACCCCTTTTCCCTTCGCTAGGGGTTTTGCCCCAAGGGGGGTTTTACCCTAGAAATATTTTTAGTGGGCCTTCGGCCTCTGGTACGACCTGTGTACTTATGGCTTTAGGTTTTTTGTTTTTTGTGTTTTATTTTAGGTGCTGCTTATTTGCCTATCAATGTATTTGCAATATATGACTTTTTCTCTTTTATACACCATGAAAAGTGATACGTATTAGTGAATCATCTATATATAATCTCTATAATGCAAAACTTCTATAAGATGATGTGGCAAGTCATAAAATGATGTGGCAATGATGTGGCAAAACCATATTCCTCTATTTCAAATTCCTCTAATCTCATTCATTTTGAGTGTTGTTTTGATCTCAACCGTTGATTTTGTCTTCCATTTCCTATATATGTGACCTCTCTCATTCATTTTTTCTCCATTCTATTTCACATGAATTTCTCACTCTTCATCTCCAATTCACAATTTCTCATTTCTTCATCTCCAATTCTCATATGGTGATGATTTATCATTTGTTAAAAATGATGAAATTAGATTATTGTTACATCTTATTTGTTGGTGTCGATTTCATTAATGTTACATAATTTTTTATTAGTTGTGATCATATTTTGTTTATTCGTATTGATTTTCAGATTTCTAATGACCATTTTTTTATTTTCAGATTTATGATTCATGAAGAGGATGTGGTGTCTACAATTTATGGAGATGATTTGGTGTCTACAATGAAGTTGTCGATTACATATTATCAAGTTTCATTTAATGTTTACAATTTCTATATCTTCTTTTGTAATGAATATTCATGTTCATCCCTTCTATTGTAACGAATTTAACTATTATTTCATCGAATACGACTTGATTTTCTATTATTGTAACGGATGTTCGTCTCTTCAACTTTAATTTCTTCGAAAAATATTCTGATAAAGACGTTCCTCAGTAATATCATCATGACTTTCGAAGTCATGATAATCCATTTTTTTGGCGCAAGCAATACTTTTTTCATGATTATTTTAATAATGTTCATTATTCTATTTATTGACTTTCGCTATCTAAATATTTTGTTTGAATATATATAAAGTTGGTTATGGATATAATATTAATTGTTTATGTATATAATGGATTACAATGAAAATAAAAAAAAATAATTAAAATATGCTCATGAAATATGATAAATATTGAAGCTGATTGAAGCTAAATCTTGAATATAAATTAATATATTTGGGCGAATCACATCAATAATCACATTTGAAGCTAAGTGACAATATAAGCTAATTTATTATTTTAGTATTCAATTTTCACAAATCTATATAAAATTAAGAAATTATTAATAACAAATCTATATAAGAAAAATCAATCACATCCTATAATAGTGTCAATCATTTTAATGTAACATTTAACATATTAATAATTATTCAGTCATTTTTAATGTAAGTACATAAATAAAATTATAAATCAATCAGAGTAATTATACGAAATCTTTTTTGAAATTTAATTAAATTCGGATGCTGACTTTTTTTCTTTTATTATGGACATTATTCATATTGTTGAGTAATTTTAGACGTACATTTATCAACATTAATTTTTTGGCCATGTTTGACTCATTTTTATTAATTAATTATACGGCAATGTTCAATTTATCATTTAGTTTCAAAAAATTAGGAAATGATACGTGGAATCTAAGATTTAAAAATTCGGCTTAGTTGGCTTTTTTAGAAAGTAAAAATTTGACATAATGCATAAATCAAGACATAATTAATAACAAATCCATATAAAATGAAAGTCAATCACATTCTATGTTGGGAGAAATCCTAGCAGTCTCCTGCCTTTAAGGTCAGTTGCGGCTCAAGACCCCTCGTTCGCTCGATTAAAGGCATAGTTGTGTGCCGCCCGTGGTGCCTGCTGCTAGGTATGGGTTAAGGGAATTAAAGTAGCACCTCACTACAAGTCCGGGCTTTTAGTCTAGTGGCAAGCGCTTGATCCTTCAATTGGTATCAAAGCAGGAGTTCAAAAGATCACTTTTAATGTGATCACCTGAACAGATCTTTTTAAACGAAAACCCGTTTTCTTTAAAAATGCATATATTTTAATGTTTTGGCTTCATTATCAAAAAGGGGGAATTGTTGGGATATTTTAGTTTGGATGAATTATGCCAAAACCTTATCAACTAGTGTTATTCAAGCTAATTTACAGATAACAAGTTGAGGGGGAACGAGAGAACAAGTTGAGGGGGAACTCACAAAATCGAAGAAGATGATCGAGATCGGGCGAGGCTTTCTGAGCGATAGACTAATCGAGATCAAATGAGTTAGATGAGTTCGGAGTTAAGCGATGAGCTATAAAAATCGGAAGAAGAAAAGTTAAACAAGTTTGAAAAGAAATGACGGAAAGATCGAAGAAGAAGGTTGCGAGATCGGAAGATGAAGCGGATGAGATCGATCAAGATCGAGGCGTGTCGAGATCGATATGATAACCTTGATATGCTAACTTTGATGTCTTGACGATGATATCTGAGATGTTGACTGAAGATGTGTTGATCGATCAATCGAGTATGTCTCGACAGAAAAAAAAAATCGATAAAAATGAGTCAAGTGACACGAGGGTCGATAAGTAAAAAAAGTGACACGAGGGTCGATGTATGGTCGGAAAGACATGAACTTCGATGGTTCCAAAGTGTCAATATGATCGACGACAAGGTCCCCAAGAAAGACAATCTCTTCTTGAATCAAGAATCTGAATAGAAATATCCAGAGACTCGGAGAGAAAATCAAGATCTTCTCACCCGAAGTTTGAGACAGGAAAATCTCTCTAACTTAGGATATATCACCCTTGGGTTGCTTGGATTGGGTTTTAGAACACTCTTGAATATATTTGTATATCTAGACTTGTGTTCGATGGTGGGAATTCCCTTGAGTATATTCTTATTTGTGTGTTTTCCCGTGGACCCTATTGTCCACATTTAATTGATGGAAAATCTTGTGTTTTTCAAGATGTGTGGATTTGAATATTCTTAGATTGGAGAAATCACATTCAAATCCATACTTTCCATTATATTAAGATCAAATTTTTTTTGAAAATTTGGTTGTCTTCCTCTCATTGGTCCCCATTCCCAAGGGTGAATTCAAAATGGCTATATTCTTGATTTCTTAAGGTTCTTGAAATTCCCGATCTCGAATACAACTTCTATATCTCGGTTAGAGTTTTTATGACTTTAATCTCATATACGAGTCTTGAAACAAATATGCATAAAGTCTCACCAATGTTTTTCCATCAACCAAACTTGTGTCTTGATTAAAATTTGTGAGTCTTGAGTTTTTCTTCTTTGAGTCTTGATTTTCTCGGGTCTTGAGTTTTCTCTGATCTCATATTTCTATAAGGGTTCTTGATTCCTTGAGTTTTGACTTCTCTTGGGGATATCTAAACAAGGGTTCCCTTGGGACATAAGTTTTCCCAAGGAATTTTCGGAAAATCTTCTGGATATAGGAGCTTGACTCTTCAACCACTTCCCGACCCTTTTATTCTTGACTTTTTTTATTAAATCAAATTACCAATTGTTGTCTTGTGAAAACCTCAATGTAATCTTTCAAATCCTTGGACCCTCAATCATTTCTTTTAAGCAAAATTACCAATCGGACTCAAGTTCAGCACACATCTTCTGATAAATCAACATCTCGAAGGATATCATCAGTCGAAGCCCTATCGAGGTTAGAAATCGGGGTTAAGTCATATCGATCTTTGATCACGTCTGATCTTGATGGATCTCATCTGCTCTTCTCTTCAGATCTCGCAACCTTCTCTTACGATCTTACCAATCCGGTTTCTTTACGTCGACTTGCCCATTTTTTTACTTCTCTTACGATTTTGCTATCCGACTCGGTGATTAACTCGGTCATCGATTTCGTCGATATCTCTAAATCGTTCTCTTCCGATTTTGCATTGTTCCATCGGGTTAACTCCAGAACTCATCTAACTCATCCGATCTCGATCAACCTGCGATCTCGCGCCTCGATCTCGATCATCTTCTTCTGATTTCGTGAGTTCCCCCTCAACTTGTTCTCTCGTTCCCCCTCAACTTGTTATATGTAAATTAGCTTGAATAACACAAGTTGATAATGTTTTGGCATAATTCATCAAAACTAAAATATCCCAACATTCTATAATATTGTCTCACTTTTAATTTAGGTATATAAATATAATTTTAGACGTAAGAAAGTAATAACTTAATTCTCTCAATTATAATTAAATTTTATTATATATATATATATATATTGTATGTGTGTCTTTAATAGTTTCTTCATACTTATATATGTTTATATATTCTCTATAATGATAGAATTAATTATTATTTATTTAAAATCATCTCATTTAAGAAAGTAAATATTGCATAGTTTTATAAAGATTCGAGCAAATCCAAATTATTATCTAAAAATGTGATTTAAAGAAATTAATATTTTTAAAATTATGGATCAAAGTCTAAATTACAATACGTTCAAAATTTAAAATTTAAATATACTTTTAAGATAGCAAAAATTATGGATTTTTTTTTAGAATTATGTACCAATAATTATTGATTGAAATATATCATGACAACCAATAGTTTTTTTAAGAACCATAGGTGAATATTAAGTTGATTTTTTTTCTATATATATGTTTTAATTATATTTATTGTCTAATTAATGATGATTGATTATAAATTAATACAAAATATACGAAGTCAAATAATTTTTAATTAGATGCAATATTTTTTTATGGAATATATGTACTAACTAATTAAACATAATTTTCTTAGTTTAATTTATTTAAATATTTTAGATAATTTACGTGTGTTATAATATTCGTAAATGTAAATCATCTGATTATTAGACAAAATAGTGATTTTTTATAAGTATTTAATGAATAGATTAAGAGGAATAATTAAATAATTTAGTAGCAGTATATTCATGAAAAGTATCAGGCGTATGAACATTTTGAAAAATTTTATGTATTTTTTGGTTGAAATTTTTATTGAATTTATTGGTATATAAGTATTATACTATATTCATCTTTAATTTCAAGTCTAATTTAATTAAATAACAAAAATATTATCTTATCATGATGATTTATAGTATTGGTTTTTTCATGGATAAAATTACTTTTTTTAATGGAAAAATATCGATTATTTAATGTTACAGTTTTTCATATTCACAATTTTTAGTGTGTTAGTGTTAGTGTCCTAGAGACAATCTATTGTAAGGACATAATAATCGATGATATTCAGTTTGATTTAATATTATAGTTCATTTAATATTAATGTATGACAATACACTTGTTTGAATATTATGTTTGATTGTTTGCATTTATTCATGCAAGTGGTCCCATGAGTCATTGCTGTCATTGAGGTTGTGAGAACTCAGATGACTTAAGCATGATTCTCAAATGGCCCCGATCAAGGATCATCAAGAATGGGATATTGATGATGCAATTGAGATTGGTGTGCAATCTGCATCATAGTCTTAGAGAGTGTAGTAAGATCTCACTTACTACGAGATACTAGGTATCGCATGATGGATGCACAAATACCTTAGAGAGTATTGGTATACCCATCCGAGAAACTGTTTGATGTAAGTCCACTATATGTGTCTATGGGTGTCTCGGTTAGTGGGAGCGATGCGATACTCCTTTGACTTGAGGTCAATACGGACGACATGTGTGGAGTGATGAACTTTGACCATGACCAATGCTTGCACCCTTCCATGGGTAAATACGGCTTGGATTGGGTTCATCACGAAGTGCATGTGCGTGGTAGTTGAGCCAAGAAAATGATTCATTCCTCAAAGTGGATTTAGAGATAATACTCATCTTCTCATCATAATTTGGATCAAAGTCATCGGCCGATGCACGTCAACTTAGACTTTGTGGCTAAGTGTGACATACATGATCAATTAGTGATTAGAGATAATATAATTGAGTTATTTGAATAGACACTTCATCATGTTTAAGACTTGATCGAGTATTCGCGAATGAAAGGAGGAAATCGTAATAGCCCATGTTTTGATTCTACGGTAGTTGCGTTTCTTTCTAACGTACCTCATATATTGAGAATGTCTAATTTATTATCTAGGGTTCAATTAAGACCGTTAATTTGACCAATCGCTCGATATATGAGGGCCTATGGGTCCCACAACAAGTAGTTTCCTTTTACGGATTATATTTGGTTGATTAAATGTTAAATTGGATTTAATATTTGTAGGTCCCGAACGGGTTCGTGAGGGCAGAAGTCTAGAGGGGAGGGGTAAATAGACTTCTGAAAACTTTTTCGTGCAAGATCAGGTGTGATGGCAGGTTGCCTGATCAGAGTGCGAGTGAATCAGTTTGGACTGATATCCAACTTACTGATCACCTCTTGGCAGATCAGTTCGGTGTCTATCAGTTTAACTGATGTGCGGAAGCTAGTTTTAACCTGTGTGAAAAACCAGTTTTAAGAAATTAGATTCTGCAGTCCGTTTACAATCAGATGACCAAAGTGTCAAACTGATCAGATCAGTTGCTTGATGCAAGCTAATCCTAACTCATAATATGTATGCAGTTTAAACCTAGTTATGTGCAGTAGTGTAAAGCAGTTAAGAGCAAGTAAATACACACAAAATTTTTATAGTGGTTCGGACAACCAGTCCTACGTCCACTCTTCCCTATCACAAGGGGCACCAACTTAACCAACTGGACTTAGTTTATTGTGTTAGTCCAACACATTACAACCAACAGATGTTTAGAGAGTTCTCACTCAACCGATCCCAGAAATCAGAACTAGAAACCCTAGTTTAAAATCTTGCAAAACAAACTTAACCTAACTTTTGGGTTTGGGTAAAGATTTGTTGTTGTTCCAACTGGAAATCTATCCTAGTGTTTATGTAGCCTAAAGCTAAAGGATGAGATTTCTATGCTAATAACTAATGGGATGAACACTTATAAAATAAACTTGAATGTGTGTTCTTCGTGCGGAAATTTTCCTATAGCTTGAGCTTGATGATAATTTCTGTGTCTTCACTATGAAGAGCAATCCCATATTTATAGACCTCGAAATCAAAGAATCGTTGGACAGCAATTTGAATTTCAGGCTATTTTTGGTAGGTTATAGGATTGATTTGACGTGCTTCAGGGATGGCATGGCCGAAAGCGTGTACATTTAACCTTTATAGCCGTTTGACTTTGCCGCGCCGAACCCCGCATTGTCGGCTCCGTACATACGTGTCTCGTTCTCATTGATTAACAAGTACACTTTTTCTGATTGTTGTTCTACCAACTAAAGTTGACATTCTTCTTGTCTGATAAACAATGTATGACCTGGTGTTCATCAATTAACACCTGGAGTGAGCTGACCTGATCAGATAAAACTGATCAGTCTACCTTATAGAGTCTTCTGGTCCAAGTTATCTTAGCTCAACAAGCAGACTCGACTGATGTAGGTCTTCTGGTCTTCTAGTCTTGATCTTCTGGCAGTCATCTGATCTTCAGGTCTTCTGAACTTGAGCTTCATGACTTCACCTGATCATCTAACTTGTCTTGTGTTTTGACTTGACTTGTCTTACGGCCTTGACCTCAAATTGGTCTTCGATCTTCACCTCATCCGTCTTCTCGATCTTGACCTCATCTGGTCTTCTGATCTTCTGACCTCATCTGGTCTTCTGATCTCAGACCTGACCTATACATATTGAGTTCCCTCTCAATATGTGATTTATCCTTTACATCAGCTGTCTATACATTTCAGCTGGTCATCCTATCCTGATTCTAAATCATCAGCCAGCTAACAGGTCCGACTGGTCCTATTCAAACTGTTTTGGAACTTCCATCAAAACTTAATACGAATTTCCCAACAATTTCCACCTTTTTGATGGAACCAAAACACTTAATCAGAAAAACACATAACCATGCGAAATGTAAAAACATACACAACAGAAATCAGAAGACAATGAGTTGTTGTCTTAAGATCAGAAAGATAACTTGTTTCATTGATTGATTCGAAGTACAAGTACAAGATTTATCTAATAACTGATCTAAAAGAGAAACATCTTCTGATTTCTTACAAATCTCTCAAGCCTTCAGGAACTTGGAATATATTATACATTCTTCTCAGCACTTCCTTCTGGCGTTCTTCTTCAATTATATTGCCTCTCTCCAGTGCATCAAAATAAGCTTTTCTGAAACCCACTGGATCATAATCTCCATTCTTCTTCAGAGGAGGGATCAGATGCTCAAATCTTGGAGCAGAAGGTCTCAAAGTCATCTTCTGTCCTTCCCTCATGACTTCCTTGTTCTTCTGGGACTCGCTGGATCATGAACACATCGCATAACCAGTCTGTCTTGATAATTCTCCAGGGATCATGGAGATCTTCTCTGCATATCAGTATCTCAATTACCTTTGCTAGAAGAGCATTCTCTACCCAGGTTTCGTCTGTATCAGCAGCAGCCTTTCCTTTATGTTTTCTTCTGAAGGCACGATCTAGGCCTGCTGCTTCTTTTAGCTTCTTTCTCTTGGTAGCCTCTTTCATGATCTTTCTTCTCTTTTGCAGATCCTCTAGTTCTTTTTATCTGGTCCTTTGATAATGGCAGTTCTGACCTGGTGACCATTGTTTTCTGAGTTGCAGGGCGTTTAGGTTGTTTTCTCTTCAATTTACTTTTCTTCTCAGCCTCTGCCTCAACAGCTTCTTCTTCTTCAAGTCTTTTAGCCAGATCAAGGCTTCTGGCTTCTTCTTCTATCAGCTGTTTCTTCTGAATGGTTGATGAGAAATCTTCGATCTTGTCCACCTTTGCTGTCAGATCAACCAATTCATTTTTCTGTTCCTTAATGGCCTTATCCTGCAAGTCCAGTTACCTTGTGTGTTCTTCAACATTAGTGAATATTTCGGCCAACTCAGTGTCCTGGACTTCAGGTCTTGATGCAGAAATAATCATTTGAGCAGATGGGGCATCATGTTTTTCTGATGTCTGACCTTCCCCCTTTTTGGTTGCATCAAGAAACTTGCGGATGGTCGACTCGAAGCTTGGCAAACTGATACAACATTTCTGTTTTGAGCTCATCAACCTCTAAGGATTGGATCTGAACATTCGATGTAGAAGGAGTCGGACCCAGCATTTTGGACACAGCTTCTTCCAACGCCTTCTTTGCAATAGACACATAGGTCTCGAATCTTTTAACTACAGCTTCAAAACTGGAATCAACTTTCATTAATGATTTGTAAGCTTCCTCGAACAGTACCCGAACATCTGAAAACATGGAGACTTCCAGTCCAAGTTTTGCAAGCAACAACTCCACTCTCTGCATCTCAGATTTCGCCACTTCTGAGTGCATCTCCACCAGTTTGGCAGTTGTTAGATTCCTCTCAGAGTCGACAATTTTCTAAGTACGTTCCTCCATCTGACTCAGTAGAGTGGTGGCAAGATTTGTAAATTGAGCTTCCACAGACTCCTTGACCCCATCCAGAATAGTCGTCGAAACATGATCTAGGGTCTCTGGTGGAATAAGCACAACTGGTGCGGATGTTTGCGCCTCCTCAGCTAGGGTCTCATCCGGTCCACCCTCAGCTGACTCATCGGCAGCATCTTCAAATTCCTCATTCAGTTCAGAAAAACCCATCTTCTAATTTATCAACCAGGCAACATCGCCATCAGAAGTTAGTTCTGCTGCGCTGGTGACTCCGGCCAGATGTTTCATCTTGAGCTCCATGGCCACAAAGTCATCATTTCCAATGGCCTCCAATGCGATCAGAAAATCTTCAATGTTTTGTAGTCTGACGTCCCTCCAGAATAGAATGTCAGCAACCTGTTAACAAACACCAGGATGGTCAACCAGGTTGGGATAGTGGGAGTCCAGAAAATTTTTAACTCGCTGCCTCAAAAATATGATCACAGGCTTTACTGGCTCAGGAGAGTCGAAGACTTTCCTGGTGTTAAAAGGGTTATGAGCCACATAAACGAAAGCGGCCTTTTGTCGGGCAGTCTGAATGTCAGAGTGTGGCTTCTCTGAAAGGTTCAGGTTGAGGTGATGGTGCAGGCTTTGGTTGGGGTGATGGTGCAGGCTCAGGTTGGGGTGATATATGGAGAGATGGTTGTGTGGGAGGTGAGGGTGCGGGTGTAGATGGATGAGAGAAAGGAGGTTCAGGTGAAGGTGTTTTCTGAGGTGTGGGAGATGGGGTTTTGGATATTGGAGTAGGGGATCTTGGATAGTGAGTGGACTCGTGACCCTTGAAAAGGGAGCTCAGGTGTACCGAGTCAGATGGCTCAGACTCGCCCTGGGCTTCTTCAAAACTCTCTTCTGCAGCTTTACCAGCCTCTTCCTGACCAGGCTACTCCAACACTACCAGTTTGCGCCCCGTACTGACCGTGTGTTCAGAACTCACAACGGTCTCTTCTCCAGCCAACTGAAGTTGCTTTTCTCCCCCAGATTCCAGGATTTCAACATCGCTATCCTGATCCCTCAGACCCTCAGAAGGCATTCCAGCCTGTTGTGGCAGCATTGATGTGAGTTTCTTCTGACGCTTCGCACCTGCATCAGAAGGCTTACTCACAACTTGTTTCCATTTTGCAGCTCTAGCCTTCGGTTTACCTATTGCTCCCGTCTGCACAGATGATGTCGCCTTAGTCTTTGGCACATAAGGGGCTGGGTCATCATCACGCTGTCCAGACAGCTCCTCATCCTTATAAAGCAAAGCCTTAAATTTCTCCAGGTATGGCTTCCTTCCAATATCTGACCAGGGATAGTTGGGCATCTTATCAGCAAGGATGATGCTAACTTTGTGAATGTTGCATATATTTTTGGACAGCACCACCTGGTTCTACTCATTCATCTCGAACTTTGTTATTTCCTGTAGCAGTCGATGCTTGAACAACCCCATCCAGTTCATGTCTGGGGCCTTCTCAATGATGGCAGTCATCACATGCTGCTTTTGCTGGGTTAGGGCCTCTGGGCTAAAAGCAATCCCCATAATGACCTTCGAGACGATCTCGAATAGCAGCCTATATTTCCTTCGGAGGTAGGGAACCTTGACATTTGTAATGTTTGATATGTTCCCAGGCCTCAGCAGCACTTTCTGAAGATACTCTTTATCTGACATTCATGTGGTATACTCATCAGGGTAGTTTCTGCCCATCGGAAGACCAAAGATCCTTCCTAGATCATCATTGGTGACATCGATTCTGTTCCCACCGACGACTGAGTATAACTCCTTATTGTCCGTCTCCTTTAACTTTCTCAGAAATTCCAGCGACTCAATTATGCATACACTATTTAAGTGGCGATAGCAGAATTGCTCAAGACCACAAGCCCTTAAACAGTCTAGAATTTCCAGAGATTCAGGATCATTAGTGTTGTGAAAAAGAACGTATATTTCATCAATCACATTCTTTATCATTGAGGCATAATCACAACTTTCCACAGAGACAATCGATGTTTCCATTTGAATGTATCTGAAAAACATAAATATATGCAAAATAAATTAGATTTCTCATATCCTATTTTCGTGTTAACACGTACAATCATGCTTTAGAAAGTGTGTGGTGTGTTCATGAATAAAATCCCCCAAAAAGAATATACATCAGTGCAAAGATTGAATTGTGAACACAATATGAACATACGCATAAGAGTACCATAATCATATAATCAATAACCCTAGTAAATCACATAGAAGGTCGCAAATTACCAGAGAAGCGATTTGAAAAAAAAATATTGTAAAAACTAGAGAAGATCGCTTCGAATTTTGAGTGTTAGAAGAATTTCTGGAAAAAATTGTTTGTTTGAGTGAGAGAATGTGAAAAGGTTCCCGAAATGGTATTTTAGGGTTTATATAAGTGAGAGGAAAAATAAATCTTTGCACGAAAGATTTGAAAATACTTGAGTGTCCTTGACTTGATCGGACGATTAAGATAAAGTGGGTGAAAAGTAATTAAATTGTGCTGTCAGGGATTAAAAACGGCAGACTTTTGGACTTAAAAGTTCACAATAAATGCATTTAACACAAAAATCCCACGTCCGCATTGAATGCTTGCAGGTGTGACGTCATACAGTAATGGGAACAGTAATAGCTAACATAGAATAGGCATAAAGATAAATCAGAAAGCGTATCTGACTAACTAATATTGTAATCAGTCAGTTACCACTGTTGAACTGATCTGGTTAGCCTGAATACTGTTGACCTTACTGCTGGTAGCCTATCCCTTAGTATTTCCCAACAATGTCCCACTTATCTGATCAGATTTCTTTCTTATCTGATCCAATCTGCTGATCAGATTTCTGCTGATCCAATCTGATGATCAAATTTTTGTTGATCCAATCTGATCACGTCAGGTCTTGGGATGTGTGCCAGTCTCCCGCCAATGCCTTATCCTCGGGGAGTTGAAGAGTCGGCATGATGTGATAGTCCTGTAATGATGGACTGGCGTCACACGTCATGAACTAACCTAACCACCAGACACGTATCACCTACGCGTTGTCCTTGCGATGCCAATTTCTCTGAAGGGCCTTGAGAAATTAAAATTACATTTCCACCCCTGCTCTTCCTCTATAAATAGAAAGAAGGTTTTAGACAAACAACCCATACAACCCTCATTTAGCTTGCACATGAGAAATTCCGACAAGTCCTTAATTCCGGCGAGTCCTCTGGCAAACTGCTTCTTCTACTCAACACAAATGACTTCTGGTTCTCAGTCTATCCCTATGCTTCCCTAGTTCCTGATCTCGTCTTCATCGGAGAATGATCATACGACCATTGCCAAGCTTCATTGCCACCGGGGTGGCAGATCTGCCGCCAGCAACATGGACGTGGTCGTCTGTTCCTTGGGCTCCGATCGAGATGATGTGGTTAACGACGATGAGCAACTTTTGACAAATATTATAATGATGATGAGTAACTTCTGACATGTAATATGGATTTAGTATTGTATATACGATCTTGATCAGGCCAAAATGCTCTACAATACAATCCTTTGAATTACATGTATGTCACTCGTGTTCATTTAAAGCGGGAAGTCTCATCGGTCTTAGGATTTAGGGTTTAGGGTTTAGGTTTTATCTTTCGACCTCCGGGTCTATTGTAATGAAAATCTCGATCTTTGGGTCTTTATCAATGAAATTCTCTTTTAATTCCATTGTTGTGTACTTGATTTCCTTATGCGATATTTGCCTTAATCATCTTAATATTCATGCAACTTGTTAATCTGATCAGTTCCCCCTACATCTAATATTTCTTTTCTGATCAGTTGAGGTACCTTACTCAACTGATTCTTTCTATCTGGTCAGTCTCTTAACCAACTGGTTCTGGAGACCAGTCCACCAAACATATCTGGTGCACTTTCTCCAATATCCAGAAGCCCTAGCTCGTTATAGAGTTTTCTAAATCTGACTTCAGCTAGTGGCTTGGTTAGGATATCATCTCTCTGCTTATCAGTATGGATCTTTTCCATTCTGATGTTCTTCTTTTCAACATGATCTCTTATAAAATGATGTCTGACATCCACATGCTTGCATCTTGTATGTAAAACAGGATTCTGAGTAATTGCAATAGCACTATTACTGTCACAGAATATAGGTACGTTCTTAGCTACAATGTTATAATCCCTCAGCTGCTGACTAAGCCAGAGCAGTTGAGAACAACAGCTTCCTATAGCCATATTCTACTTCAGTAGTAGATGTTGCAACAGATGTCTGCTTCTTCGAAAACCAAGAGATCAGTTTACTACCTAAGAACTGACATATACCTGAGGTTGATTTTCTGTCTATTCTGCAACCTCCATAATCAGAATCAGAATACCCACTAAGCTCTAGATTATCATTTGATGGGTAGAATAAACCAAGGTTTACTGTCCCCGTCAGATACTTAAGAATCCGCTCAGCTGCATCCAGGTGGCTTTGCATTGGATTTACCTGAAATCTGACACATACACCTACTGCGAAAGTTATATCTAGTCTGCTGGCAGTCAGGTATAGTAGAGATCCAATGAGAGCCCTGTATTCTTTCTGATTAGTTTTCTGACCATTCTCATCTGGATTCATCTTGAATCCAGTCATCATAGGAATTTTTGCTTCGTTACAGTTTTGAACTCCAAACTTAGCCAACAGATTCCTAGTGTACTTCGCCTGGCAGATGAATATCCCTTTTGTACTTTTCTTAACTTGTAGACCCATAAAGTAATTCATCTAACCCATCATGGACATCTCGAATTTCCCTTGCATCAGTTAGCTGAATCTTTCACATAAGCTTTTGTTGGGAGATCTGAAGATGATGTCGTCCACATAAATCTGAACCATCAAAATATCTTCTCCATCCTCTATTCTGAATAAGGTTCTATCCATTGTTCCTTTAGTGAATCCACTGTCTATCAAAAATTGAGATAATGTATCATACCAAGCTCGAGGAGCTTGTTTCAGGCCATAAATAACTTTTCTTAAACGGTACACCTGGTTGCCTCTTTCAAAGCCAGGAGGTTGTTCAACATAAACTTCCTCAGCTAGTACCCCATTTAAGAATGCACTCTTTACATCCATCTGATACACAATAAACCCTTTATGGGCAGCATAAGCCAGAAACAGCCGAATGGCTTCCAGGCGAGCAACTGGTGCAAAGGTCTCATCATAATCAATTCCTTCTGATTGTGAATACCCCTTAGCAACAAGTCTTGCCTTATTTCTGGTTAAGAAATTATTCTCATCTCTCTTGTTCTTGAATACCCTTTTTGTGCCTATCACATCTTGATGAGTTGGTCTGTCCTTTCAAACTGCTCTAATTCTTCTTGCATGGCTAGAATCCAGATAGCATCCTGTAGAGCTTCTTCAATGGTGGTTGGTTCCTTCAAAGATAGATAACAACAATACATGGTACTTTCACCAACCTGATGTCTAGTCTGGACTCGGGCATTCGGATTGCCAATTATCAGATCAGTTAGATGGTCAGATAACCAAGTCCTTCTTTTCTGATGCATATCAGTTTGGATGCCATCATCCTCATCTGATATTGAGTCACTAGCAGGTGGGAGTGGTGCAGTAATAGGATCCACTTGACATGGACAAGTCTCAGCTGATGTTGGAATCATCATATGCTGATGTCTGTCTGTAGGAACATTAGGTGTTTTCCCTGAACCAGATGGTTCAGTTGATACTGTCTCAGCTTTCATTGACAGTTGTACATACCTTTGGGTCTGATTGACCTGGTGAATCAGTAAGATCAAGCTTTGGGACATACACTATTACGTGATCTGATCCCTTGTCTTTGATACTCAACTAATCCATTTTCTGTGCATCAGGTACCGGTTGATCTGTACTGCTGGTTCTGAGGCAGATTTCTCTTGTTCAGAAGATGTCTCATCAAAGACCACATGAGGTATTTCTTCCACAACTAGGGTTCGCCTGTTGAACACCCTGAAAGCCTTGCTGGTTGAGGAATATCCTAAGAATATACCCTCATCTGACTTGGCCTCAAAGGTTTTCAACTGACTCTTCCCATTGTTGTGTATGAAACACTTGCACCCAAAAACATGGAAGTAAGAAACACGAGGTTTTCTGCCCTTCCACAGTTCATAGGGTGTTTTGAGGTGAGCCTTAGTCAGAGAACATCTGTTCTGAGTGTGGCATGCAGTGTTGATGGCTTCTGCTCATAAACGATTTGGAGTTGCATGTTCAGCTAACATAGTTCAAGCAACTTCTTTGAGTGTTCTATTTCTCCATTTTGCTACTCTATTTTGTTGTGGTGTTCTTGCAGCTGATGTTTCATGATGTATTCCAAACTTAGTGCAAAAGTCAGTAATAAAGGAGTTCAGAAATTTTGTACCTTTATCAGATCTGATTTTCACTATACTGACACCCTTCTCATTCTGTAATTTCTTGAGCAGCTCAGGTATCTTTGTTGTTGTCTCATTCTTCTTATATAAGAAAACCACCTAGGTAAACTTGGAGTAATCATCCACGATCACCAGAGTGTACTTGCGTCCGCTGAGACTAAGTGGTGTAACTGGTCCAAAAAGATCCATATGGAGCATTCTTGTTAAGATCTATTTGGATCTTTCGGTCCTGGGATTCCCTTGAATGAGGCTTGTACCTGTTTTCCCTTCTGACATGCGACACATGTCTGATCCTTAGAGAATACCTCATTCGGAAGACCCTCAACCAGAGATATCCTTGTTATCTTGTTAAGAGTTTTAAAGTTCAGATGGCTCATTTGCTTGTGCCAGAGCCAGCTGCTGCTTTTAGAACTCTTAACAATCAGGCATGCATTTCTTGGACAATTGTTCCAATATGCAGTGTAGATTGTTCCTTTCCTTGAACCTGTTAACAAAATCTGTTGAGTAGCTCGATTCTTGATAGTGCACTGATCAGTCGAGAACTCAACACTGGATCCGTTGTCGCAGAATTGTGAAACCGATAATAGGTTGTTCTTTAAACCTTCAACATACGAGACTCCAGTAACCTGTACATCATCATTCTCTAAGGTTCTGAATCCTCTGGTAAAACCAAAGTTATCATCACCAAAGAGTACATGTGGGCCTTCTTGTTATATGAAAGAGCTAAGGAGATGTTTGCTTCCAGTCATATGCCTTGAGCATCCACTATTGATGTACCAGATAGTTGCTTGTGCACCTTCTTTATTGGACAAACCCACGCGAACCTGCAATCAGATCAGGCTTTAGGTACCCCAGTAGAATCAGGTCCTGGGGGGTTAGAAGTACCTTTTGGGATCCAAACATATCTGGCACCTTTGTTGAAAACAGAGGGCTTGATTTGTCTCCCATAAACATTTACATAATCATACGTCTCTTCATATGCAATATGGTCAGTATGATCATGAGTGTGAGCCTTGGATAAATCAAAAGACTTGAAATTTTTCATTGATATTTGTCTTCTTTTAATCCAGTGGGGCTCAGGTGTAGCAACCCTAGGTTTCTGATTGTAAGGGTAGGTACGACTGCTACCATTAAAGGATTCATATCTTTTTGAGCATAGATGGTCTTAGAAGTTTACCTTTAGCTTGCTTGTTAGGCAGCTGGACCTAATTAGGTTTCAGATCAGATTTCCCTTTGAGAGGTTATCTTTTCTGATTCGTAATCTGCTGATCAGGTTGAGGTCTCTTTAGAAGAACAGGGTTCTTCTGTTGATTCCTCGGCTTATGCTTAATCAGTTGAGGTCCATTTATGTTCCATTTCTGATCAGACACTTGACTTACTTGTTCAGCAGGTCTCTTTCCCATATCTGATACAGATTTTGCTTTTCGAGTATCTTGACCAGAAACTCGTCTGATTACACTTTTCGTGTATCTTGATCAGAAACTCGTTTGATTACACTTTCCCAATTCCCTTCTTATTAGTTGACGTACGAAAATAGTTGTTCAGATCTTGAACGGTCTTAGAAGATTTCGTGAAAATCTCTATTTTCTTACCCAAACTATCCTCAGTTGTTTTTAGACTCTCATGCAGTCGGAAGAGTTCATCAAACTTAGCTTGGAGGATTTTGTGATCATCAGCTTGCTGTTTGTTAATAGTTAGTTGTTCCTTAGTCAGTTTATCTTGATCAGAAGAACTGACTTTCAGAACTTCTAGTTCTGCAGTCATCTTCTGAGCAGTTTCAGCTGATTTCAGTTCAGCAGCTTTTCTGATAACATTTTCTTTAACAAGCTGAATATTCTCTATCCTTAGCTTGTCGTTCTCAGCTTCCACTATGGTATAAGTGTCTACTGCATTGGAGAGATCATCAAGCAATTGCTCACTGTAGAGCTGCAGGTCAATCTCTCTAGCAGGTGTGCTCAGCACAGCAGGTGTGGAAACAGAAAACACAGATGGTTTAGAAGATACCTCAGATTGATCTTCTTCCTTGGCCATGAGACAGATGTCGTCATCAGATGAGAACATCAGATAATCAGTGTCGTTGAAGTCATCAGCATTGCTCATCAGGCAGAAGTCTTCAACAGATGAGTAACCAGAATCTTCTGATGGCAGATAAGAGTCATCTATTCCTGTAGTGTCAGCAACCATAGCTTTCCTGTCTCTGTATCGTTGCTCTCTTATGTTCCTCTTATCTTCTCTTTCTTTGGGCATCAGGTTAGGGTAGTCTACACTGTAGTGACCTGGTTTCTGGCAGTTGAAGCAGACTCCTCTCTCTACTGAACTTCTTCTGGCAGGTGAGTCGTGTCTTCTGTACGATCTGTCAGGTGACTTCCCAGTTTGCCTTTGATCTGAGTTTCTCCTTTCTGATTTGTGATCTTTAGCACGATCATCTCTTTTCTTTTCTCTTGGTTGTCTCTTCTGTCATCAGATATGTTTCTTTCCTGTGATCTGTCAGACGGTCTTCTATCTCTTCCTCTGCTATTCTGATAGTCTTTGTAGAATCTTCTATACTTTCCCAATTGAATGTTTGATCTTTCAAGCTTTCTGGTGAGTAGAGCAATCTGTTTAGCTTGACTAATAATATTTCCAATAGGCTCAGATGGTTTTGAGCCACTACTGCCTGCTTTGAATGCTACTGCTTTAGTTTTTGCAGGTGTGGTTTCGGCAGATGGCTCATCATCTTCCTCTTGACCTCTCTCAATCAGGTCGAATTCATGGGCTTTCAGATTTAAGAACAAACTGCTAGGCTTCATCTTCGCTATATCCTGGCAGTCCTTGATCACCGTGACCTCATATCCCATTTCTTGGTTAAAGATCTCAGAATCTTGTAGTTGATATCCTTGTCGCTCATTTCACGTCCTAACTATCTAAGCTTGTTGATCGACATGGTAATCCTTCCATCTAACTCGATGATTGTCTCGTTAGGCAGCATCTTGAGTTTTTCGAACTTAACCAGTTCGGCCTGTAATCTGTTATCCTTTATCTGTTCATTTCCTTCACATATCTTAGCTAGTTTATCCCACATTTGCTTCGCAGTCTTGAGATATTTGATCTTTTCTCTTGTGATCTTATCCATCGTCTTCGTGATGATATGTCTTGCAACCGTATCCAGATTTGATAGTTTTCTTTCTTCAGCATCCATCATAGATGGGCTCTTTCTGATCCGAGCTCCAACTGGAAAATCTGGATCACCACCTTCAGCTGGATTGTTGTGGTAGATAATGATAGGTCCTTGTTCAAGAACTTCCATCATTCTGCTGCTTATAGCTCCCAGATGATTGCTCATGAGTATGACCTAATCTGCATACTCATCAATAGAAAACTTGGGTAGCTCATGATACATACCAGACGCATTATCCATGCTTAGTGAGTTTTTGAAAACAGATGAAGTTTTAAAAACGGTTTTTCAAGATCTGTTCAAGTGACCACAAAGGTTCTTCCTCAAGAACCAATGATATTCAAAGCTAGTGGTCCGCAGAACCATTGCTCTGATACCACTTGTAGGTCCCGAATGGGTTCGTGAGGGCAGAAGTCTAGAGGGGAGGGGTGAATAGACTTCTGAAAACTTTTTCGTGAAAGATCAGGTGTGATGACAGGTTGCCTGATCAGAGTGCGAGTGAATCAGTTTGGACTGATATCCAACTTACTGATCATTTGTTGGCAGATCAGTTATGTGTCTATCAGTTTAACTGATGTGCGGAAGCTAGTTTTAACCCGTGTGAAAAACCAGTTTTAAGAAATCAGATTCTGCAGTCCGTTTTCAATCAGATGACCAAAGTGTCAAACTGATCAGATCAGTTGCTTGATGCAAGCTGATCCTAACTCATAATATGTATGCAGTTTAAAACAAGTTGTGTGCAGTAGTGTAAAGCAGTTAAGAGCAAGTAAATACACACAAGATTTTTATAGTGGTTCGGACAACCAGTCCTACGTCCACTCTTCCCTATCACAAGGGGCACCAACTTAACCAACTGGAGTTAGTTTATTATGTTAGTCCAACACATTACAACCAACAGATGTTTAGAGAGTTCTCACTCAACCGATCCCAGAAATCAGAACTAGAAACCCTAGTCTGAAATCTTGCAAAACAAACTTAACCTAACTTTTGGGTTTGGGTAAAGATTTGTTGTTGTTGCAACTGGAAATCTATCCTAGTGTTTATGTAGCCTAAAGCTAAAGGATGAGATTTCTATGCTAAGAACTAATGGGATAAACACTTATAAAATAAACTTGAATGTGTGTTCTTCGTGCGGAAATTTTGCTATAGATTGAGCTTGATGATAATTTCCGTGTCTTCACTATGAAGAGCAATCCCATTTTTATAGACCTCGAAATCAAAGAGCCGTTGGAGAGCAATTTGAATTTTAGGTTATTTTTGGTAGGTTGCAGGATTTGAAGTGCTTCAGGGACGGCATGGCCGAAAGCGTGTATAGTTGTCCTTTATAGCCGTTTGACTTTGCGGTAAAATCCCATCCCGCATTAAACCCCATACATCGTGTCTCGTTCTCATTGGTTAACAAGTACACTTTTTCAGTGTTTGTTCTACCAACTAAAGTTGATATTCTTCTTGTCTGATAAACAACGTATGACCTGGTTTTCATAAGTTAACACCTGGAGTGAGTTGACCTGATCAGATAAAACTGATCAGTCTACCTGATAGAGTCTTCTGATGCAAGTTGTCTTAGCTCAACAAGCAAAGTCCACTGATGTAGGTTTTCTGGTCTTCTGGTCTTGATCTTCAGGTCTTCTGAACTTGAGCTTCATGACTTCACCTGTTCATCTGACTTGTCTTGTGTTCTGACTCGACTTGTCTTCTGGCCTTCTGACCTCAGCTGGTCTTCTGATCTTCTGACCTCATCTGGTCTTCTGATCTTCTGACCTCATCTGGTCTTCTGATCTTAGACCTGACCTATACATATTGAGTTCCCCCTCAATATGTGACCTATCATTTACATCAGTTGTCTATACATTTCAGCTGGTCATCCTATCCTGATTTTATATCATCAACCAGCTAACATGTCTGACTGGTCCTATTACAAACTGTTTTGGAACTTCCATCAAAACTTAATACGAATTTCCCAACAATATTTAATTTATGGAGAATTAATTAATAATAGATTAATTTGGAATTAATTATTATTTATATTTAATTAGATTGGATTTAATTAAATAGAATTCCCAATAATAATATATGGAATATTATTATAGGATTTAATATATATGGAATCAAATCCGTAGAGATTTGATATACATGGGAATTAAATCCGTAGAGATTTTATATATGGGAAATAAATCTGAGAGATTTATTTTGTAAGATTAGGAATTTTATTTCCTAATCAGGTTATCTTAAGATTTAAGCTGGGCCTCCCCTATATATATGAGCTCTTGGGAATTCATAATACAGGGATTCATAATTTCTCCATAAAATCTAGAATAGGAATTTTCCTAGCAAATTCTGTCTCAGATTACGTGGATACCATAGTAGAGAAATATGTGTACGGTTTACTGTAAGGTTTCTCTTTATGTTTATAGGTATTAAATTATGCAATTGTATGTTCGTTGTTGGTGAACTGTTTAATTCCGCTGCGCATGTATTACGTATTTACGTGCCTCTAAATTCCAACATAGTGTTACACGTACACTCCTCTGACATGATTGCTAAGTTATCTCATTCATGATGAACTAATACTTCCTATTTTGCATAATTACATAATTTTTGTAATTGAATATATAAATTGGTATAATTAATCTTGATATAAAAATTATAAAATTTATTGGTAATGTACAATTAATAAATGTAAATGCGTCAGATTTAAAAAATTTGGATATTTATGTTTAATTAAGAGATATAAATCGCGTACTTAAAATGATTAATTTGATGTAGTAAAAAGTATACTCATTACATAACGAAATTTGTGAAAATTGATTAGTTGACCAAATCTCCAAAAGTTATTGCTAAGGTACAATTAATAAATGTAAAATTGTAATAAGAAAAACATTATAGAATGTTTTTAGAATTTATAGACCAGAATATATCATGGAAACAAATATTTTTTTGCAGGTGAATATTAATTTGAACATTTATTTATGCATATAGGTTTACTTATATTTAATGTTTTATTAATGATAATTTATTTTAATTTTTTTACCAAACATAAAAAGTTAAACTATATTTAATTAGATATAATATTTTTTTCATGGAAGATATTTACCGACTAATGAAACATAATCTTTTCGGTCTAATTTATTTAAATATTGTAAACAATATTGTATGTGTGCCAAAATATTGGTAAATGTAAATCATCTGATCATTAGACAAACAAATGAAATTTGTTTTTTTGACAAGGTATTTGAATATACAAATTAAGAGGAGTAATTAATTTATTTATTAGCAGTATATTTGTTGGGAAATTTGTATTTAGTTTTGATGGAAGTTCCAAAACAGGTTGTAATAGGACCAGTCAGATCTGTTAGCTGACTGATGACTTAGAATCAGATTAAGATGACCAACTGAAATGTATAGATAGCTGATGTAAAAGATAGGTCACATATTGAGGGGGAACTCAATATGTATAGGTCAGGTCAAATTTATCAGATGACCAGATAAGGTCAGATGATCAGAAGACTAAACGAGTCAGAAGACAAGAAGAGGTCAGATGATCAGGTGAAGACTGAAGACACTGAGACTCAGAGAAACCTGAAGACTCAGAAGAAACCTGAAGATTCAGAGAAACCTGAAGACTCAGATAAACCTGAAGACTCAGAGTAACCTAAAGATCAGAAGACAACCAAAGGATCAAGAAGATCAGAAGACCAGAAGACCTACATCAGCCGAGTCTGCAAATTGTGCTAAGACAATCTGCATCAGAAGACTCTATCAGGTAGACTGATCAGTTATCTGATCAGGTCAGCTCACACCTGGTGTTAACCAAAATGGTACACCAGACTATAAGAATATTCTACAAGAAGAATATCAAACGTCAATTAGACAAATACTGAAGTGTTGTACTCGTGCACAAAAAGGGCTGACAATGCGAGATTCAACGTTGCGGAGACAAATGACACTAATCATGCCTTCGGCCACACCGATATTCGAAGCACGTCACATCAAATCCTACAAACCTACCAAATATAGCCAGAAATTCAATTTTCTCTCCAACGGCTCTTTGATTTTATGGTCTATAAAATTGGATTGCTCTTCAAAGTGAACGAGGGCGGAACAACGGAAATCATACTGAAATTATCAAGAAGCAAAAACTATAGCAGAATTTCCGCTCGAAGAACACAAAATTTGAAGATTATTCTTAAGTGTTCATCCCATTGTTCTTAGCAAAGAAATCTCATTCTCTAGCATTTGGCTACATAAACACTAGGATAGATTTCCAGTTGGAACCACCACAAATCTTTACCCAAACTCAAAAGTTAGGTTAAGTTTGTTTTGCAAGATTTCAGACTAGGGATTCTAGTTCTGATTTCTGGGATCTTTTGAGTGTGAACTCGATAAACATCTGTTGGGTGTTGGACTAACACATTAAACTAAGTCCAGTCGGTTAAGTTGGTTTAGTTGGTGCCCCTTGTGATAGGGAAGAGTGGACATAGGACCGATTGTCTGAACCACTATAAAAATCTTGTGTGCATTCACTTGCTCTTTATTGCTTTACACTATTACACACAACTGAGCTTAAAACTGCATACATATTCTGAGTTAATATCAGTCTGCACCAAGCAACTGATCCGATCAGGTTGACAGCTTAGTCAGTCGATTGAAAACTGACTTGAGAATCTGATTTGATTAAACTGGTTTTTCACACGGGTACAAACTAGCTTTCGAACTATAAGTTAAACTGACAGATATCTAACTGATCTGCCCTCAGGCACTCAGTAAGATTGAATATCAGTCTAAACTGATTCACTTGCACTCTGATCAGGCAAACTGCAATCACACCTGATCTGCACGAAAAAGTTTGCAGAAGTCTATTCACCCCTCCCCTCTAGACTTCTGCCCTCACGAAACCCGTTCGGGACCTACAAGTGGTATCAGAGCAGTGGTTCTACAGGCCACTGGCTTTGAGTATCATCGGTTCTTGAGGAAGAATCTTTGTAGTCACTTGAACTGATCTTGAAAAATCATTTTCAAAACTCATTCGTTTTCAAAATCACTATCAGCATGGATAATACTTCTGGTATGTATCATGATTTGCCTAAATTTTCCATTGATGAGTATGCAGACTGGACGATATACATGTGAAACCATCTGGGATCAATAAGTGGAACAATGATGGAAGTCATTGAACGATGACCCATCATCATCTATCATGACAACCCAGCTGATTGGAGGTGATCCAGATTTTGCAGTTGGAAGCCTTGTCCGAAAGAGTCCTGCCCTGATGGATGCAGAAGAAAGAAAGTTGTATACACTGAATACATTAGCCAGGCATATAATCATGAAGACGATGGACAAGATAACCAAAGAGAAGATAAAGTATCTCAAGACAGTTAAACAGATGTGGGATACGCTTGCTGAGATGTGTGAAGGAAATGATCAGATTAAAGATAGCAGACTACAAGCTGAACTGGTGAAATTCGAGAAACATAAGATGTTGCCGAATGAAACCATCAATGAGCTCGATGGAAGAATCACCATGTCAGTCAACAAGCTACGAGAACTTGGACGAGAGATGTCCGATAAAGACATCAATTACAAGATCTTGAGATCTCTTACCAAGAAGTGGGACATGAAAGTCACGGTAATCAAGGATTGTCAAGATATTGCCAAGATGAAGCCAAGCAGCCTGTTCCTAAGTCTTAAAGCCCATGAGTTCGATCTGATCGAAAGAGGGCAAGAAGAAGAAGACGAGTCTCCTACTGAAGCCACAACCTCCACATCAAAATCAGTTGCATTCAAAGCAGCCAGCAGCAGATCAAAGGCTACTGAACCTGTTGGAAACATAATAAGCCAAACTGAACAGATCGCCTTGCTTTCAAGGAAACTTGAAAGATCTAACATTCAACTTGGTAAGTATCGCAAATTTTATAGGGATTATCAAGACAGTAGAGGAAGAAATAGGAGGCCAGCTGACAGATCTCCAGAAAGGACCAGATCTGATGACAGAAGAGATCACAGAGAAGATAAGAAAAGAGATGATCGGTCTGATGAGAGAAGAGACAACAGATCTGAGAGAAGAAGTTCAGATTACAATTAGAAAGGAAAGTCACCTGATAGATCCTACAGACGGAAAGTGACTCCACCGCGTAAGAAGTTCCGCGGATCGTGGATCATGCTTCAATCAGGAGAAACCAGTCACTACAAAGGCCGACCGCCTGCACGACTCCAAGAGAAAGAGAAGAGAAGCGGAACAGAAGAGAGCAACGCTATAGAGACAGAAAAGTCATGGTTGCTAACACATCAGGAATCGATGATTCTTATCTGCCTTCTGAGGATTCTGGCTACTCATCAGTAGAGGACTTCTGTCTGATAAGCAATGCCGATGATTTCCTCGACCATGAAGATCTGATATTCTCTTCAGATGATGAAATCTGTCTGATTGCTAAGGAGGAAGACCAATCTGAGGTAACCTCTAAACCTTTTGCTCTTTCAGTTTCCACACCAGCTATAATTAGCACACCTGCTAGAGAGATTGACTTGCAGCTCTACTCTGAGCAATTGCTTGATGATCTCTCTAATGCAGTAGACACTTATACAATAGTGGAAGCTGAAAACGATAAGCTAAGGATAAAAAATACTCAGCTTTTTAAAGAGAATGTTGTCAGTAAAGCAGCTAAACTGAAATCAGCTGAAACTGCTCAGAAGGTAACTGAAGAACTTAAAGTTCTGAAAGTTAAATCCTTTGATCAAGAGAAGCAGATTAAAGAACAGCTAGCAATCAATAAACAGCAAGCTGATGATTTCAAAATCCTACAAGCTAAGTTTTATGAACTCTTCCGACTACATGAGAGTCTGAAATCTACTGAGGATAGTTTACGCAAGAAAATAGAGGTTTTCATGAAATCTTCAAAAACCGTTCAGGATATGAACAACTATTTTCGAACGCCAACTAATAAGAAGGGAATTGGGTATGAGAACCCTTCTACATCCTCAAAAGCCCCGTCTGGTTCACTTCAAAAAGGTGTAATCAAACGAGTCTCTGACAAAGATACACAGAAAGCAAAATATGTATCTGATAAGGGAAAGAGACCTGATGAACAAGTAAGGCAAGTGCCTAATCAGAAAGGGAACGGAAATGGACCCCAACTGATTAAGCATCAGCCGAGGAATCAACAGAAGAACCCAGTTCTTCTGAAGAGACCTCAACCTGATCAGTAGATTAGGTATCAGAAGAGACAATCTGTCAAAAGGAAATCTAATCTGAAACCCAATCAGGGTCAGCTGCCTAACAAGCAAGCTAAAGGTAAACTGCCAAGACCATTTATGCAAAAAAGATATGAATCTTTTAATGGTAGCAGTCGTGCCTACCCTTACAATCAGAGACCTAGGACTGTTGCACCTGAGCCCCACTGGGTTAAAAGAAGACAAACTGCAAGGAAAAATCCCAAGTCTTCTGATTCACTCAAGGCTCGCACAAATAATCATACTAATCAGAATGCATTTAAAGAGACGTATGATTATGTCGATGTTTATGGGAGACAAATCAGGCCTTCTGATCTATCTGATTACAATAGAAGTGCCATGTTTGTATGGATCCCTAGAACCACCTCTAACCCCTCAGGACCCAAGCCTAAAGGGGTACCTAAAACCTGATTCGATTGCAGGTTCGCGTGGGTTTGGCCAACAAAGGAGGTGTACAAGCAACTATCTGGTACATCGATAGTGGATGCTCAAGGCTCATGACTGGAAGCAAACATCTCCTTAGCACTTACAAAGAACAAGAAGGCCCACGTGTACTCTTTGGTGATGATAACTTTGGTTTTACTAGAGGATTCGGAACCTTAGAAAATGATGAAGTACAGGTTACTAGAGTCTCGTATGTCAAAGGTTTAAAGCATAACCTGTTATTAGTATCACAATTCTGCGACAACGGATTCAGTGTTGAGTTCTCGAGTGATTAGTGTATTATAAGGAATCGAGCTACTCAACAGACCTTGCTAACTGGTTCAAGGAAAGGCACAATTTATACAGCAGATTGGAACAGTTGTCCAAGAAATGCATGCCTAATTGTTAAGAGTTCCAAAAATAGCAGTTGGCTCTGGCACAAAAGAATGAGTCATCTGAACTTTAAAACTCTTAACAAGATAGCTAGGATGTCCTTGGTTGAGGGACTTCCGAATGAGGTATTCTCAAAGGATCAGACATGTGCCGCATGTCAGAAGGAAAAACAGGTTAAAGCCTCATTCAAGGGAATACCTGGACCAGCATCCAGTAGAGTATTGCAACTGCTTCATATGGATTTATTTGGACCAGTAACACCAGTCAGTCTCAGCGGACGCAAATATACTCTGGTAATCGTGGATGATTATTCTAAGTTTACCTGGGTTGTATTCTTGTATAAGAAGAATGAGACAACAACAAAGATACCTGAGCTGCTCAAGAAACAACAAAATGAAAAGGGTGTCAGTATAGTGAAAATCAAATCAGATAGAGGTACAGAATTTATGAACTCTTTTATTACTGATTTTTGCACTAAGTTTGGTATACAGCATGAGACATCAGCTGCAAGAACGCCACAACAAAATGGAGTAGCAGAACGCAGAAACAGAACACTCAAGGAAGTTGTTCGCACTATGTTAGCTGAACATGCAACACCAAGCCGTTTAAGGCGTAAGAAATTAATATCAGATGCCACACTCGTAATGTATGTTCTCGACTAAGGCTCACTACAAAACACCCTATGAACTATGGAAGGGCGTAAAACCTCGTGTTTCTTACTTCCATGTTTTTTTTTAAAAGTGTTTCATACACAACAATGGGAAAAATCCATTGAAGACTTTTGAGGCCAAGTCGATGAGGGCATATTCTTAGGATATTCCTCATCCATCAAGGCTTTTCGGGGTTTACAACAGATTTAACCCTAGTTGTGGAAGAAACACCCCATGTGGTCTTTGATGAGACATCTTACGAACAAGAGAAAGTCTCTCAGAACAAAGCGAGACGGATAAACCGGTACCGATGCACGTAAAATGGATCAATTATGTATCAAGGTGAAAGAATCAACACGTAATAAAGGTGTATATCCTGAATCTTGATCTTGCCGATTCACCAAGTCAATCGCACCTAAGGTACGCACAACCTGCAATGAAGAAGTTCGGCATAAATGAGATAAATCGTCAATCGAACCATCCGTTCGGGGACTCTGAAGTTCCTACGACAGACATCAAAGACATGATGAGTCCAACATCAGCTGAGACATGTCCTTATCAAGTGGATCATAATTCTGCACCACTCTCAATCACTAGTAATGAACTACTATCAGAAGTGGATGATGTTCTCCAAATAGATGCAAATCAGAGAAGAAGGACTTGGATAACCAGTCATCCAACTGATCTGATTATCGAAGACCCATCTGATAGAGTCAAAACTAGACATCGACAGGTGAAAGTTCCATGTATTGTTGTTATCCGCCTTTGAAGGAACCAAATCAAGTAGAGGAAGCTCTACAAGACGCAAGTCGATTCTAGCCATGCAAGAAGAACTGGAACAGTTTGAAAGGAATCAAGTTTGGAAACTGGTGGACAGACCAACTCATCAAGACGTGATTGGCACAAAGTGGGTATTCAAGAACAAGAGAGATGAGAAAAATGTCATAACCAGAAATAAGGCAAGATTTGTTGCTAAGGGGTATTCACAATCAGAAGGAATTGATTATGATGAGACCTTTTGCACCCGCCGCTTAGAAGCCATTTGGCTATTTAAATATCTTTGCCCTACAAAGGTTCATTGTGTATCGATGGATGTAAAGAGTGCATTCTTAAACGGGTACAAAATTGAGGAAGTTTATGTTGAACAACCTCCAGGCTTTGAAAAAGGCGACCAAGTGTACCGTTTAAGAAAAGCTCTTTATGGCCTGAAACAAGCTCCTCGAGCTTGGTATGATACACTCTCTCAATTCTTGATAGACAGCGGTTTTACTAAAGGAATAGTGGACAGAACCTTATTCAGAATAGAAGATGGAGAAGATATTCTGATGGTTCAGATTTATGTGGACGACATCATCTTCGGATCTCCCAACAAGAGGTTATGTGAAAAGTTCAGCAAGTTAATGCAAAGGAAGTCCGATATGTCCATGTGGGTCAGATGAATTACTTTCTGGGTCTACAAGTTAAGCAAAGTGCATAAGGGATATTCATCTGCCAGGCGAAGTATACTAGGAATTTATTGGCTAAGTTTGGAGTTCAAAACTGTAAGGAAGCCAGAATTCCTATGATGACTGGATTCAAGATGGATCTAGATGAGGACGGTCAGAAAACTAATCAGAAAGAATATAGGGCTCTCATTGGATCTCTACTATACCGATTGCGCCAGCACCGGATATCACTTTTGGCAAGAGGTGTATGCGTGCGGTTTCAGCGAATCCAATGCAAAACCACACTGAAGCGCGGTAAGCGGATTCTTAAGTATCTGAAGGGACACAAGAACCTTGGTTTATTTTACCCATCGATGATAATCTAGAGCTTAGTGGGTATTCTGATTCTGATTATGGAGGTTGCAGAATCGACTGGAAGTCAACCTCAGGTACATGTCAGTTTTTAAGTAGTAAACTGATCTCTTGGTTTTCAAAGAAGCAGACATCGATTCTAAGACATCTACTACTTGGGCGTAATATATGGCTGCAGAAGTTGTTGTTCCCCAACCGCCCGCTAAGTCGGCGAACCGAGGGATTACAACATCGTAGCTAAGAACGCACTATATATTCTCGCGATGAAGAATAGTCTATTGCAATCACTTAGAATCCTATTCTACATACAAGATGCAAGCATGTGGATGTCGGGCATCATTTTATCGTAGATCATGTTGAAAAGAAGAATATCGAAATGGAAAAAGATCCATACCGATAAACAGAAAAGTCGATATTTTAACTAAGCCACTAGCGAGATCGATTCAGAGAATTATGCAATGAGCTAGGACTTCGATCTCGGAGAAAGTGCACCGTAAATGGTTGGTGGATCGTCTCGAAACCGGCCAAGTTAAGAGACTAACCAGTTAAGAGGAATCATTTAGTTAGTGTTGGGATATTTTAGTTTTGATGAATTATGCGAAAACATTATCAACTTGTGTTTTTGAAGCTAATCTACGGATAACAAGTTGAGAGGAGAACGAGAGAACAAATTGAGGGGAACTCACGGAATCGGGGCGTAGATGATCGAGATGAGACGAGATCATCGAGACGAGACCGACGAGATCGGATGAGATAGATGAGTTCGAAAGTTAATCGATGAGCCGGCAAAATCGTAAGAGAAGAAAAGTTAAGCCACCGATCGAAGATCGATGATGAATTGACTGAACTGATCGGAAATAACGAAATGGAGATATGGTGATCAAAAAGAGCATAAAGCGGAAAAGAAACCGATCGAAGATCGAAAAAGAAGGTTTCGATCATAAGAGGAAGCGGATGAGACCGACGAGATCGAGACGTGATCGAGATCGATATGAAGATGAAGCAGATGATCAAGATCGATGTGATTAAGATCGATAAAGCTAAACCGATATGCTAAACCTAATGTCTTCGACTGATGCTATCCCGAGATATTGATCTTCGAAAATGTGTTGATCGACCGATCAATGAGCCGATCGGATCGGTGAAGAAGAAATCGATAACTTTGAGTCAAAGTGACTAAAGGTCGATGTCCAAGGTCGAGAACCGAACTCGGTCGGCGAAAGTGCCCCGATCGGATAAGGTCCAAGAGAAGTCCCAATCAAGATCCCGAGGTCTCGGATGAAAATCAACTCGGATAAACGAGGCTCGGATAAACCCGAGGCTCGGATGTCTCCCCGAAAACTGAGACTCGATAAACTGAAGATTCGAAGATGTCATATAGCCGTTAGATTCAGCTGACGTGGACCAATGAGAGGAAGACAACCAGCCTGGAAAAGCTGCAGAACGTACAAAGAATAGTATGGATTTGAATGTGATTCTCTCTAACGGTAACACTCAAATCCACACTATAAATACAAGATCTTCCATCAAATTAAGTGTGGATGCGTGGAGATTATAGCACGAGATGCTACAGAGCCAAAGAGAGTTATACCCAAAGCATTCCCACCCTAGAACACAAGTCTGTAGATATACAAATATGTTCAAGAGTGTTCTAGAACCCAATCTAAGCAACCCACGATGTATCCTAAGCTTAGAGAGATTTTCCCAACCTTAGCATTGAGGCTAAACAAATGTAAGGGAAATCTCAACCTTGTTGGAAACCAAACAAACCTTACCCAAATCAGTCGGTTAAGTTTGTAGGTGAGTGTGAACTTGGTAAACATCTAGCAATCCCGAAAGGGAGGGTAGGCAATCCCGAGTGAGGGTGATAAGTCCCGTTGGAGTGTGAACTCGGTAAACATCTGTAGGCAATCCCGTGATAAGTCCCGTTTGAGTGAGAACTCGTTAAATATCTAGAGGCGAGCCCGAGAGGGTGATAAGTCCAGTTGGAAGGAATTTCCCTAGGAGCAGGGAGAGTGGATGTAGGAGCTTGAGTCTCCGAACCACTATACTTTGTTGTGTTCTTTATTGCTTTATGTTCTTATATTATCATATGCATTCGATTATAAGCAAAACACAACACATGAGCTTAAAACGCAAAAATTTGGAATCACTCTGCCCTTACCCCTGTTTTATATGCATTACACGATTTTTTCCGCATTTCATGGGTTTTTTACCGGGACCATCAGTTAGGAATCTCAACTGATCAGAAGATCAGATAAGGAGCCGATCAGAAGATCAGACAAGGAACTGATCAGTTTAAGATATATCAGATTAAGGGGGAACTGATCAGATTGGAAGGTTATACTTTATAAGTCGATTAAGCCATGTTCAACAAGCAAGTTGTATAAGTTTTAAGGCTACAAATCGCATAAGTAAGTAGAGGCAGAGGTCAGATTTACATTACAAGTTACAAGTACAAAAGGACCCGGAGGTCAGTACATAAACCATAAACCATAAACCCTAAGCCTAACCCTAGGAAGGGAGGGGGAGAGAGGCTTTAAAGATTTTAGAGCATGATGCTCCCATTTTCCCCGACCCTAAAAGGGGCGTGAGAGGCTTTAAGATAATCCTGAGCCACCCTCAGAGCTTCGGAGTGAGGAGCGAGAGCGGCCTTGAAGGATTTCTAAGCCAGGAGCCCCTAGACCTGAAATCAATGGGCTCTCCAGCTGTTAAATGGGACACAAGTGCCAAAGGTTTGGTCAAAAGACCATAAGGCCACTAGTGTCGCATTCAAATATTGAGTTTGATATACGATGATCAGCTATTGTCTGATCCAGACAGTGTACCAAACCCATGTTTTGTATCAGACTGAGTCTGTTGATGCTAATTCCGTCATCTCGATAGGCACACAAGGTGCATACGGTTAGGAGAAGTGCCTTCTCATTTGCTATAGCAGATCCGCCGCCTCGGTGGTAGAGAAGCTTTGTAATAATTGTATGTGTAATCTTCGATGACGACGAAGGCAGTGTGAAGGAACACACAGGGTTGATTTGAGAAGCTGAATTCATTGGAGAAGGGTTAAAGGCTTTTGCCGAAAGTTTCACCGGAAATAAGGGATTCATCGGAAAGCATGGAGTATAAGCTAAACAAAGAAGATGTATGGTTTATGTTGTGTTGTTTGCCTAAAACCCCATGCCAATTTATAGGAGAAAAACAGGGGTATAGATGCAAATTTATTTTCTCAAAGACCTTAAGAGAAATTTGCATCGACAACGCGTAAGAAACACGCGGCCGATGGTTGGATGAGTTGAAGGTGTGAGTAATCACAACGTATCTACACCATTATTATGGAGTGTCAAATTGCGCCAATTTGGGAATCGAGGGGACCTTTTGACTCCCAGAAGTAAATGTTTTGGCGGGAGTATGACTTAAATGCCTAGAAAACGTGGTCTGAATAGAAGAAGACTGAAGGATGAAGAGGATCAGATAAGAGAATCAGATAAGTAAATCAGATAAGTGGATCAGATAAGTATCGGTTTGAATCAAACAGGAATCTGATCAGATGAGTGGAATATTGTTGGGAAATGCTAAGGTATAGGCTACCATCAGTAAGGTCGACAATAATCAAGCCAACCAGATCAGATCACAGTGGTAACTGGTTGATTACAATATCAATCAGTCAGATACGTTTCTTATTTATCCCTTTCTGAACATCTTATATGCATTATTTAAATAAATTAGTTTTTACTTGTTTTTCTCTTAACTTTATGACGAATGCACTGCAAAACATTAAATGCGGACATGGGAATGTGTATTTAATGCGTTTTATTGTGAATTTTAAAGTCCAAAATACGAGAAGACTACTTTTCTCAACCGTGCGATTAAAACACTTTTCGGCCGACTAAGCTCAGCCATTGATTTCAAAACACGGACACTTGAGTACCTATGGGAAGTTGTGCAAAGAGGTTTCCCTCACATAGTATAAATCCAAATCTTTCTCAGAAAACTTCTTTCCACTACTTCGTCTTCTCAGTTTCTTAAAAGATCAAATCTTCAAAAATTATTTTCAAAAGTCGATTGATTTTATATTCACGATTTTTCAATCCTACGAATCAATATCTGGTAATTTTCTTTTAAGAACCGCATGATTTCAATCATAGTGATTATTAAGTTTGCAAGTCGTGCTGCTATGTTTCTGTAATCTATATCTGCTTCGATCTATATGCTTATTTTCTTAATTGATGCTTAGATTGCTGATTTGATTGAGTTTATTGAAATAGTTTACTCAAACTAACATCAATTTGCATATCATACAGAAATGGCACATCTTGTTGCAGGACGACAGGGCCAAGGGAAAAAGTTCTGCAATTTCACATCAATGAAGAAATATATCATTGATGAGAAATATGTAGTATTCTCAATCACCTTAGATCCTGAATAGCTGGAAATTCTGGAGTGCTTGCGAGCGTGTGGTCTTGAACAATATTGCTCTAGACACCAGAACATAGTCCACACTCATGAAGCCCTAGAATTTTTGTACAATCTACAGAAGGACGAGGACATTGATGCTGACTTGATTTCTTCCGTTGGAGGATTGGAAGTACGAGTGTCAAATGATGATCTTCAGAGGATCTTCGGTCTCACTCGAGGTAGCATCAACCCAGAAACCTACACAACTGATGTAGGAGAGAAGGACTTTCTTGAAGCCGAGTTGTTGAGGCCAGCAAATAAGGAGAATACGATGAATGTCAAAGCCTCCTACCTGAAGAGGAAATATCGCCTTCTCTTTGAGATTGTTCAGAAGGTGATTCGATGTTCAACCTATAGTCTTGATGTTGTCACCTCTTATAAGATCAGTGTCATGACTGCAATCATCAAGAAGGCTTCCGATATGGATTGGTTGGGTATGGTCAAGGCAAGACTATAGAAAGACTCAGGGAAGTTCGATCTGACCCAGAGGAATGAAGTGTGCTTATCTTCCAAGTGCTCCTTCATGCACAAAATCTCAATGGAATGATTATGAATGGAATGAGAATGGTGCGAAGGTGTATCAAGCAAAGCACAAGGCCATCTTGGGCAAGGATAAGTCTCTGTCTGGTCAGTCTGATGAGGATCCTACTCCTTATGTGCCCAAACCAAAGGGAGAAAAGAAGGGAAAAGAAAAGGCAAGTGCATCTTCGTAGTGCGAAGGAACGCCATTCCACGTAAGAGGTTGAAGAGGAATGATCCGCCAAGAAACCGGATGCTCAATGAAAACGCCAAGAGAGTTACTTCTCCTCTCAAGATCGCTCCTAGTTCTGCTCAAAGAAGTTCACAGAATCGGAGGATCCGATTCGTAGAATCGTGGCGAGGATAGTAGTCAGTTCTGAGCACACTGCCAGTGGAGTTAGGGACGAGCAGTTGATCGAAGAAGAAGGAGAGAGAGCTGTCAGAAGAACTGAAGCATAGCACTCTGAGGGAGAATCACCATCTGATTCTTTGCCTCTCACCAAGATCTTCCAGAAAGAAAGATCGCCTACGCCCACTTCCAAATCGCCATCACCCTCTCCTCAAAAATCATCACCACCACCCTCTCCCCACAAAACATTCTCACCCTCACCCTCAACAGTCAGATCACCCAGATCTCCCACTCCCCCAACCATTGAACCTATTCAGGAAACTGAACCCCCTCAACAAGTGGAAAACGAACCTGAACCCCAAATGTCCCCACCTCACTCCCAATCTCCAGAAAAGATACCAGAACCTGAGAGATCTGACAAACATGTGTCCATCTCTCATAATCCCTTCAACACCGAAATCGTCTTGCTTCACCGACGATTCGAAAAAGCCCCATCATAAGAATTATGAAGCAACAAATCAAGGAGTATCTGCTGGACCTGTGCCCTGAATTAGATCAACACCCTGGCATCCAACATCAGATAGAAGAGATTGTGTTCTGGAGAGACATCCGATTGAAAAGCATCGAGGAATTTCTGATCCTCATGAAATCTCTGGGATCTGACTTCTTTGTAGATCTAGAGATGAAGTGCTTGGAGAGTGCTGGGATCGATAGTGTTGTTGAATTGGCCTCTGAGGATGATATCAGATGGTTGATTCATGATAGGTTCGGGATTGCTGATAATAGAGAGGAGACTGTTCAATCTCCTACAACTCTTGAGGGAGCTGCCGATGAACCAAGAATGGGTGCTGCAGATGAGACCCAACTTGGCAAGGCTTCAACATCTGACCAGACTGCTATGCTGAGCTTCGATACCCTAGATCTTAGTACTGAGAAGATTCAGGATGGGGTAAAGGCTGCCATCGAAGAAAAATTCACAGCTATCACAGCAGATCTGATGAAGCGGTTTGAAGAAGAGCAAGCAAAACTGGTTGACAGAGAAAGGAGTCTCACAGTTGAGAAACTCTCACAGATGCATAATGCCATCCTTTCTGATGTGATGCAACTAGTACATCCTCTTGCTGAGAAGCTCACTCTCCAGTCTGATATACTCAAAGTTCAGACAGACATGCTCAATGAGACACATGTGCTACTGGAAAGTGTCTGGGCATCCCTGGAGAAGACTGACAACCACATGGATATGGGTTGGAAGCATTTTGTAGCTTCTACAGAACGAGCAAGAAAGGACATTGAATTTGCTCTTAGACGCTTTTTAACTCCTGCACCTTCTGCCACCACTCAGATCACTCCTCTTGCTGTTGAGGAACTCAGAGAGGAGATGACACGACAGTTTATTGCTCTTAATCGCAGGCTGTCCAACCTCTTTGATGAAACCAAAAAGGGGGAAGGACAAGAGAAAGAAGAAAAACAGACACAGATGGTAACTATTGAGTCTTTACCAGAAGCCACTGTATCTGACTTGCCTGAAGCCACTCCATCTACTGATCTTGTTGCTGAACTAAAAGAGACTGTGGAGCAACATAGCAATGAGATCACTGAGCAGAGGATTGCTCTTTCAGATGTTATTGCCAGAGTAGATAAGATTGAAGACTTCTCTTCGTCTGTACAGAAAAGGATAGAAACTGATGATCAGGCCAAGAGCCTTGAACTTGCTAAGAAACTAGCAGAAGAAGACGAACGAGATGAACCTGAGCAAACTCTGAAGAGAAAGAAAGGCAAAGGCAAGATGTTGAAAGCTACTGCTGAAGTTCAGAGACAAGGGCAATTATCCTCTACCAAAAGTCAGATGTCTCCTGAACAAATTCAAGAGCAAACCGGACAGAGAATAAGAGAGGCTGCCATCAAGAAGCAGAAGTTAGCAGAGGCTAAGGGACTAAACATCGCATACATCCGAAGGAAGAGAAAGAATGAAGCTGCAGCAGAGGAGATTGCTTGGGAAGAGAAAGCCTTTCCGGCACTAGTAAAAGACATCCTCTGTGCCCGGCTAGATCTGCTTCCTGAATGGGATCAAATCAGAGCAGAATGGTTGTGTGACGTGTACATCCTGGAGATAATTCCGATTCATCAAGACCAGAATGGAAATGATGTTGAATTTCGGAACTGGTTAGAAACGAAGCACCCAGACTTCTACTAGACAGTGATGAAGGAAGGGAAGATCATGTCACTGATACCTGAAGCTCCTCCCTTTGAACAACTTCTTCCACCTTTGTGTCCAGATAACAAGCTAGATGCTGTCAAATTCAAGGATGCCTACTATGGATTTGCTGACAAAGGAGGAATCCATAGAAGAGAAGATCTGGACAAGCTAATGCAAAGGATGTACAAGATGTTTGGTATCCCCAAAGAACTTCAGAGGTTCAAGTACTGCTGAGGAAGATAACTTGGAATCAGATGATAGGTACATTTTTATGTAATCTGTAATGCACACACCTATCTGAATGAAATATTCTATCTCTCTGATTCTAAGACAACATCTCATTGTCTTCTGAAGTGTGTACTGCTTTACATTATCTGCATTTCTATTTATGTTATCTGTTTTTCTGATTAAGTGTTTTGATTCCATCAAAAAGGGGAAAATTGTTGGGAAATTTATATTTAGTTTTAATGGAAGTTCCAAAACAGGTTGTAATAGGACCCGGACTAGATGGTAAGATTAAATCAAATGTATGTATAGATAGGTGATGTAAAGATAGGTCACATATTGAGGGGAACTCAATATTTATAGGTCAGTCGGAATTTATCGGATGAGGATAAAGGTCGATGATCGGACTAAACGAGTCAGAAGACAAGAAGAGGTCTGATGATCAGGTGAAGACTGAAGACACTGAGAGTCTGAGAAACCTAAAGACTCAGAAGAAACCTGAAGATTCAGATAAACCTGAAGACTCGGATAAACCTGAAGACTCAGAGTAACCTGAAGATCAGAAGACTACCAAAGGATCAAGAATATCAGAAGACCAGAAGACCTACATCGTTAAAAGTCTCGCAAATTGTGGTAAGACAATGCAGATCGAAGATTCCTCGATCGGTTATCCCGATCGGGTCGGCCACACCGGTGTTAACCAAAATGGTACACCGGGTATCTGAATATTCTACAAGAAGAA